>JAANYP010004074.1:210889-220114 GCA_020465985.1 Centrapalus pauciflorus
GAAGAAGATGAGAAAGATAGGATTAGGGTGCCAAACAATCCATGTTTGCAAGAATGATTGTTGAATGTTCTAGAAAGAGAACGAATCAAAACATACATGTCCTCTGGTGATAGTAGATGGTATGACGATAAGACAACTTTGAAGAAAGTTCCTCAGAAGTTGTTGTGTTAGTTCCGTTGACCTCCAGGATTAAACGTATGTATAGTTCCAGACACACTGCAAAAGAAATGATTTGGCATAGTACCGGATGATCGCAAGATCAAAAAATGTGTCACCCGGTTGATGACACCACCCGGAAAAAGTTTGACACAAAATATCTAGAGTTCACTAAAGAACCTAAAAATGTTGGATAGGGTTTGGCTGCCGAATATGAGATTGTCCTATAGTATGTGGCCAGTCATTTTTACCACATACAATACGCCTCCATGGATACGTAAGAAAGAGTCTTCATTAGTAATAAGGAGGAGGACCAAAGATATTACCTGATCATTAGTAGTGAGGAGGAGGACCAAATATACAATTGAAAAAGCTACCGGCCTGAAAATCCTCCTGATGTTGAACCTCCTTTCCAATATGCCTAGTTCTGATGTTCATGATATGTCATAGCTCTCTGCCCAGGTTGTTAAATTTCAGTCTAAATTTTATTTTTTGTGAGGCTCGTTAGATCATATTAAGCATTTCATAGAACCTACCCTCCAAATTAGACCATTGTGATGTCCTCGTCACATAAAATATAATTTATGATGAGCATACAAAGAACATAATCATATTCTTAATATTCTTTGCTTATTTGGGATAGATGAACTACTAAGATAAAAATTAATACTCATTAAACTAGCACATTTGCATAAATATAAATAAACTTAAGTCTAGAAACAACTAAAATTGGGTTAGAAATCCTCACCAACTTAGTTGGTGACGCTAACATTTAACTTAAATAAAGAAATAATTAAAATAATCCACCTTTTCGTAGGGAATAACGATTGCACTTAGCATTAGCAACAAATTGTTAAACCCCTCGGTATCCCGAGTGGACGAATGTTGCCTCATGAGGGTTTCTAGATCACACCCACAAAGTTCTCTGGGATGCCTCCTAGGAAGCGCTAAGTTTTACGTCTTCAGCCAGACGTACTGCTCCGATAGTAATCTAACTATGTTTTGGATCCTCTAATATAATTAGTTCAGAGACTAGCATATTATTGGTGGCCCACTGAACATATAAATTTAACCTATGTCTAATGGAAACCAGGGTATTTTGGAAACTAATAATAATTGTTCATTAGGGAAAGAATCTCTAATGTGACCAGTTAAGTCTAATGGAAGAATTGGGAGCCCAGATAGATGGTCAGCAACAACATTCTCAGTGTTTTTCTTGTCCCTTATTTCTAAATTAAATTCTTGTAATAGAAGGATCCACTGAATTAATTGAGGCTTGGCATCCTTCTTTGCTAATAAGTGCCTTAAAGCACTGTGGTCTAGTTCATTTGTGCCTCATTTAAAATTTTACTTGCATAATAAATGACCACAAATCTTACAATTCTCTGGCCAAGCACAACACCTATTGCATAATCACTCGTATCAGACATGATCTTAAATGGTTGAGACCAATCAAGAGATTGTAGAGTCGGGGCTTTGGTTAACTTCGCTTTCAGTTTCTCAAATGCTTGCATGCATGCTTCATAGAAGTTAAATTCCATGTCTTTTTCCAAAAGATTGCATAACGGTCTTGAGATTGCACTGAAATCCTTAATAAATCGTTGATAGAAACCATCATGACCTAAAATGGATCTCACTCCCTTAACATTGATGGGGGGTGGAAGTGATGAGATCAATTGGACTTTTGCCTTGTCCACTTCCATACCTTTCTTTGACACAATGTGTCCCACTACCCATTCTTTCACCTTGAAGTGGCTATTTTCCCAACTTAACACTAAGTTGGATTCTGTGCATCGCTTTACGACTTTTTCTAGATGTCCTAAGCATTCATCAAATGACGTATCAAATATTGAAAAGTCATCCATGAAGATTTCAAGAGAACCACCCACCATATTTAAAACGATCGCCATCATACATCGCTGAAATGTGGCAGGTGCATTACATAGTCCAAAAGGCATCCTTCGGTATGCAGAGGTTCCATATGGACATGTAAATGTAATTTTCTCATGATCCTCTTGATGGATTGGGATTTGGTTGTATCCAAAGTAGCCATCTAGGAAACAATAGAACTTCTGTCCTACTAATTTTTCCAGTATTTGGTCATTGAGTGGTAGTGGAAAATGATTTTTGGATGTAGATGTAGCAGTGTTCAGTTTCCTATAGTCTATGCATACTCTCCATTCAGTGACAGGAAGGTAGTGATTTTTCCTCATTCTTCTGTGTCTATAACTGTGATTCCAGATTTCTTTGGCATAGTTTGGTTTGTACTGACCCATTCGCTATTAGATATTGGATAAATGATTCCAGCGTCCAGCCACTTTAAGATTTCCTTCTTCACTACCTCTCTCAAATTGGGATTCAGCCTCCTTTGTGCATCCCTTACTGGTTTAGCTTCTGGATCAGTAATGATTCTATGCATGCATAAGGTAGGACTGGTTCCTTTCAAATCAACTATTGGCCAACCTACTGTCTCTCTATACTTTACTGGTACTTGCAGTAGGGCTTTTTCTTGTGCCTCGGTGAAATAATGACACGCTGAGTGTCATTCTGACCTAAGAAAGCATACTTTAGATGAACATGCAAGGTTTTCAATTCTAGAATAGGTGGTTGTTCTATCAACGGCCTTGCAGATCGAGGCAAGTCAGTTGGCAGCTTTTCAGTCTTATGTGTCCACAATGGTTATTTAGATTCCAGCGTGGATTCTATGACTGCCTCAAGCTCGTTACATTTATCAGAGTTCATCTTAGCAGTGTCGTGCTCAGCAAAGAATAATTCGGTGGTATCCTTGGCATTGATTAATGAACCATACTGCTGCACAAGCTCATCCACCACATCTATCATGTAACAATCCGAATCGATTGAAGTAGTGGTGGAAGCATTAAACACATTTAGTCGCAGCTTACGATTCCCAAAGGCAATATCTACAGTCCCCGTTCTACAGTTAATTTGAGCATTAATTGTGGCTAAGAATGGTCTGCCTAAAATAATGGTAGGGTGGTTTTCTCTAAGGGAACCCTCTGTATCTAAGACTAAGAAGTCGACCGGATAGTAAAAATCTTCTACTTTTACTATAACATGTGACAAGATACCCCTTGTACATTTTGTTGACCAATCTGCCAGTTGTAGAATTGTATCCATGGTATGTAACTAGCCTAGATCATGTTTGTCAAACAATTTTCTAGGATTTTGGATTTTCTAGAGCAGTAGTGTAAGGAAGAGGAGCTGTGGTGTCCTAATCCTTATTGCCTCCCCAACTTTGGGAGTTGGGATATTTGCCTTGAATGGTTCCTTGAAAATAACTTTCTTAAAACCTTCCTTCTTCTTTGGATCCGCTGTCTCTTCAAACACAACTACAGTGTAAGTGTTTTCTTCTACCTCTTGTTCCTTTGGCATTTCGATCTTATTATCTTCTTCTTTTCCACTCAAAACAGTCACCTTGGATACTTCATTCACTTTATGCTTCTTCTCTTTGTCGTGTGCGTGCGAAGGGTTTGGAACAGTGTTACCCGGAAGCTTTTCCTTCTCTTTTTTTGTGAGCGATTCAGCTATTCGACCCATTTGGCTACTCAACATCATGTTAAAATCCAATTGTTGCTTCATGAATTTTGCGAACTATGAAAATTGTGAAGAAATCATATTCGTCTCCACATAAAAGTGAGGTTGATCTGTTAGGCACAAAAAGGCCTCAATCAAACATGTTCTACATCTGAGGGGGAGATTTATAATCAAACCTGTTGATGCATTTGAAGGTTGAATTTAAGGCCTGTTATATGTCTTATTGAAACCTGAAAATGATTTGCAATATCAGTCTAAAGCTGTTCTATATGTTGCATGTGTTGCAACTAAGACAGTTTGTCCAAGCTGCTCTGTCTGCTGAACAGACTGGACATAAACTGTCTACGCTGCTCTACACTGTTGAGCAGCTTGGGCAATTTTAAAGTGTTCTGTTCTTTGTGAATAGAACCTGTTCTTTGTGAACAGGCTAAACACTTTATGGAATATGTTTCCAAGTCATCATGTATTGTTTTTTACTACAAGATCAGTTTACAAAGTCGAAGACAAAGTGGAAAACAGAACTGATCAGCCTGCCCACGCTGTTCTGTAACATGAAGACAAAAGGTTATTTGAAAAAGGGTGACAGACCTTTTTCTTATATCATAATAGGCCTTTACAAGGAAGAAAGACGCAAAGTTGACATTCCTAAATTAGTTAAAGGCAATGCAACAGTAGACAAAGTGAAAACACAAAAGTTCTGCACATGTGAAGACAAGTCTGCTTTTCAGAAAAGTGCAGAAAAGGTTATGTTGTCTTTTCAACAAGACTTCTCCTTTTTCATTTCATCCAATGAAGATGTTTCTCTTAGATCCTCTGAATGGGTATAAAAGGAAGCTTCTAAGGACAGAAAGAATAGTAAAGAAAGCTAAGTGCTGAAACCAAGAGTGAACGTGCAAGTGTGATTTTCATGCATGCAAGCCTTCTGTGTAAATCAGTATCTGTGTGTCTAAGCTGTTTTACATAAGCTGTTCCCTTAAGTCTTGTAAACACAGTGAGTGCTTCTTAGTGAGTGTATTCATTGTATACTAGTTTGAGTTTGTCTTAGACTAGTGAACATACTGTTGTATCTGTCATCTCAGCTTGAACTATTCCGCATTCAAGCTTGTTTGTAATTAATAAATTGTTGATAATACATACAATCATTGAGAAAATAGTGTGTAGTTTTTAAATAGCTGTATTCACCCCCCTCTACAGCTTAAAGCTATATACTTTGGGAACCTCTCGGGACCTACAACTGGTATCAGAGCAGTTTAAAGTGTGTGTCATTCTAGATCTCTCATTCTCCTAAGTTTCCATGGACAACAGTGCTACAGATTCTTCTTACTATGACAATGGCTCTATGGGCAAACCTCCAAAATTTAATCATCAAAACTTCTCTGGTTGGAAGTGCAGAATGATGCTCTATTTAGAGAATCTGGATGTACAACTGCCAGAGATAGTGATGGAGGGTCCCTATGTGCCAACCTCTGTTACTGCCATAACTCCAGCGGTTGAAGGAGCTGCTCCTGAAATCAGGACCTTTGAGAAAGCTAAAGCTCAATGGTCTGATGAAGATAAAAGACTGGTGGCTCTGGATGCAAAGGCCAGAAACAATCCGGTCATTTCTCTTCCTGATGATGTGATCAAACAGGTTGAGAAAATGAAGACAGCAAAAGAAATGTGGGATACTTTGTGTACCGTCTATGATGGACCCACAATCACACTGGACAATAGGATCAACAATCTTGTTAGACAGTATGAACTTTTCTTTGCTAAACCAAAGGAGACTCTCATTGAAACCTACACCAGGTTTACTACTTTAGTGAATGATCTCAAAGCTGTTGGGATCACTAAGGACAGTCTCACCCTGGTGAATAAATTTCTGGACATTCTACCTGAAGAGTGGAACTACTTCTCAACAATTCTAAGGAACTCAGGTACTATCAGAAGTATGGATCTAGTCAATCTGTATGGATCCTTACTGAATGATGAACAATCAAGGCAACAAAAGAGAAATGCCTTGGAGATGTCCAAAAGAGGTGCAGCCTTGGTGGCCAATGTGAGACAACCTGTAAATCAGGTGAGTGATGTGTTCACTCAACCTGATCAACAGGATGATGACAAGGAGGAAGTGTCAGATGAAGAAGATACTGCAGATCTTGTTGAACAAGATGATGAGCAAATGATAGCTATGCTTGTCAAAAGGTTCAACAAGAAAAGGTTTGGAAGAAACATGCTGCAAGGAAATTCAGGTGCTGGCAAAAAGAAGGCATTTGATAAATCCAAGGCTGAGTGTTTCAAATGTGGCAAAACTGGTTATATAGCTGCTGACTGTGTGTCAAAAGTTGTTGGTCAGTCATCCAAACCATACAAGACAAACAAGGATGATGGTTATAGGGTTAAGTACCTTATGGCCCTGGCTAAGCTGAGGAAGTTGGAAAACTCAGTGGGTTCCAACCGCCAAAAGGGACTTATGGCAGAGACTTGTGATTGGGAGGAATCTGATTCATCGTCTGATGAAGAAGACAATCAATGTCTGATGGCCAACACCGATGTCCCATCAACAAGCAGTTTCAAACAGGATATGGCTGAAGCTGAAGCTTTCAGCAGCTTAGAGAACTGGAATCCTACTATGATGTATAAGGTACACAATTTTATGGCGTACAGTTCTGAAGAAAAAGTTAAAATGTTTGAATATATGCTTGTTGATCTAAAAGCTGCTGTTGAGAAGCATGATGCTTTACTATCTGAAATCTCTAAGCTTAAAACTGATCTTAAAACTAAATCTAGTAAATTGGACAGTTTCCATAAGTTGGAAACTGAGCTTGATGAATTAAAACACATCAACTCTATTTTACTGGAAGAAAAGAGAGAAACAGATATAAAGCATGCTAAGCTTCAAAAGATAGTTGACTCTTGGTGCCAATCTGCACAAAAAGTCAGCCATTGTATAAGTCAACAGATTCCTGCACAAATCCAAGCCTATCTTGGAGGGGATCTTGACACAGCAGCTTCCATTGTTGAGATCAATAATCTGAAAGAAGATTTATCCACTCTTGGTAAACTTCCAAACACATTCATTCAAAATGTGAATGGTAAACTAATCTCAACAAATAGGTTTGTCAGGCCTCAAAACACTGACAGCTTGTGTGAATTTAGTTCTAAAGCTGATATTGGAATTTGTTCTCCATCAAGTCAGCCTGTTAAGTGCTCTGCTGGTTCACACAAGCAAAAGAAAGGAAAACATGTTCAAACTGAAGTTGTGGATACTAAACCTGTTGACAAAACAGGTTCTGAGTCCAAAGCTGATGGTAAAAAGCATGTTAATCCTTTTGATGCTAAACACTTTGAAAACAAGTTTTCAAAAGGTAAGCAGCCTGTTTTCAACAAGGGTAAGTCTCATGTTGAAAACAAAACTGCTGTGATTTCAAATAAGTTTTCAAATCATAGTGGTAAACTGGTCTTGAATAAGAATAAGCTTTTCAAAACCAGACACAGTGAAAATGCTGATAGGCAGCATAAATCACAATTCAGTAGGGGCAAAGGCAAAGCCATTGCTCAAACTGAGATAATTGGGAATAAGTTTCCAAAACCCGTGGAAGCTCAAAAGCCAATCAAGCTCCCTGTCTTTGACATCTGTCCTCCTAAAAAGAGGAAAGAAGAGGCAGCCAAAGCTGTGGCTATTGAACTATCCACTCAAGCTGTTGATTCAACAAAAAGTAATAAAACTGCTAAAACTGCTGAGAGAATCAACAAAAATAACTCAGAATGTGTTTCTGAAAGATCTTCTTCCAAAAACCCTAAAAAGAGAAAATGTTACAAATGTGGGAAGAAGACACATCTGGCCAAGGATTGTCCTGAATCTGAGGACATGAGGCCTGTTGACTCTGCTGTTTCCACCACAGCTGTTACAAGCAGTGTTGGAAATGTCACAGTCACTGAAAGTGGTATTCAAGCTGATACCATTCAAATAGGGAATATTAGTGTGGATATTTCAAGACCATCAACAAATGTTGATGAAGTAGGAGAACTCATCTCTGTGATGAGTTCCCCTAAAAATGACTAATAATTCTCTTATCACTCTGCAGGAAAAACAACCTTCCCAGGTTTGGTACTTGGACAGTGGCTGCTCAGGGCACATGACAGGTTGTAAAGAATTGCTGAGTGAACTCAGGCCTGAAAAGGGCCAAAAGTCACCTTTGGTGACAATGTACAGGGATCCACTGAGGGATATGGAACTCTTAAAGCTGGTGCTGCAGTGTTCAAAAGAGTAGCCTATGTGGTTGGGCTAAAACATAACCTTGTTAGCATAAGCCAACTATGTGATGCTGGCTACAAGGTTAACTTTGATGAGCACCTGGGTTACATATTGGATTCCCAAGGCCAAGTTGTGCTATGTGCTCAACGAAAGAAAGGTGTATATGTTGTGGATATGCATTCTGCTGACCCACAACTGAAACCTGTTTTCTCACAAGAACAAAGCTGATCAAACTGGCTATGGCACAGAGACTGTCACATCTGAACTTCGAAGAACATCAACAAACTCGTGTAAGAAAAGTGGTGTCAGGTTTCCTTCTATTGACTTTTGCTAAGGATAGAGTTATGCACAGCTTGTGAGAAAGGCAAGCAGAGAAAAACATCTTTTAAATCCAAACATAATTTCTCTATTGATACTCCACTCTTCTTAATCCATATGGACTTGTTTGGACCTGTTAATGTCCCAAGCCTAGGAGGAAGAAGATACACTCTAGTAATGGTTGATGAGTTCTCCAGGTACACATGGGTGATTTTTCTAAAGAGCAAAGGAGAGGCTGCTAGAGAAATTATTGGATTTGTCAAAAAGATGGAAATGCTGAACTCTGCCCGAGTAAAGCAGCTTAGAAGTGATCATGGTACTGAGTTCAGAAACAGTACTCTTGAAGACTTCTGTGAAGAGAAAGGAATCACTCAAAACTTTTCATCAGTAAGAACTCCTCAACAAAATGGAGTTGCTGAAAGGAGAAACCGAACTCTCATTGAAGCTGCCAGAACCATGCTGTGTGCATCAGGTTTACCTTCATCATTTTGGGCTGAAGCTGTTAACACTGCCTGCTTCACCCAAAACAGATCTTTAGTGGTGAAAAGATTCAACAAGACTCCCTATGAGTTGCTCAAAGGGAGGAATCCAAATGTCACTTATTTCCATGTGTTTGGATGTCCCTGTTTCATTCTGAATCAAAGGGACCAGCTGTCAAAGTTTGAACCTAAAGCTGATGAAGGAGTGTTTGTTGGCTACTCTGCTATCTCCAAAGCCTACAGAGTATACAACAACAAAAGAAAGGTGATAGATGAATCTATCAATGTCACCTTTGAAGAGTCCAAGAATGCCTCCACCAAAGTTGTTCCTGAATCAGCTTCAGGAGAACTTAACTTTGATGATCTGATGCATTCAAACAATGAAGAGGACTCAAAAGCTTCCACTACACCCAGTGTGGAACCTGTTAATCATGATGGACATGATGATGATTATGTCAATACACCCTGTGTGAATAAATG
>JAANYP010004075.1:0-71731 GCA_020465985.1 Centrapalus pauciflorus
TGCAGGATCGTTGATTTTGCCCTGAACGCAATTGCCGTAAGCGGCCACGAATGAGGCCAGCAGATTCAGATGGTCTTCAGCCGATTTTGCACTCATAGGCATCTTTGAATATCCTTGAGATGTAGATGCCGGAGTAGCCTGATGCTGCTTTTCTTCTGGTCTAGCAAACCCTAAGAAAGCCCTACTCTGTGAGTCTTCTGTCTCAGCCGGTGACGACGTCTCTCCCGAGAAGAAAGCTGTTGCTGTCTTCAATTCAGCTGCCACTGAAGGTTTTGATTTCCCGAAGTACATTGCAGGATCTTGAACTTAGTCATAATCCGTTTCTTTCTTCAGCAACTCAAAATGATACGCCCTCAGCGTTCCTACAACATTCTCTAGAGCCAGAGTATAGTATCTGTCTTCATCATGCTTTATTAAGGCCACATACATCTCCCATTTGGTCGGTAAAGCATCAAGAAGCCTTTTATTCTTCTCAGTTTCACTATACTCCACGTCGTGGGTTTCTAACTCAGTTAACAGATGATAGAATCGTGTGATAGTCTCATCCAGCTTTTCATTCTTCAATGCTTTGAAGATAGCAAACTGCTGCTTGAGCATTTCCATTCGATTCTTTCTAACCCTTGGGTTACCCTCACACCGTTTCTCCAACGCATCCCACAGCTCTTTTGCTGTCTTCTGATTATGGAAGGTGTGTAGTATTTCCTGAGGTAACGCCATCCGAATGATAGCAAATGCACGGTTTTCAGCCTCATAAACTTTGTTATCTTCGTCTTTCATCTTAGAATATGTTAAGACTCGTTGACGACCTTCAACCTCCGCAGTAGGTGGAATGTATCCCTCGTCGATACAAATCCACATGCGCATATCATTGAATCGCGCGAAGTCGGATAACTGATCCTTCCACCAGTAATAATCTTCAGTTATCATCAACTTTAGCGGAGAATTTGCTTTTCCAACCTCGTGATCCATCTCCATAAACCTCTGTAGACTTGTCATTGTTTCAAATATAATTGAATTCAAACTTAATTAATTTAATTCAAAATTAATTTAAATTAACTCTTTCGAATTTAGGTAAATTCGAATCTAATTAAGTTTAAATATGTTTGGGATCAAATTCGAATTAAGTTATTGAATCCTGCTAAATTCGAAATTGATGACATATTCGAAGGTTCACTAATCTCGAAATTCCACTTAAATTCGAATGTCCACTTAATTCGAAAACTCAACTAAACTCGAATGTCCTAATTCGACTTTAGTGAAAAGTCAAATACCCAAAGCAGATTCGAATTGGCCAAATTCGAATCAAAATTTATGGAAACTCGAAAGAAGCGTATTTTGGTCAAACTCGAAATTGTAGAAAACCCTAAAATCTCCTTACTAAACTCGAGCGCCGCAAATTCGAAAAACGGCTAATACTTCGAGTTTTTCAAGTTTTTCAGATTAAATCAATATTTTTACAAGTAAAAATACCGATTTTGGTCAAAAACACGAACTACAACAAAGTATTTCCCTAAATTGGATTTGTTAAGCTCAAAATCCTCAAAAATCGTGATGATAACCGTCCAAAAACGTCAAGAAACCTAGGATGTATCTTATGAACACGAAGAACACCCCAATGGCTCTGATACTACTTGTAAGGTCTTCACACTACAGATCTATCTAGACGCAACACACACCAACGAGTGCGGAATCCTCGTTAGCGGTTTGACGGTAAGATCACACGCACGGAACACGGAGACTACCACTGCGTTGTACGAACGACTACGAACGAACCTACGCGATGATTCTCTCCGAAAACACTCACTGAACATTGATAAACTCGAGATCGCCTTCTGCTTAATTACTCTCCAGAGTTCTGCAAAAGTCTGCTAATCATTCGAGTTAATCCCTAATTATAGTGACCAATTCGAGTTGGACATGGGACAAACTCGAACCAGGCCCAAGGCCCATTCGAATTTGTCCACATGACAAATTCGAATTTGTCTTCATGGTAATTTCGAATTTACCCTAAATTCGAATTTCACATGTCAAACTTTTATTTGAATATATGTTTTAACTTATGTTTGAATTAATCTTTGAACTTTATGTTTCAACTTCTTGTAATACGTTACACCAAGTTCAAACATACAAACAATAAATATCAAACATATAAAATCACATATATCAAATACTAGTTAATATTCAAAACCTTGTAACATGACTTACACAAAATGCTAACACACTTTAGACTGCTATCGTCACACAGGGTGTACCAACATCTCACATTCGTTAGAAGCTTCCTTTTATACTCACTCATAGAATCCCAGTGAAGCTTCCTCATTGGATGCAGAGATAGTGGAGTGCCTTTATATAAAGACAAGCATGCTTTTCTGCACATTCTGACAAAACAAAATTTCTCCCTACGTTGCATAATCTTTGTCATTTCCTTTTTGTTTCTGTTGTAGGCTGCTTTACCTTTAAGAAGAATGTCAACCTTAATGCTTTTCCCTTCTTGTATATCCATTTTGATATAAGAAATGTTCTGTCACCCATTTCAAATATCCTCTTCGTCTTCATGTATCAGAACAGCTTAGGCAGTGAAAGTAGCTTCTGATTTTCCACTTTGTCTTCGACTTGTAAACTGATCTTCAAGTCCAAGACTTCACATGATGACATGGAATCAAATTCCATAATGTGTATAAGCTGTTCACATAGAACAGTATCTGTTCACAAAGAACAGAACACTTCCCTTGGGTCTAAGCTATTCAATAGATATGAATAGCTTAGGTAGTTTATGCCAAACCTGTCCAACAGTTTAGGACAACTTGGGCAATCTTCCAAGTTACAACTAATGTAACAGGATGAGCAGCTTTGGGCTTATACGAATCACTTATCAGGTGTCAATATGTAACAACCTAGCTTTTAACCCAACTTTAATTTTTAGTACTAGAGTTAATAATGTAATTTTATTACATTATTTGATTTATAATTTAGCTAAGTAATGAAATTAGTTAATTAAATTATATAATTGTTTCAAAGCATTTAGATGATAAAAGTTAAAAGAGATGTAAAATACAAAAGTGTAGGGGGTTAAAGTGTCAAATTACAAATGTTAGAAAATAAAAGAAACAAAATGAGCATAAATGCACATTATCATCACTTAAAAGAAAATTGACTCCCTCTCTCTCTCTTCTTTTCTTCATCATTCGGCCATCTTCAAAATCATCAAGAATTCTCATTAAATTGCAATAAATTGAGGAATTGAAGTTAAGAAGGTTACAAGAAACATCAATCAACAAGAAACTACAAAGATTTAAGGTAATACTTTATTTAATTTTGAAATATTATGAGTTTGGTTCGGTTTTGATAAAAACCGAAACCAAAGATTTAAAACACCAAATTTGTCGTCACATGTTGAAAATTTCGATAGATAATCATGTATTTAAGTATATAAAAGTGACAGAAACAAAAATTGTAGGTTAGATCGTCCAATTTAAGTAAAAATCTGAGTTTTTGTGAAAATTTGTGTTCTTGACAAAAAGAAAGGATTTTGGACGATTTTGATTTAATAATGATGTTTATGATAGGAAAAATTGTATAAAAACAACCCAAATATGATAATATAACATTAAATTACATTGCATGTTATTAAAATCGGTTTTTAGTGAATTTTGGTGAAAATCCGTATGAATAAAGTTAGAACACCAAGAACATTTTCTGGAAAAAATTATAAGTAATGAATCCGAATTCGGTTGGAACCGAATTCGGATGTGATGCACAGTTCGGGTCCTAATTCGGATGGTCCAATCTCGGATGCTTGTTTCGGATGGAAGATTGTACCGAACTCGGACGGTCCCAATTCGGACGGCCCGGTCCGGATGCCCAATTCGGATGTGCTGTTCGGATGGTCCGAATCCGGATGCCCAGGTTCGGATGGTCCGGATTCGAATGATCAATTCGGATGTCTTATATTTTTAGATATTTTAATTAAAGTTAAATACATGTATGTGTGATCACACTTTACATCGATACATATAAATCAACAAAGTTGCATCAAATTAAAGAATGTAAGCATGTGTGAGATCATCGAATAGAATATCAAAACATAGACATGTAATTGATGATACAGATGATTTAAGCTGATTAAACGCTCAATGTTTATAAACACTTAGCTTATATTTTAAACAAAGTCATCATAATATAAAGATATAATTAAGCATAGGTATATAAATTAAGTTGTAAAATTCACATGAAGGTCCTATTTTATAATGTAAGCAATAAAGTACCATTATCATGTATACATTCAATTATAAGAACATTCGATTGAATGCATATATATAGGTTGATTATGCATATGCATATCATGACATTACATGCATTCATATGGGTTCAAATTATAAGATTGAGTCGAAAGAATGACCAAATGGGTCACATATATCCATGAAATGTATAAAAGCTCATAAATTCAGTACAATCATGTCGAATCTAAGCTTTAAAGTCAAGTGTGACCCAATAAAGTCTGAGATAACACGAAAAAGTCAATAAAAGTTTATGTAACTAAGTTGTCGTACAATTAACAGGTTCAGCTAAATCTGAACCATGTTGTAAAGTCAAAGTCCGTAAAGCCAAGCCAGAAAAGTCAAGTTAAAGCACTTAAAGCAAGATCAGTTAATAAAGTCAAGCCAAAGTCAGAGAAGCAAGTCAAAGCCAAAGTCAAAGCCAAAGTCAGAGCCAAAGTCATTAAAGTCAAAGCTAAAGTCTATAAAGTCAATTGCTAAATCCTGAAATAACTCAGGTGGTGGATTCAATCCGCTTGCGAAAGTTAAAGTCAACAGTCGTGCAATAAACCAGTAACTGTGAGTTATAGATATAACTGTATACATGCTTGTCTTCCTGTGAGACATATTGTTGTTCTAGCTTTATTTTGAAAGTCCATATGCTCAGCTAGAATGTGACCTGTGCACACCTTGGTACGGTGATGCCCTGTGGATCATGATAGCTTTTAATATATCATCATGCACATTTGTCTTTACAGTCTGAATTAGTCTTGGATATATTATTGTTGCTATCTTGATTCATTACTTTGAATGCCAATTTGCCTTGATATCAATACTTTCATATGCTTCCGTATAATTCAAGTCTGAGAAAGTCCATGTCAGTCTGTGATTAAGTCTACTCCGATGTTTACCCATGTTGTCTTACTGGTAGCTAGCCCAGTATGTGGTTGGCCCCCACAATTAAAAGCGTGTGCGTGGGATTAAACATCATCCGATCTTAAGTCATATGTCTCACAATGTCTGGCTGATAGCGGCAGTCATGTCAAAATCGCGCTTAAAGTCAAAGTCAGAGATTAAAGTCAAAAGTCAAAGTCAAGTCTCCGCTTAAAGTTGTCATGGCATGTTGACTGTTAAATCTATAATCTCACTAAGCCCTGCTTACAGTTGTTGTTGAACCTTTTACAGGTTTAATCAAAGGCAAAGGTCCAGCTGAACCAAGTCCTTAGGACCTGCAAGCTCGAATTGGAAGTCACTAGACCACTACTTCAACTGAAATTGGTATCGAATGAATTGATTATCATGGTGGTTTGGGTAGAAGCAACGACATGTATTGTGGTTATGTACTAGATTAGTGTCCTTGTGCCCTTTATAGTTGATTTTTAAACTTTAATAGTCTTGTTTTAAACTTATTGTAAAATAATGCTAATTTCTGTAATGACTTAATTCCGCATTATATTAATTCTATCTTAGTTGTGATTGAGGGTGTATTGCTCCTTGGGACCTAGTCATTCAGGACTGCCCCGTAAGGGACGGTCTTGACAGGATGGTATCAGAGCAATAGTTTGAGTGAATCAAGTATTATGAAAGTAATACTTGGTCTCAAACTTAAGCAATACATACAGTGTCAATCATGCTAGGTGGCTTGAACTGAGATAGGACGTACAGTTTGTTAGGATGGGATAAAGGGTACATAGTTACTAAGTCTATTAAACTGAAAGTCACTTGAATTTTATTTTTCAGTAAGGATGTCTGGACAAGGAGGAATTCCTGATAATGTCACGCCTCAGCAACTGTTTGAGATGATACAACAACTGTTAGCACAACAAAATGAACAACAAATCAAACTAATCCAAGAACAGTTTCAGGCTCGTGATGAGGCTGAAGCAAAACGTAAGGCTGATAAAAAGAACAAAAGAAAGGATAAGCGAACCTATAATGAAAAGTCTGATTCTGATATCTCTAATGAGAATGTTCAAACTGAACAGCCAAAAGGCTGTCGATTCAAAGACTTTAAGTCTAGTGGTGCCTTGACATTTGAGGGTACTGTAGACCCTATCCAAGCATTGGACTGGATTTGTCACACAGAAGAGATTTTTAGTATCTCTGAGTGTTTAAATTCACAAAGGGTCAAGTTTGCTACTGCCTTATTTGTCAGAGCTGCCCGCGCATGGTGGAAGACACAGAGGAGTATCTACGGAGAGGACGTCATCCAAACACTTGAATGGGAGCAATTCCTCGACATGTTCAACGCTAAGTATTGTCCCGCGGATCAGCAAGATAGAATGGAAGTTCAATTGATGCAACTGACTCAAGGCGACAAGACGGTCGATGAATATGAACACGAGTTCTCGCGATTGTGTGGCTATTCATCTTATCAAGTAGCCACAGAGGAAAGAAAAATGAATCGTTTTCGTAGAGGATTGAACCCAAAGTATCGTCAGCCGATGAGTGGTAACAAATACAATACATACTTGGAGATGGTGGAAGCAGCCAGACAAATTGAAAGCGAATACCTGGAGTATGGTAAACAACTAAGCGCAACTCAGATCAGTCCTACATGTCCTTCTCCACCAAAGAAGCAACGGTTCAGCAGATTCTTCAAGACAGGAAAGAATCAGTCTCAACAGACAGATCAATATAGCTCTCCTCAGAAGGCCAAGTCTTATTCTATCCAATCAGAACAGCGAGTGTGCAAAAGGTGTAGGAAATCACATGTTGGGTTATGTAATCCGATGGATGTGATATGTTATGTCTGCAGCAAAATAGGTAATAGTAGCGAGGAATGCCCAACGAAAGGTCTTGGTTGTTCCACGTGTGGAAAACCAGGACACTTTAATCATCAATGTCCAATGAGAAGCAACAGTCAATCCCAGTCATATGTCGGAGGTTCAACAATGAAGAGCACTGCTGCAACTCCGTCAGCTAGGGCCCGTGCTTATCATATCACAGCCGAGGAAACAGAAGAAATGCCAGATGCGGCCATGAGTACGTTTGCTAAACTTAAATACCTGTCGTGTATCATTTGATACTACAAACTATGCTTTTAACTCATTCCGATTCCATAGAAATATTTTAAAAATAGGATCGCTAAGGAGATCAGGAGAAAGATTTTCTATTCTTGATTTAAATTGACTTGTGATTTCAAAACAAGTCTTGAATTTGACTGTACAACTTTGTCATCGATATTGTATTTGCGGATGATATATAGGTTGTATCAGTTGATGCTATAACATAAATGCCTTTTCTGATTAGAGATTTTACCTATAAGCTATATAGGTATCAGTGTTTGAATCAAGTACGATTCAAAAGCTTTAAGGAAACCCAAAACTGAATTTGAAGTACAAACTTCTTCGTAAAGCTTTGTAATCTGAAAGATTACAACGTGTCTCATAATGAGGCAGATGTAGAAGTTGCTGAGTCAATGAAATTAAATAAGAAGAATGGTGTTTGAACCCCATTGTCAAGCACCCAATGTCAGCATGGATTGAAATCAAATATGTCAGAGGTACAAAGCTAGAGTCAAACGAGAAATAAAGAGAAATTCATAAGAAATAAGCGATTGGTCTTGAATGACCAATGAAAGTCTACTATAAGTCTACACACATGTAAATATGGAATTCATATTCCATTGTCTTGTCAATAAAACTCTTGACTGAAGAAAATAAAGTAACTCTGGACTCAGGGATTACAAATGAAAAGTCATCACAAGTCATGATAATAGTCAGCGCAAATCAAAAGCCTACGAAGCGATTGATGATAATAATATCATCAATGAATGAAAATGTTCAATAAAATAAATGCGAGATTCAAAAAGCCACAACTGGCTCAAGATAAAAAACAAAGAGATATGGGATAACTAATATATTGAGCTGTTATTCAAAATGATATCCGAATTAATTGAAAGTTATATTGAATCTCAAAGCGTAAGTTGACACAGTAAGAAGTATAAGCGATAAGCAGAAATCCTAAAAAATTACTTATGTCACCGCATAGTCAGCTAATAAGCTGTATGATATTGAAAATCAGTAAATATAATGGTTATAAAAGCCAAAGAGGCAAAAAGCTATGAAATACAGATGGTGCTCAATAAATACCAGAATGTTTATGTCAGATTATGGGAATACATAGCTACTTTGTTATTTCTCAGTTACATTTAAATCTGAACATAGACAACTTCGGGGACGAAGTTATGCGTGGTGGAGCCCATTCTGTAACAACCTAGCTTTTAACCCAACTTTAATTTTTAGTACTAGAGTTAATAATGTAATTTTATTACACTATTTGATTTATAATTTAGCTAAGTAATGAAATTAGTTAATTAAATTATATAATTGTTTCAAAGCATTTAGATGATAAAAGTTAAAAGAGATGTAAAATACAAAAGTGTAGGGGGTTAAAGTGTCAAATTACAAATGTTAGAAAATAAAAGAAACAAAATGAGCATAAATGCACATTATCATCACTTAAAAGAAAATTGACTCCCTCTCTCTCTTCTTTTCTTCATCATTCGGCCATCTTCAAAATCATCAAGAATTCTCATTAAATTGCAATAAATTGAGGAATTGAAGTTAAGAAGGTTACAAGCAACATCAATCAACAAGAAACTACAAAGATTTAAGGTAATACTTTATTTAATTTTGAAATATTATGAGTTTGGTTCGGTTTTGATAAAAACCGAAACCAAAGATTTAAAACACCAAATTTGTCGTTGCATGTTGAAAATTTCGATAGATAACCATGTATTTAAGTATATAAAAGTGACAGAAACAAAAATTGTAGGTTAGATCGTCCAATTTAAGTAAAAATCTGAGTTTTTGTGAAAATTTGTGTTCTTGACAAAAAGAAAGGATTTTGGACGATTTTGATTTAATAATGATGTTTATGATAGGAAAAATTGTATAAAAACAACCCAAATATGATAATATAACATTAAATTACATTGCATGTTATTAAAATCGGTTTTTAGTGAATTTTGGTGAAAATCCGTATGAATAAAGTTAGAACACCAAGAACATTTTCTGGAAAAA
This sequence comes from Centrapalus pauciflorus, assembly GCA_020465985.1. Classification (NCBI taxonomy): domain Eukaryota; kingdom Viridiplantae; phylum Streptophyta; class Magnoliopsida; order Asterales; family Asteraceae; genus Centrapalus; species Centrapalus pauciflorus. Next base: position 9,284 of record JAANYP010004075.1, read on the forward strand.
ATTATAAGTAATGAATCCGAATTCGGTTTGAACCGAATTCGGATGTGATGCACAGTTCGGGTCCTAATTCGGATGCTCCAATCTCGGATGCTTGTTTCGGATGGAAGATTGAACCGAACTCGGATGGTCCCAATTCGGACGGCCCGGTCCGGATGCCCAATTCGGATGTGCTGTTCGGATGGTCCGAATCCGGATGCCCAGGTTCGGATGGTCCGGATTCGAATGATCAATTCGGATGTCTTATATTTTTGAGTAAATTACAGAAATGGTCCCTGTGGTTTGCATAAAACTTTGGATACGGTCCCTGTGGTTTCAATTTTGCATAAACGGTCCTTATCTTCACTGTTTACTTGCAAAATTGGTCCATCTGCTGTTAACTTTAACCATGAAATGGTTAAATCTTTTATAATGACCATTTTACCCTTTTCCTTGATAACATTTTGGTCCCTCAAGTTTGTTGTTCATTTTAGTTTTGGTCCCTCACTCTATTTTATTTATTATCATTATTATTAAAACTATAATAATAATAATAATAATAATTATTATTATTATTATTATTATTAATTTTTATTAATTTAACTTTTGACATATTAATTTATTTGTTTATTAAGTTTTTTTATTTTAATATATTTTTTAATTTAAATTACAAGCTTATTTATTTCTTTTATTATAAACAATTGTATCAAAGTAGAATCCATTTTCTTTTTTAGTTTTTTCGAATGAAAAAAATACAAACATTTTATATTGTAGTTTACCAAACCAAAAAATTTTGAACCTTAAACTTTTATTAGTTTTTTCAAACGAAAAAAAGTTGCAAACCATTCTTATTTTAAGTTTTTTCATTTTCTAAACGTAAAAAATATGAAAACCAATCCGTTTTTTAATTTTTTTGCACAAAAAAATTCAACCATTTCTGATTTTTTGTTTTGGGAAACGAAAAAAAATACAAACCATTTGGTTATTAGTTTTTGCAAACGAAAAAACTAGGAATAATTCTGATTTTCAGTTTTTCTAAACAAAAAAAAATCATTTTATTTTTCTAGTTTTTCGAACGAAACCATTCTCTTTTATTTTTTTCTCCGAACGAAAAAACTACGAACTATTACATTTTAAAAGTTTTTCCTAAATACGAAATAGTGTGTAGTCTTTTTGTTCGGAAAATCTAAAAAATGGAATGACTTGTATTTTTTACGATGGGAAAAAATTAAAAACGCAGTGGCTAGAATAATCTAAAAAAAATACGAATCATTCCATTATTTAGTTTTTTAATGAAAAACAACAAAACCCTTTTATTATTTAGTTATTCCGAACAAAAAACTTCGAACCATTAATTTTTATTAATCTTTAGTTTTAACTATTTCATATCGTAAAAAGACAAACCATTCCGTTTTTTTAGTTTTTCCAAACAAAAAGACTACACGCTATTTCGTATTTAGGAAAAACTTTAAAAACATAATAGTTCATAGATTTTTCGTTCGGAGAAAAAAATAAAAGGGATTGGTTTCATTCGAAAAACTATGAAAAAGAATGATTTTTTTGTTTGGAAAAACTGAAAATTAGAGTTATTCGTAGTTTTTTTCATTTGCAAAAAGTAATAATAGAATAGTTTGTATTTCTTTTCGTTTCTCAAAACAAAAAATTAGAATGGGTTTTGGTGCAAAAAATAAAAATAAAAAAACGGATTGGTTTTCATAATATTTACGTTTAGAAAATGAAAGAACTTAAACAAGAATGGTTTGTAACATTTTTTTGTTTGAAAAAACTAATAAAAGTTTAAGGTTCAAAATTTTTTGGTTTGGAAAACTACAATATTTAATGTTTGTATTTTTTTTCATTTGGAAAATATAAAAAATAAAATGGATTCTATTTTGATACAATTGTTTATAATAAAATAAATAAATAATTTGTAATTTTAATTAAAAAAATGAATTAAAATAAAAAAAAGTTAATAAACAAATAAATTAATAATAATAATAATAAATAATAATAATAATCGTTATAATAATAATAATAATAATAATAATAATAATAATAATAATAATAATAATAATAATAATAAGTAAAATATAGTTAAATAAAAAATTTACTTGAGGGACCAAAACTAAAATGAAAAACAAACTTGAAGGACCAAAATGTTATTAAAGAAAAGGGTAAAATGGTCATTATAAAATATTTAACCATTTCATGGTTAAAGTTAACAGCAGAGGGACCAATTTTGCAAGTAAACAGTGAAGATAAGGACCGTTTATGCAAAATTGAAACTACAGGGACCGTATCCAAAGTTTTATGTAAACCACAGGGACCATTTCTGTAATTTACTCTATATTTTTAGATATTTTAATTAAAGTTAAATACATGTATGTGTGATCACACTTTACATCGATACATATAAATCAACAAAGTTGCATCAAATTAAAGAATGTAAGCATATGTAAGATCATCGAATAGAATATCAAAACATAGAGATGTAATTGATGATACAGATGATTTAAGCTGATTAAATGCTCAAAGTTTATAAACACTTAGCTTATATTAAAACAAAGTCATCATAATATAAAGATATAATTAAGCATATGTATATAAATTAAGTTGTAAAATTCACATGAAGGTCCTATTTTATAATGTAAGCAATAAAGTACCATTATCATGTATACATTCAATTATAAGAACATTCGATTGAATGCATATAGATATAGGTTGATTATGCATATGCATATCATGACATTACATGCATTCATATGGGTTCAAATTATAAGATTGAGTCGAAAGAATGACCAAATGGGTCACATATATCCATGAAATGTATAAAAGCTCATAAATTCAGTACAATCATGTCGAATCTAAGCTTTAAAGTCAAGTGTGACCCAATAAAGTCTGAGATGACACGAAAAAGTCAATAAAAGTTTATGTAACTAAGTTGTCGTACAATTAACAGGTCCAGCTAAATCTGAACCATGTTGTAAAGTCAAAGTCCGTAAAGCCAAGCCAGAAAAGTCAAGTTAAAGCACTTAAAGCCAAGATCAGTTAATAAAGTCAAGCCAAAGTCAGAGAAGCAAGTCAAAGCCAAAGTCAAAGCCAAAGTCAGAGCCAAAGTCATTAAAGTCAAATCTAAAGTCTATAAAGTCAATTGCTAAATCCTGAAATAACTCAGGTGGTGGATTCAATCCGCTTGCGAAAGTTAAAGTCAACAGTCGTGCAATAAACCAGTAACTGTGAGTTATAGATATAACTGTATACATGTTTGTCTTCCTGTGAGACATATTGTTGTTCTAGCTTTATTTTGAAAGTCCATATGCTTAGCTAGAATGTGACCTGTGCACACCTTCGTACGGTGATGCCCTGTGGATCATGATAGCTTTTAATATATCATCATGCACATTTGTCTTTACAGTCTGAATTAGTCTTGGATATATATTATTGTTGCTATCTTGATTCATTACTTTGAATGCCAATTGCCTTGATATGAATACTTTCATATGCTTTCGTATAATTCAAGTCTGAGAAAGTCCATATCAGTCTGTGATTAAGTCTACTCCGATGTTTACCCATGTTGTCTTACTGGTAGCTAGCCCAGTATGTGGTTGGCCCCCACAATTAAAAGCGTGTGCGTGGGATTAAACATCATCCGATCTTAAGTCATATGTCTCACAATGTCTGGCTGATAGCGGCAGTCATGTCAAAATCGCGCTTAAAGTCAAAGTCAGAGATTAAAGTCAAAAGTCAAAGTCAAGTCTCCGCTTAAAGTTGTCATGGCATGTTGACTGTTAAATCTATAATCTCACTAAGCCCTGCTTACAGTTGTTGTTGAACCTTTTACAGGTTTAATCAAAGGCAAAGGTCCAGCTGAACCAAGTCCTTAGGACCTGCAAGCTCGAATTGGAAGTCACTAGACCACTACTTCAACTGAAATTGGTATCGAATGAATTGATTATCGTGGTGGTTTGGGTAGAAGCAACGACATGTATTGCGGTTATGTACTAGATTAGTGTCCTTGTGCCCTTTATAGTTTATTTTTAAACTTTAATAGTCTTGTTTTAAACTTATAGTAAAATAATCCTAATTTCTGTAATGACTTAATTCCGCATTATATTAATTCTATCTTAGTTGTGATTGAGGGTGTATTGCTCCTTGGGACCTAGTCATTCAGGACTGCCCCGTAAGGGACGGTCTTGACACAATAAGGCATTAAGAGGCCTTAAATTATACCCTTAAGTGTATCAGACAGGTTTAATTAAAAATCCCCCCCCATGATATAGAATGGTTTTGATTGAGTCCATTTTGTGCCTAACAATCTCCCCTATTTGAAATATTCAGGCTAAGCTAATTCTATCAATAATCACTATATATTTTTACATCACAGTTGCTGAATTAGAAAATACAACATTGAAGTAGAGTAAAAGATCAGTTTATACATACTGATATTGATTTAAACCACATATATTTTTACAAGTACAACTAACGTACTGAAACATAATTACAACACAAGTAAAGTACAACTTATGTAGAAGAAAATTCAACACATTTGGAATGTTGAAGTTGGGAGCAAATAATGGTAAGGCTGCCCAACTAAAGGACAACTTCCATTCTTCATCTACTCATTGCCAGTAGATAGAACTTGAAGCTGTTGTTATTGTTCAGCTCTCTTATAAGCTCGTTCCAGACTGGCATCAATGTCTTCTATCTCACTCTTAAGGAACGTGAAATCTAGACTTTCAATTCTCCTCTTTCGTAGAAGACCTTAAGTTGTTCCCAAATGATAACCATCCATATTGCATGTAGTTCAAAAGCATTTGAGAGTCTGAAGGCGATGACTTGCTTAAGACTAGCCTTATGAAGATCTAAAGCTCTCTGGAAACACATTCTATATGTCAAGGGGTCCACAAAGAATACCCCTACTTCAGGTTGAACAAACATAATATATGGTCTACTAGCAGTTAACTATATGAAGCTCCCAATCATGCCTCGGTAAGTTGTTACTGAAACAGCTTTGCCACATGCATCAACATCCAATTTTTGCCATTGGGGTGTTGATGGGAGAACATTGATCAAATTCTAACTTTTTCAGAAGATCTAATGTGTACTTTCTTTGATTTATGAAAATTCCATTTGAGGGTTGTTTAACCTGTAATCCTAGAAAAAAAAGTAAGTTCACCTATCATGCTCATTTCATATTTAGATTTCATGAGCAATGAAAAATTCTTGCATAACTGTTCATTAGTATAACCAAATATAATGTCATCCACATAAATTTGAACAAGCATAATATTAGTTTTCACTTTCTTTATGAACAAGGTAGTATCCACTTTACCTCTGGAATAGCCATTGCTTATAAGGAAATCAGTAAGAGTATCATACCAGGCTTTAGGGGCTTGTTTCAGACCATAGAGAGCTTTGTCAAACTTGTAGACCAAAACCTGGATGTTGAACATTTTCAAAACATGGAGGCTGCTTGACATATACTTCTTCTTGCAGCTTTCTATTAAAAAATGCACTCTTTACATCCATTTGAAATACCTTCATGCTCTATTGGGCAGCATAAGCCAGAAACAAACGAATTGCTTCTAACCTGGCAACATGAGTAGGTGTTTCATCATTGTCTATGCCTTCTTCTTTCTTATACCATTGAGCAACTAGTCTTGCCTGGTTTCTTATGACATGACCTTGCTCATTCATCTTATTTCTGAAAACCCATTTGGTGCCAATGATTGTTTTACCTTTAGGCAGAGGGACCAGCTTCAATACTTTATTTCTCTCGAAATGATTGAGTTCTTCTAGCATGGCAGTGATCCAATTGGCATCTTTAGTGCGCCATCTACTTTGGCTCCATTAGGGATACAAAACTAGAAAACATACAAAAGTTTCCTAGACTGTCCCACCTTGTTTGCTCACCTTTGTTGATGGCAGGGGTAACACCTGACCCAATTAGGATCACGCTTCAACGAGGATACTCCTGATTCAGTTTCATTCTCACCAGGTCTTGTAGAAAAACTTTCAAGATTTTCAGACATACTGACCTCTTGAGCCTGTTCACTTGTAGAGGATGAACCATTATTATTGAACACATCAACTGAGAATTCAGGAAAATCTGCATTGATTGATTCTAGACATGGTAAATTGACTATATCAGTACACTTATTCACACAGGGTGTACCAACATAATCATTATCATGTCTATTGTGGTTAACAGGTTCCAATCTGGATGATGTGGAAGCTTTTGAGTCCTCTTCAGCATTGGAATGCATAAGATCATCAAAGTTGAAATCCTCTAAAATTGATTCTGGAACAGCTTGGAATAAGGATTCAAGGACTCCTCAAAGATGACATTGATAGATTCATCAATCACCTTTCTTTTGTAGTTGTATACTCTGTGAGCTTTAGAAACTGCTGACTATCCAATAAACACTCCTTCATCAGCTTTGGGTTCGAACTTGGCAAGCTGATCCCTTTGATTCAGAATGAAACAAGGGATCCAAACACATGGAAATAGCTTATATTTGGCTTTCTCCCTTTAATTAATTCATAAGGAGTATCGTTGAACCTTTTCACCACTAAGGATCTATTTTGAGTGAAGCAGGCAGTGTTGACAACTTCAGCCCAAAATGATGAAGGCAAACCTAATGCACACAACGTAGTTCTATTAGCTTCTATAAGGGTTCTATTCCTTCTTTCAGCAACTCCATTTTGTTGTGAAATTCACAGCTGAAAAGTTTTGAGAAATCCCTCTTTCTTCACAGAAGTCTTCAAGAGTACTGTTTTTGAAATCAGTATCATGATCCTTTTAAGCTACTTGATGTAGGTCCCTAAAGGTTTCCCAAGTATATAGCCTTAAGCTGTAGAGGGGGGTGAATACAGCAATTTAAAAACTACACACTCTTTTCTCAATGTTTGTATGTATTATCAACAAAAGTTAATTACAAACAAGCTTGAGTGTGGAAAAGTTCAAGCTGAGATGACAGATACAACAGTATGTTAACTAATCTAAGACAGACTTAAATTAGTTACAATGAATACACTCACTAGGAATTACTCACTATGTTTACAAGACTCAGAGAAACAGCTTGAATAGAAACAGCTTGGACACAAAGCACTGTTTTATTCATGCAGACTTGCATGCATGAAAGACACACTTGAATGCACGTTCACTCTTGTATTCAGCACTTAGCTTTTTGGCTTAATATTTCAATCCTTGGAAGTTTCCTTTTATACTCACTCCGAGGATCTAAGAGAAGCTTCTTCATTGGATGAAAGGAAAAGTGGAAAGTCTTGTTGAAAAGACAACATAAACTATTCTGCACATTCTGAAAAGCAGACATGCCTTTATGTTGCAGAACTTTTGTCTTTTCACTTTGTCTACTTTTGAATAAGCTTTAACTAAATAAGGAATATCAACTTTGCGTGTTTTTTTCTTTGTTAAGACCTATTTTAATATAAGAAAAAGGTCTGTCACCCTTTTTCAAATATCCTTTTGTCTTCATGTAACAGAACAGCGTGGGCAGGCTGAGCAGTTCTGTTTTCCACTTTGTCTTCGACTTTGTAAACTGATCTTTTAGCCAAAAACAATACGTGAGGACTTGGAAACATATTCCATAGAGTGTTTATCCTGTTCACAAAAAACAGGTTCTGTTCACAAAGAACAGAACACTTGTAAACTGCCCAAGCTGCTCACCAATGTAGGGCAGCGTAGACAGTTTATGTCCAGCCTGTTCAGCAGACTGAACAGCTTGGACAAACTGTCTTTATTGCAACACATGCAACATATAGAACAGCTTTGGACTGATATTGCAAATCATTTTCAGGTTTCAATAAGGCATATAACAGGCGTTAAATTCAACTTTCAAATGCATCAACAGGTTTGATTAAGAATCTCCCCCTCAGATGCAGAACAGGTTTGACTGAGGCCTTTTTGTGCCTAACAATCTCCCCCTATTTGCAATAACCAGTCTAAGCTGGTCTTATCAAAAATCACTATATATTTTTACAGTACATTTGTTGAAATAAAATTATAACAACACAGTAAAGTAAAAGATCAGTTTATACATACACTGATTCTTGATTACATAAAACAACACATGTTTTTACAAAAGTACAACTGATGTACTGATGTATATTACAACTGATGCAAAATAAAAATTACAACTCATGTAATTAAAGTACAACTAATGTACAACAGGTTTTGGACTGTTGGTGTTGGGAGCAAATAATGGTAAGCCTGTCCAACTGATAGACAGCTTCCGTTCTTCACCTACCCTGATGGTAGATGGACTTCAAGATAGTGTTGGTGGCATTCCTTCTTCAAACATTTTCTCCAGGTGCTCTCTGGTTTCATCCCATTCTTCAGTTTCAACTCTAAGGAACATAAAATTTGGATGATTGAGCTCTCCTCTTTCATGGAATCTTCTAAGCTGATCCCAAATAGCTGCTCTCCACATAACGGATTGCTTAAAGGAGTTTGACAGTCTGAATGCCACAAGCTGTTTGAGGCCTACTTTGTGAACATCGGATGATCTTTGAAAGCATTTCTTTCGTGTTAGGGGATCCACAAAAAATCCCCCCAGTTCAGGCTCTTCAATCAGCTTGCCATCTTCAAATTTTACTCCCTTAGGCACACTGTGGTTTACTCCTTTGATTTCCACAGCGATATCAACCTGTTCAATCATAATGAGGAGTTCCTCCAGCTCAGTATCCTTCCTTGTCCTCCTGGCCTTTATCTTAGGTTGTGTCACATAGACACCTTCACTAACTTCTTTTGAGATCAGGCCATGATCTTTTACTCTCTCCATCAACTTTTTGAGATATACCCTGATTGTCTTTGCCGTTTCTGACTTAGATTCACTTAGAGCAACTGCCAACTAAATCCATTCCCTGTATCCCATCTGTGCAACATCAGTGTAGTCATACGTTTCTAGTTCTGGGCCCGTTGCACCCATTCTAGTTATTTTCAACTTCCACTGACGGCCTTTTCTTGATATGGGAACAGCTTTGACAATTGCTTCCTTGGCAAGCCTTCTATAAGCAACATCCTGAAATTTCTTCTAGCCAAGTTGTCAAAGTGGAACTCAGCTCTTGCAAAGGGTACTTGTGTTTTGGTCACAGAAACCTGAGCACCCTTTTCTTTTTCTGTTTCCTTCTCTCCTGCTGATCCCTTAGCAGTTTCCGTTAATTTCCTTTGCACTTCCAGAGAGGAAATTTTAACTTTCCTTAGAGCTTCTAGGGCTTGAAGTTGTTTTTCTCTGAACTCAAAGTATTTGTGCATGGGAAGACCCATTTCTTTAGCCCTGGCTTTGTGAAATTTAATTTCTGCTGCTTTCTGCTGTTGGGGATCAACTGCTGCTTTTTCTTTTCCTTTAGCTGCTGTAGTGGCAGCAGCTTCAGGACTTTCCTCTTCTTCTTCTTCTTCTTCTTCTTGTAGAATCAGATGCCTCCTTCTGCTGCTTGGCCTGTCCTCAGGAATAAATTCCTCCCCCACAGACTGAGCAGGGTTTGGAGATTCAGCCTGAGTAGGCTGATCAGCGCGGGAAGCACCTTCCATTGTACATGTTTCAGATGCTCCTGCTGGTTGACCAGTGGGTATTGTAGGCACTGATTTCTCCAGAGGAAAAGAAGTTTTCTCCCCTTTAGACTCAGTCTTCGAGGCAGATGACTTCTCCCCCTTTGAAGGAGATGTACCAGCACCTTAAATACCTGGTCTGCCTGAAGACACGAAGTCAGCAGGCTTGCCAGCAGTTTTGGCAGCAGGCTTGGCGCCAACAAGGCTATTCACTAAGAAGGCCAAGTTGTCCTTCACCTCTGCAAGCTGGGAAAGACAGGATTGAAGAGAAGAGGCCTGGGTGTCAGCAAGAGAGGTCAGTTTGACGATGTTTTCCCTATCAGAAGCTGTGAACAACAGTCTTTGAAGCTGTGCAAGATGTAGTTTAAGGGAATCTTGCACATCAGCAAGGTCTGAGGACACAGAATTGGAAAGGGAGCCAATGACAGTGTTCAGGCTGGCCAATGTGGCAGGAAGGGTAGAAGTGCAAGAAGTGAGGAGAGATGACAGCTGTTGAGATATAGCTGCCATGGAGGACACTGAGTCCTCTTGTAGTGAAAGAATAGAGGAAACAGAAGTAGTGACACTTTGCAGCTGTGCAGTGAGTGCAAGCAGCTGTGGAGAGTTGTCAGGTTGTGTAGTGGCTGGGAAGGAATCCTTGAACAGATCCAAGAATCCCTTAAGCTGTTCAGACACAGAGTCTGAAATGAGAGAAGGTAGAGAGGACATGGAAGATTCTAAAGAACTAACTTTGTTGGTCAGCGGGGTAAGCTGATCCTTCAGAGGAAGGTTTTTAGGAGATGGAGGGGTATGGGTAGACTGTTTAGATTGTGTTGAGAGAGATAAAGAGGATGAGGCTGGTGTGTGAGGATGTGGTGTGTGTGAGGCTGGGCAAAAGTAACGTGGCCCAGCTTGGAGGGGTCAAAGGGTCCCTCAGCAGTGGCAGTAGCTGCATCATCAGGAGAAGGGGTTGATGTTGGGGGCCTCTCAGATGTTGCTTGTGTGGCAACACCTTCATGAAGGCCAGTGGGTGTTCCCTCTGCAGTGGCTTGGTGTAAAAGCACCTCATCATGGGGAGATGGGATATGCATTTCAACATCAGCAGTGGTAAATTCTGCTGATGGAATTTGCACAGAAGGGTCAGCCTCACCCAAGGGATGGTATGTTCCCTGAGGTTCATCAGCATGAGTTGTTGGTCCCTCAGCAGCTGTTTGGTGTTGAACAGCTGTATCATAGGGAGTAGAAATTTGAGGCTGAGCTGCTGATTGGTCTATACCAGCAGTGTGGACACCTCGTGCAGACTCAGGGTGTAAAGAAGTTTGAGGTGGGGACAGTGTGGACTCAGTATGGAGTGGAGAGGGCTCCTGTCTTTCAATATTCTCAGCCTGTTGAGAGGCTGGAATAGTTGAGGTGGCTATCTCCGTTTGTAGAACTGGCTCCTATTGGGTGGAACCAGAGGGTCTGGGCTGACTCTGGGTGGACTCAGGTTGGAGTGAAGTAGGCTTCAATTGTGCTGAACCTTCTCCCAAAATAGGAGAGGCAGCATGGGTGGCTTCTCTTACAACTGAACCATGTTGAGAGGGAACAGAGGAGCTGGTTGTTTGGGCTGATTTCCTTTTGGCGAGTGATTTGCGATGGTATTGGATGGATGAAGTGGGTGATTGTGGAGAGATGATGGGTTCTGTTTGGACAGGGTGTGAGACTAGGTCAGGAACAGTTGGGTTGGCCTGTTCCATGGTCTCAGATGCCACAGAGGCAACAGCCACAAAGACTTCAGGTTCAACAGATGAACCAGGGTGAGGAGCCTGCTCCCCCTCAGCCACAGAGGCTAAGGGAGCAGACTGAGACTGAGCTGTTTTGGCCTTCTTGTGGACAGGCCCAGCTTCAGTGGTTGCCACGGTCCTTTTAACAAGCTTGGCCCTGGCTTTGGATTTTCCCTTGGGAGCAGGTTCAGGATCCACCCTCACATCAGAGGGTCCTTCCACCAATCCTAACAGCCTCCTCATTGGTGTTGACAGAGGAGGCTCATTGGGTAGAACAGGAGTATAAAACACTCTATTCCCTATTACAGGGATTGCAACAGTCTTAAGTAAAGGCTGAGAGGAATATAATTGCTCACCACAATGATGTTTAAAGATGAGGCTCAAAAACCTTGGATACCGAACAGCAGCTGGATGGTTTTCTTGTTGTACCAGGTTCCTCAAATTCAGAAAAATCCACTGTGCCATGTCTATTGTAGTCCCATCCACCAGCTGTAGAACAATGGGGACTTCATCACGGCTCAGTTGGTCAAATGAACCAACCTTACTTCCGAAGCACATTACCACCGAGGCAAATAGAAAACTGTAGGTAGGAGACAGATCCTTCCTGAACAGCGTAGCTCCGATTTTTGGTTCTGCTACACCACAGAAGCGTAGCAAATTCCCCATGTGGTCATTTTCAGGTTGAGGCTTGTCATATGAATCAGCAGTTGGCAGATGAAGAACCTCCCTGAGAAGATCAGTTGTGATCTCAATGGTCTGAGTCCCATTGAGAATAGTCCCCTTGATGAGTTTAGTGTTGGGGTTGTAGGCACAAGTGTACCAAAACTCGTACACCATGTCCTGGTACAGGACACCAGGAGTGGCAGTCATAGCGTAGTTCAACGGATGAACTTTGAGAAACTCCACCATCTGTTCATAACCCTTCCCCACATGGTTTTTGGGAATGGTTAGGTTAGCAATGTAGTTAGTGGGTTTGATGGTCAGCATTGTGGTAACTGATGAGTGTTTAACTACATCATCACCAACGAACATTGGAAGAAAGGGATTGTTTCTTTGAGCCATTTGTGAAGGTTTGGGTATTTTGAGAAGCAGAAAACACTTAGTCGATTTAGGGTTCTTGAGGATTTCTAGAAATAGTGAGGAAGACGAAGATGAAACAGTAGGGGGTATTTATAGAATTTGAATGTGAGTGGGTATGAGAGAGAAACATTTGGGCGGTTGATTTGAAAAAGTCGTTAACGGAAAACGGAACGGTTGTCCATGTCAGACCGTTTGTCAGACCACTTGAGCTCTTTTTAATCACTAACACACGTAACCCACATAATCCACAGTAATTAAGTTAAATAAAAACAAAAAGTAAGCAACTTAATTGTGAAGAAAGGTAATTAAACTAATGGTCTAAGCTGATGGTCAAACCTGTGATGACAAATACAACAGTATGTTAACTAATCTAAGATAGACTTAACTTAGTTACAATGAATACACTCACTAGGAATTACTCACTGTGTTTACAAGACTCAGAGAAACAGCTTGAATAGGAACAGCTTGGACACAAAGCACTGTTTTATTCAAGCAGACTTGCATGCATGAAAGACACACTTGAATGCACGTTCACTCTTGGCTTCAGCACTTAACTTTTTGGCTTAATCTTTCAATCCTTGGAAGTTTCCTTTTATACTCACTCTGAGGATCTAAGAGAAGCTTCTTCATTGGATGAAAGGAAAATTGGAAAGTCTTGTTGAACAGACAACATAAACTTTTCTGCACATTCTGAAAGGCAGACTTGCCTTTATGTTGCAGAACTTTTGTCTTTTCACTTTGTCTACTGTTGCATAAGCTTTAACTAAATAAGGAATGTCAACTTTGCGTGTTTCTTTCTTTGTTAAGGCCTATTTTGATATAAGAAAAAGGTCTGTCACCCTTTTTCAAATATCCTTTTGTCTTCATGTAATAGAACAGCGTGGGCAGGCTGAGTAGTTCTGTTTTCCACTTTGTATTCGACTTTGTAAACTAATCTTTTAGCCAAAAACAATACATGAGGACTTGGAAACATATTTCATAGAGTGTTTAGCCTGTTCACAAAGAACTATAACACTTGTAAACTGCCCAAGCTGCTCACCAGTGTAGAGCAGCGTCGACAGTAGTGTAGAGCAGCGTCGACAGTTTATGTCCAACCTGTTCAGCAGACTGAACAGCTTGGACAAACTGTCTTTATTGCAACACATGCAACATATAGAACAGCTTTGGACTGATATTGCAAATCATTTTCAGGTTTCAATAAGGCATATAACAGGCCTTAAATTCAACCTTCAAATGCATCAACAGGTTTGATTAAGAATCTCCCCCTCAGATGCAGAACAGGTTTGACTGAGGCCTTTTTGTGCCTAACACTTGAGTTGGGCAGAGTTCAGAACTTCCATCTTCTTGATAAATCCAAAAATTTCTCTATCAGCTTGTCCCTTGGTATTTAGGAAGATCACCTAAGTGTACCTGTAGAACTCATCAACTATTACTAGAGTGTATCTTCTACCTCTTAGACTTGAGACACTGACATGTCCAAACATGTCCATGTGGATTTAGAAGAGAGGTGTGTCAATAGAAAAATTACGTTTGGATTTAAAAGATTTTTTTCTTCGCTTACCCTTCTCACAAGTTGTGCAGAGTTTATCCTTAACATAAGTTATAAAAGGCAAACCTGTTACTAACTCTTTCTTACAGAGTTTGTTGATTTCTTTAACTTCTGGTGTGATAGCCTTTTGTGCCATAACCAAATGTTGTCTGTATTGCTACTTGAGATGAAACAGTTTTCAGTTGTTGGATCAGCAGATTTCATATCTACAACATATATACCTTTCTTTCTTTGTGCAAACAACACAACTTTGATTTGGATAAGTTGACTAGATGCAAGGGATCATACACCTTCAGGATCACCTTTTCTTCCAAATCTTCCATGACTGCCTCGCCTGTCTCACTGTCTACATACCACCAGTTTAGGTTGCCCAAAACATCTTGCGGCATAGGCTTCAGAGGTACTTTCTTTTAGCCTCTAGTTGGCTTGTAATACATCTTCATCCACGGCTTGCAAATTAGAGGATCAATTGTTGTATGGTTCATAACTCTCTTGCCTACTCGTGGGTTTAGCCTTTCAAACTTTCTAGACCTCCCTTCCGTTCTGATAATCTTGGCAATTACTTAGGCATAGGGATCGTCCCCGATGCTCACTAGCTCTTTCCATGCTAAGGCCTTTATCTCAACTTTAGGAAGTGAATTGAAGTCCTTCAATCTAATCCTCATATATTGTAGGCCATCCTTTCTTTTAATAATAAAAAGCTGCAGTTCTCGATCAATGAAATAGCTGAGTATGCTCCCAGACAACTTTCCAGAACTAGGCACTTTCATCTTCTCTTTTAAAGACCTGGCCTTCTATTCTGTTTTGAACCATAACCTTTTCTTTTCTTAAGAAGTGAGCTCCCTATCTGGCTATTCAAAGTCTAATTCAACATTTAAAGCATCTTTAAATGCTTCGATTGGAATCATATTCTGTTCTGCTGTCGCATATGTATCGGTGATGGGTTGTTGCTGAATAATGATCTCATTATCTTCATCTTCCTCATCGACTAATACCTCGTCATCAGATTTCCAATCTATAATGTCTTCTGGGACGAATTCTCATTCTTCAAGATCTTCTAACTCATCTTCAAAGTCAAACATCACTTCATCATCATCATCAATATCGGCCAAGGCTCCAATTATTTTTTGATCAACTAACATTGATGCTTCAGGAGCCTTGCCTTTATCCTGACCTCCTCCACCTCCTGTCCCTGATGATCCTGGCTCCCCCTGAATCTCAGCTTGTTGTGCAGTCTCACGTGGAAGATCTTCTAGCTTACTGTCTTTTTGCATGCTCGGGTCACCTCCTTCATCGTCACTGTCTCTCTAAACTCTCCTTAGCTCGTCTCCTCTACAACTGCTCTCCGCCTGAGCTTCAAGATCTTTCATTATTTGCTCAACTAGGGTCTGCAGAGTTAGAATTGGAGACTGCTGAGCCGACAATGCTTGTTGTTGATCAGCCACTTCAGTTTCCAACTGAGAATTCTCCTGCTCTAGCCTTGAGTTATGTTGTTGTAGTTCGTTTACAGCTTAAGACAGCTGAAATATTTGGACTGTTTGGAAGTTTACCTTCCTTTTCAACTCCGTGAACCGCTGGTTTTCAGTGAATGGAGTGGAAGTGGATGGAATCGTAGTGGATGTGGATGGAGCGGTGGTTGTGGCAGATGGAACAGCAGTGGAGGTAGATGGAGCTCCCTGATCTGTGCGTTGTCTGTTTGACCTCTGTTGAGTAGCATTCACTACTGCCTCTTCTATAACAAAATCTGCATCTCCGTCGTTGTAAGGTCTACCACTACGAGATCTATCTAGACGCGGAACCGTCAACGAGTGCGGAATCCTCGTTAACGGGTAGACGGAAACAACTCTCAACCAGAAACACGGAGACTATCAGAGGCTAAACGAACGACACACGAACGATCCTACGAACTGATTCTCTCCGAAACGGCACTAACACTGATGATAAATTCGAGATCGCCTTTTGCTTAATCACTCACGAATTCTGCAAAAAGTCTGATAATATTTCGAGTCTATCCCTAATTATAGAGGCTAGTTCGAGTCTGTTATGGGCCAAACTCGAATCTGGCCCATGGCCCATTCGAGTTTGTCCTCATAGACACTCTCGAATCTGCCTAGCTTCGAATCTAGGTCTACATTCGAATCTACCACATATTCGAATGTACAACCTTATAGAATTCGAATCTAACTATTTCACATACTCAACTTAGTATTGAACCTTATGTAAAAACCTTATGATTGATTTTATCTTTGATCTTTATGTTTGACCTTCTTGTAATACGTTACATCAAGTTCAAACACACAAAAAATAAAATTATCAACCATATATAAACATATATAACAAACACTTGCTAGAATCACAATGTAGGATCACTTAGACTGCTATCGTCACACAGGATGTACCAACAGACTCCCCCTTGACGATAGCTTCTAATAATTCACACATTTGATTAAGAACTTTGTTTATTATTTATTCAAACTACTTCCAACATACAAGCCTTTTTCAACACATACTTTGACTACATTCTCATATTTCCTAGCTTCACTATCCATATGTGCATCACTAGAAATCTTACAAGCATGCAAAATATGAAGATCATCTCTAGAAAGGTTTACCAGGTGAAGAGGATCGTAGACTCTAAGAATAACTTTTTCTTCAAAATCTTCCATGACCGCTTCTCCAATCTCACTCTCAGCATACCACCAATGCAAATTCTTCAAGACATTTTGTGGCATGGGCTTGAGAGGCACCTTCCTAAGACATCTTACTGGTTTGTAATGGATCTTCATCCAAGGTCGCCCAGTTAGAGGATCAATACGTGAAGGATCTTCTACTCTTTTTCCAACCCTTGGATTCAGGCGTTCAAACTTTCTTGATCTTCCCTCTTTTCTTATGGTTCTTGCAATTACGTCTGCGTAGGAATCATTTCCAATATTAATCAGATCTTTCCATGCTAACACTTTGATCTCGATCTTTGGCAGTGAATTGAAAGCTTTTAGAGTTCGCCTTAGGTACTGGAGCCCGTCTTTTCTCTTAATTATAAATAGCTGCAGTTCTCGATTAAAGAACCAGCTTAATATGCTTCCAGATAGCTTTCCAGTCCCTGGCACCCTCATCGTCCTTTTCAACTCTAATTCCTTCTTCTCAGCTCTGAACCACAATTTTCTCTTCTCTTCATTTGTTAGTTCTCTGGCAGGTTCCTCTATTGATGGCTGAACATTTAACGCAGCATTCACTACTTCTACGTTAACAATATCATTCCCATCTATCACGTATGTATCAGTGATAGGATTCTGCTGTACGACGATCTCATCAGCTTCATCGTCCTCATCAGCACATACCTCGTCATCTGATTTCCAGTCAACTATCTCTTCTGGCACAAACTCACCCTCTTCCAGCTCTTCATCTTCAACATCAAAACCTAAATCCATCGGATCATCATCAAGATCCATAAGAGCATCGATCATCTCACTAATCTCAAAATCTGTAGGCTTAGATGAACTCGCTTCTCCTACTTCTCCTCCTACTAGACTAGGCTCCCCCTGAGATTGAGCAGTCTGAGCAGCAGAAAAATCTACTGGTTCATTCTGACTTTTAGAACTGGGATCATTGCCTTGGTTGTCTTCATCATCATCATCTCTCGGCCTCTGTACTTCCTGATCACGGCACGACGTCTCCCCCTGAGCCTGTAAATTTTTCATTAACTGCTCTATTAGGGAGCGCATCGTCCTTATCTCAGCGGGCTGATCGCAGACAAACGTCTTCAACTCTACATTCTCTTCCTGAACTTGTTCCACAATCTTCTTCAAATCAACATTCTCTTTATCAAGATTTGCATTATGCGTCTGAATTTCACCGATTGCCTTGTTAGGCTTAAGATTTGGACATTCTGGTAGTCAACACGAGCTTTAAGCTGCAGAAATCATTGATTGTCGGCATATGATGATGAGGTTGATGGAATTGACTGTATCGGAGTTGGAAGGAATATATGGTTCATCGCGAGGTGGTGGTGGTGGAATGGTGGTTTGAGGTTCTTGAGGTTGAGTGTTTTGAGGTTGAGAGATTTCTGGTTGTTCTGCGGAGGCTGAAGATGATCCTTGCATGAATCTGTGACGCTTGGCCCGTTGCCTTGTCACTAAAGGAGCAATCTCTTCTTCTTCAAAATCTGAGTCATCAGACTCTCTTGTTACTCTCCTCCTCGAAGCTTCTTCATTAACTACCAACGTTGATCCATATGTTCCTATTTGAACATGAGGTTCAGTAGACACTGACTCTGGAGCTTCAACTTCAATTTCCTCCATTTCCTCTGATTCGGTGGCATATGATGATTCTCATTACCAGTCTGCTCTGGCACATATTTGTCAACATCTCTTAACACATCTTCTTCTCCCTCTGGAGGCTCAAGTAATTCACCCACCAATGCTGCAGCTATATCTTCATTAGCATGAGGACCTGCCTCCCAAATTTCGTTTTGAGTTTGGCACAACTGATCAGCTTCGCTTGGGACATTTGAAGGCCCTGCTTCTTGTATTTCTGGTTGCTGATTGGTAGAAGGCCTAGACGCCTGAGTTTGACTCGCAGAGGTTCTTTGTCTTCACCTTTGTGCACGCGGTGGCTGTGGTTGTTGTTGTTGTTGTGGCTGTGGTTGTCTCGGTTGAACTTCAACTTCCCCTGCCCAGTTGGCAATATCTGGGGCTTCAAAATTCCTATCCAAGATGGCTCCAAACAATGGACGCTCAACTGGAACCGCCAACTTTCCTCTGTGCGAGGAACAATCAGCAAAGATCCTCTTATCCATTACAGCTATGCTCTGAATCTCATTTAACTGCGGCAGATTCGGCAAGAAATGCCTGATAAGCATCATTATAAATCGAGGATACAGCAGAAATTGTTGCTGCTCCGGAGCCGAAATTTGATGGACAAATTCTGAGAAAAACATCTGAGAAAAGCTGAATGGGCGATTATATAGTAAAGCGATCATCCCAGACTGGATCTTCGATACAATGTAATCAAAACCAGCTTTCTTTGCTGCGAAACACACCATGAAAACATGAGCCAGAAATCTCCATTGGCCAATTAGCCCGCTTTTCATGTAGGACGTCTTCGTCACATCTAAACTATTACCCATTCTTTGGAAAGCCGCTTGCCTAATACTTAGATCAAAGTCCATAGGCCCAGACTCCTCTTCTTCAGATCCTAGCTGCAAAACTTGACGCAGCATATCTGCAGAGAACACCAACGGTGCCTCAGGGATATGATGGTTGGGGGGAATGACCATATTATGCTTCTGCATAAAAACTCAAACATCCATATCTGCACAATAGATAAATTATTAGAATTAATAAAAATCAATAAACTTGCTTAAATTCAAATTTGTTTTATTTTGAACTTGTATAAGTAAAAAATCCAACATAAAAGAATTTCTTCAAGTTTAATAAAATTTAAGTTAGCTAATTCAAATAAAATGACAGATTCGAATTTAACAGATTCGAATAAATCCCCTTTTTGAGTTTGATGACAGAATCGAATCTAGTGTCCTTCTCGAGTTTAATGACAGACTCGAGAAACCTCAGGTACAGATTCGAACCGTCGTCCCTACTCAAACACCAAATCTCTTGATTTTAACCTTTTTGGACTTGGAAAATTACATTCATTAGTCCTACTAGTTACTAATCACAGATATGTGCCTTTAATTTGACTATTTATTGGTCCAAATTTTGTAATTTTTGAAAACACGATTTAGACCCTTAAACCTTCAAAAAATCGATGATTTTGCCTAAAATGGTGTATAAAACTACATGAATCTATGGCCAGACTCGAATCTACTGACAGATTCGAAGCAACCCAATTTCGAGTCTGTACTAAACTCGAAGAACACCAAATACTTAGAAAAATTTCGAAAGTTTTTAAATAACTTCAACCTTTTCAACCTTTTCAACGGTATTGTGTAACAAGATAAACTATGCCAAATCTTTTACCCTAAGCACAAGATTTTCAGGCAGTGTTTATTTAGTTCAACTGTGAATGCAAACTCAGAATTTTTTTGACCTTTTACCTAAGTAAAATTTAAAATAAAATAAAATAAAATGAAATAAACTAAGGTAAAATAACATAAAATAAAAATTTTGACTAAAAAATTTAACTTAGACTAAAGTTATACCTATTAAAATTTACAACCTAAGTTAAATACTAAAAAAAATATTTTTGATGAGTATAGTCTAAGAAAGGTTCAATCAGATAGCGATGTCAGAGACTCACTTTCAGTACTTAAACTTTCACACTTAGGAATTTTTGATTCCTTGATTGTTTGTCGTGAAATACTCATTTAGCCGATTGTTGGTATTTTACCCGTTTAAACATTCTACATTTTGGAATATCCCTTGGCATTTTTATTTATCATGAAATTATCTTACGTGACTCAGACATAGACATACTTTTATGATCAAGGCACACAGACAAAGATTCTAACTTGTTGGTATTTGCAAACTTTCTTTAAAAGACAAACATCGGACACAGATCTGTATTTTCATACAACAAAGTGTCTTAGTTTGACTTAAGGTTTATTCTTAAAGTTAGCAAGACAGCGGTGACAGGTCTGTACCGACGTACAACAGAGCGACATATCTCGCTAACCCGAATCTAAACAGAGTCAACAGGTCTGTACTTACGTACAATAGAGTTACATGTTTTCGACTCTCAGTTTTGTAAAATTTTTCTATTCTTTCCATGCTAAGATGTATTTGATGTTGCCATACATCCCCAGAAAGTTTGCATACCTCATTTAGATTCAAAGTTTGTATGTCTTGTACATAAAAATTAAGACCGATTGGTCATACATAAAAGTTAGTGACACGTTTGACTTTTTCTTGAATATTTTATTTGCCTTGAGACTCCCTATATGTATTATGCCTACCAACACATCAAACTAAACAAAAGTATAACACTTAGAATTTAGTTGCATTATGTGTGAAGCCTAAACACTTAAAGTTTGTAACGACTGTGCTAATTTTCGTCACTTTGAACCTATGCTTCTAAGACTTAACTCCTTTTCTGATATTCTCTTTTTTTTGTATTTTTATGATTTTCTCTCTTTTTTCTTTTGTTTTTCATAAAGAAATAGAAACAAAATAAGATAACCTACTAACTTACTGAAAATAGAAACTTACTAAAAATAGAAACTTACTAAAAATAGAAATACTACTACTATAAAAGGAAGTAAACTACTACTAAGGCCAAATTACTCTGGGTTGCGCATTCCATTTAGTTGAATTAAATATTCAAACCGTGACTTATCAAATGCTTTGGTAAATAAATCAGCATTATTATCTTTAGTTGCCACTTTTACCAATTTGATTAAATTCTTTTCAGCACAATCACGAATAAAATGATGCTTAATGTCTATGTGCTTTGTTTTGTCGTGTTTAACTGGATTATTAGTTATAGCAATTGTAGATTGATTGTCTATCCTAATTGGAGTTTGAGTATAAGCCAAACCGTAATCCCGCAATTGTTGTTGTATCCACAGAACCTGTGAGCAGCAACTACCAGCAGCAACATACTCGGCCTCGCACGTTGACACGGCTACCGATGTTTGTTCTTGCATTGCCAGGATACCAATCTCCCTCCTAGGAATTGACAACCTCCAGCTGTTGATTTGCGCGTCAAGCTGCATCCTCCGTAGTCAGAATCCGTGAACGCCTCCAACTCTAGATCTCCCTCCGCGTGATACCAAAGTCCCAGCTTCGGTTTCGACTTGAGGTATCGTAGAATCCGCTTCACAGCTTTCATATGCATCTCCTTCGGATTAGCTTGAAACCTACCACAAATACACACAGCAAACATGATGTTAGGTCTTGAAGCAGTTAAATACATAAGTGATCCAATCATGGCCCGATATAAAGTCGGATCCACATCGGTATCACTTTCAGTACCCGGTCCGAGATTGTGATTCACTTGAATCGGCGTGCTGAAATGGGCAGTCAATTTTGTTCCTTCCATCCCGAAACGTTCCAATATGTCATAGACATACTTCGTCTAATGGATAAACATCCCTTCCTTCTTCTGGTCAACTTGTAACCCCAAAAAGAAATTTAACTCGACGTACACTTGTACCAAGATAAAATTTTCTCCATTCCTCTTAACAAACAGAGTACTATCTATCCTACCCCTTTCAAACCCGTTCTCTAATAAATGGTTGGATAGAGTCTCATACCATGCCCTAGGTGCCTGATGTAATACATATAGAGACTTATCTAAGCGATATACTCTATCAGGATATTTTGGATCTGTAAATCCGGGCGGTTGTTCTACATACACCAACTCCTTCACTTTCCCGTACAGGAAAGCACTCTTAACATCCAATTGATATACCTTAAAGCCCTTGAAGGAGGCAAAAGCTAGAAACAACCTATTGGCTTCCAGCCTGGCTACTGGTGCAAATATCTCGTTGTAATCGATTCCCTCCTCTTGGTTGAAATTCTTTACAACTAGCCTAGCCTTGTTACGCATGACTATACCCCGATCGTCTCTCTTGCACTTAAAAACCCATTTTGTTCCTATAGCAACTTCCCCTCGAGGTAATGGAACTAACTCCCACACTTCTAGTTTCCTAAACTGCGAGAGTTCTTCCTGCATCGCTTCAACCCAGGAGTTATCCTTAAGTGCCATTTGCACATTCTTAGGCTCTACTTGCGATATGAAACATGAATAGAGACATGTGTGATAAGCTTCGGAGTCGTTTATCATCGACAACAACACAGTGTTGTTATTTAAACTACTCCTAGTCCTCACACCCTCGTTAGGATTTCCTATGATGCTTTCTATAGGATGGTTCTTGTTAATCCTAGAGGTCTCTATCTCATCAACCCTTAGATTATCTCCTAAGTTAGATCCTATTTCACCTAATGGGGGAACAGGCTCAGTTTCTACATTTTCCTCCTCGTGGACATTTTCCTCAGAGTTGGAACTTGATGCTTGAGTTTGATTCTCAGTGGTAGGTGCTTCTAAATCAGCAACTTCTGGAGATCCATCTACTGTCGCAGTAGGCTCGGATGTGGATTCAAACGTAGTTCTCAGAAAGATATGGCCATCGTCATTCAGATGCAACGTCGCCATGTCCTTTTCGATTGTACCTGCATTATCATCCAAAGGAATGTTAAATGACTCAAATAATTTATCATAGTCAAATATCCATTCCGGACCAGTTTGGGGTTCATGTGTATAACTAGTGACTTCAATGTTATACACAATCTCCACTGTACCATTTGTTTTGTTAAAAACCCGTTTGTTTGGTGTGTTCGGCACATAACCTAGGAAGTATCCTTCGTCAGCCTTTTCACCAAACTTCGGTTGATGTTTTGTACGTAAAAGAGTGCATGGTACCCCAAACGGTTCGAAGCCAGTTAAATTAGGTGGCCGTTTATTCAAAATTTCATAACATGTTTTGTTCAAAGATTTGACTGTAAGGACTCGGTTTAAAATATGGCACGCGGTATTCACTGCCTCCCCCCAAAACATGGTAGGAAGCTTTGAATCCGAAAGCATAGTCCTTGCAGCCTCAATCAATGTCCTATTTTTACGTTCGGCGACCCCATTTTGTTGAGGCTCATATGGTGTACTGAATTGATGCACTATGCCCTTTGATAGGCAATATACACCAATTACAGTGTTTTTGAATTCAGTTCCATTATCACTACGTATCCGTTTAACCCTTGTTCCATAGGAATTCTCCACTTGGTCTAAGAATCCGATGAGCTTGGAAGCCGTCTCGTCCTTTGTACCTAAAAAGAAAAACCCAAGAAAAGCCTGAGTAATCGTCAGTGATAACCAAACAGAACCAACTACCTCCTATACTCCTTTTGTTGATTGGCCCGAAGAGGTCCATGTACAACAAATCGAATGTTGAGGTTATGTAGTTCTGCGTCTTGGACTTGTGTGTCTTCTTATGTTGTTTGCCCTTCTTGCACGGTAGACACTAGTCCTCGAACTGAAAGCTCTCCATAGGCACACCTTGCACCAGTCCATTCTTCGTTATGTAGTTCATCTTCCTTAGGTGCAAGTGAGCCATGCGTCTGTGCCACAGTACCGATTCCGTCTCCGAAGCTTTGGATAGTAAACAAATTGGCCCCATCGAAGTATCCGGCTTGTTCATATCAAGCATGTACAAGTCATTCTTCCTTGGTGCCCGCAACAATACCCATTCTTCAGGAATCTTGAATCCTGGTTTTAGCACTAACGCCTCAGTGTCTGTGAACAACACTTAGTTCTTCTTGTCACAGATTTGAGATACACTAATGAGATTGTGAACCAGTTCATCAACGTGATAAACTTGGTCCAACTTGATCGTCCCATTAGTGACCACTCCGGTACCCGTGATGTTTCCTCCTTTGTTACGGGCGAATGATACAAACCCCCGATTCCCACCCTTGAAGTCTGTAAGACTTCGTTCCCCTGTCATGTGCCTGGAGCATCTACTGTCGACGAACCACTTGTTGTTTGGACCTGTGGTAATCTCCTGCACATGAAAGAAAATAGGTTAGTTATCACGGGGAACCCAAGCAATGACTGACTTAGTTATACCATTCTCGTCCACATATTTAAACTCTTTCAAATACCCATCTCGCCTTTCAGGTGACTTGGGCCGTTGAACAGGAGTTTGTGGTGGTGCCGAGTGATTTAAATTCACTCTTTGCCTTTGAGTAGGCATTTGTTGTGGAGCTTTAGAATAATTCCTATTATATTGCATTTCAGACTGTGATCCTTGAGCTCTTACCGGTGCGTACTGTCTAACTGGAGTATGAGACCTAACTGGAGTGTGTGACCTGCTAGGTGTTGTGCTCCTATAGACTTGTTGAGGTGCTGACCTAGATTGATTAATGACACGATTCGGTGAATTTGTCCTTACCACTTCCTTTGGTCCAACCTTTACCGGTGTTTGTTTCACAACTGGTTTTGGTGCAGCCTGCACAGTTTTCTCGGTACTCTGAGAACTACTAGTGCTCGCCACATTGGTTGAGGGCTTAACAGGTGTTGGGTTCACTGTCTTAGGTGTAACATCGGCTTTCCTAAGTGGACAATGAGAAGCAACATGCCCCTTTTCATGACATCTGAAGCAAGACATCTTATCTATGGACTTCTTATGTGTTCCCTTAGACTTAGGTGTCTCACTAGTGTCTTCGTCCTTCTGTACATCTATGGCGACTGGCTCATCGTCCTCATCAGCCCAATCAATTTTATGTTTTCCTGCAGGTGTTTCATTGGAGGAAGTCACAAATTTGACTTTCTTAACCTTGACAGTTGCGTCAGCCACCTTAGGTGCATTTTCTACTATAGGCTCAGATAAAGGTTCAGGTATGTCCTCTAAGTCCACTGATTTGTCAGTTTTCTCCTGAGGCTTAGGCACATAGTTTGCATTAAAAGGTGGAGGAATTTCATGAAATCCTAGACTTACAGGATTTTTAGATTGTCTTTGGGCATCTAAAACTTTCCCTAGGTTTAGGCTTGAATTCCTAAACTTCTCTAGCTTACTGTTTGCCTCTGCTACCTTTACCTTTGTTTCAGCTAGCTCTATGTCTTTATCCTTAAGATTTTTGGTCAAGGACTCTACATGCTCATACATAAGCTCTATTCTTACACAGTGCTCACTCAGTATGTCTTTCAGAACTATTACGTCTTGAGCATCAGCCTTAAGTTTTTCTTTAAGATCTTGCTTAATATCGTTCAGGCTAGCGTTTTCAATTTTTAAATTCTCATTTTGAGCAGTTAGGTTTTATGTGATTCTAAGACTAGATTTAACCTATCGTTAGAATTAACACACAACGCACATAGTTCACGAAAAAGGGAGTAAGTCAGACTAACCTTTGAGTTATCAGATTCCATGTTGGCCATCTGAGCAACAAACTCCAGAACTGTCTAATCATTCGTCTTTTCCACCCACATCGGACTGTTTTCCCTTGTGGTCTGCTCTTCTCCTTCACACCCAGTCTCTGTGACTTCAGCCATAAAAGCCCGAGCATTTGACTCTGGATGTGAGCTCCAGTCATAAGTACCATCTAGCTGTCTGTCTGAAGTGACATTGGATAGTAGACCAGCTAGGTTGGCTTGACCGTTAGATGAACTTGGAAGGTATCGTTGTTGAGACTGATTCTGAAACTGTCCCTGATGCTGACTCTGCCCTTGGTATGTTTCTACCTTCGGCCTCTGACATTCTCTGGCGAAGTGTCCCAGACCTTGACAGTTGTAACACTTTACCTTGGACTTATCAAAACCAATCCCCTTGTTGTTCATCGTCAAATTCCTCCCAGTTCTTTTAATGAATCTCTTAACCCTTTGGGTTACCATGGCCAGTTGTCATTTAAGATCCATTTCCTCAAGATCATCAGGGTCGACCTGATCGTAGTCCTCATCCCAGAGGGCAGGATCGTTAATCTTCCCCTGAACACAATTCCCGTACGCGGCCACAAAAGAAGCAAGCAGATTCAAATGTTCTTCCGCTGATTTTGCGCTCATGGGCATCTTCGAATAGCTCTGAGATGTCGATGCCTGTTGTACTTGAGGCTGCGGTTCTTCCGATCTTCCTAATCCTAAGAACGCTCTACTCAATGTGTCATCAGTCTCTTCTGGTGACGACGTTTCTCGGTGAAAAACACTGTAGCAGTCTTCAGATCGGCAGTCGCTGAAGGTTTTGTTGACTTTCCAAAATACATTGCTGGATTCTGGACTTGTTCGTAATCAGTTTCGGCCTTCAGTAGCTCGAAGTGATATGCCCGCAACGTTCCCACAATATCATCCAGAGATTGAGTATAATACTTGTATTCATTCAGCTTGATCATTGCCACATACATAGCCCATTTGGCTGGTAAGGCATCAAGAAGCTTGTTGTTCTTGTCGGTGTCAGTATACTCAATCCCGTGACTTTCATGTTCCGTCAACAGATGATAGAACCGGGTGATGATATCATCCAGCTGTTCATCCTTTAACGCCTTGAAAATCGCAAACTGTTGTTTCAACAGCTCTGTACGCTTTCTACGAACTCTAGGATTACCCTCACACCTCTTCTCTAGAGACTCCCAAAGTTCCTTCGACGTCTTTTAAGTCCTAAATGTGTGCAGTATATCCTGAGGCAAAGCCATTCGGATTATCGAGAAAGCTTTATTTTCGGCTTCATACAATTTCTTATCATCCTCCTTCATCATTTGGTATGATAAGACTTTCTGACGGCCTTCAACTTCAGAAACTGGTGGAATATATCCTTCGTCGATACACACCCACATGCGCATGTCATTAAAGCGCACGAAATCGGTAAACCGATCTTTCCACCAGTAATAATCCTCGATTTTCATCAGCTTAGGCGGAGCGTTTGCCTTCCCGACCTCGTGGTCCATTTCCAGGAATTTTTGAAGATTTGACATCTTTTTGAAAGTAATTGAATTGAACTTAATTAATTTAATTCGAAACTAATTTGAATTAATTCGTTCGAATCTAGGTAGATTCGAATCTAATCAGATTCCAATTTATTTGGGATTAAATTTGATTAAGTGTTATAATTCAATTAAACTCGAAATTATGTCAGATTCGAAAAGTCCTCAGATTCGAAGGTCAAAGCAAACTCGAAGTCACAGCAGATTCGAACCCTATTCGATACTAGACCAAACTCGAATTAAACTCGAATGTAAGTAGACTCGAGACCCTATTCGAATGTAGCACAAACTCGAAGTAGATTCGAAACCCTCTGTATCAGACTCGAAAGGAGCGGATTTGGTTAGACTCGAAACTAAGTGTAACCCTAATTACCCCGAATAGATTCGAGCGCCGCAAACTCGAAAAACGGCTAACACTTTGATTTTTTAACGTTTTGCAGATTAAATCAATATTTTTGCAATGAAAAATAATGATTTCGATCAAAAACGTGAAAAACCACAAAGTATTTCCCGGATTACTATTTGCTAAGCTCGACGGACACGAAAAACACGATTTTGAGAGTAAAACCGTCCAAAAGTGTCAAGAAACCTAGAATGTATCTAGATGAACACGAAGAACAACAAGAACAGTCCCTAGGCTCTGATACCACTTGTAAGGTCTACCACTACGAGATCTATCTAGACGCGGAACCGTCAACGAGTGCGGAATCCTCGTTAACGGGTAGACGGAAACAACTCTCAACCAGAAACATGGAGACTATCAGAGGCCGAACGAACGACACACGAACGATCCTACGAACTGATTCTCTCCGAAACGGCACTAACACTGATGATAAACTCGAGATCGCCTTTTGCTTAATCACTCACGAATTCTGCAAAAAGTCTGATAATATTTCGAGTCTATCCCTAATTATAGAGGCTAATTCGAGTCTGTTATGGGCCAAACTCGAATCTGGCCCAAGGCCCATTCGAGTTTGTCCTTATAGACACTCTCGAATCTCCCTAGCTTCGAATCTAGGTCTACATTCGAATCAATCACAGATTCGAATGTACAACCTTATAGAATTCGAATCTAACTATTTCACATACTCAACTTAGTATTGAACCTTATGTTTTTACCTTATGATTGATTTTATCTTTGATCTTTATGTTTGACCTTCTTGTAATACGTTACATCAAGTTCAAACACACAGACAATAATAATTATCAACCATATATAAACATATATAACAAACACTTGCTAGAATCACAATGTAGGATCACTTAGACTGTTATCGTCACACAGGATGTACCAACACTCGTCTTCATCTCGGAGAGCAGGACGTGACATCTTTCGCCTACTAAGAACAACTCTTGATCCATAGCTTTCAAAGGAGACTGCTGGATTATCATCTTCAGCTTCTTCCTCGTCTAAGCTAGATTCTGATTCAGAATTAGAAGTGGTCCCCACATGACCTTCAGCTTCTTCATGACTAGTTGTGCCTGCAGTGTCAGCTGC
This sequence comes from Centrapalus pauciflorus, assembly GCA_020465985.1. Lineage (NCBI taxonomy): Eukaryota > Viridiplantae > Streptophyta > Magnoliopsida > Asterales > Asteraceae > Centrapalus > Centrapalus pauciflorus. The sequence goes on from JAANYP010004075.1 coordinate 38,115, forward strand.
TGCTGGCTGATATTCATCTATTTCTCTTAATATCTCATCCATGTCGTGAGGGGGTTCCAAAATATCCTAAACGAGCTGTTCGGCTACATTTTCTTGTGCCACCTCTCCTTGATCAAAAATTTCTTGCACCGTCTGTTCCCTCTGATCAAGTTGTGGTGCCGATGTTGATGGCCCACCTGCCTCTGAAGTAAATCAAGAACGTGGGTTCTAGCAACAGGAGTTCGCCTAGCCGGTGCTTGCTGTGATTGAGGTTGTTGCGGTTGAGGTTGTTGTTGATCTGCATTTCCTATCCTGTCATACCGTTCGGGAGCAACAAAATCTGGAACTATAACTGCTCCAAACAATAGAGTCACCTGTGGTCTCGCTTATTCTGACCTTCGCGCGTTGTGAGACTGGCAGTCTACAAAGATTCTTTTCTCAATGATTGCTACGTCAGTTTGCTCTGACAGCAACGGTATGTCATGCAGGAAGTGGCGAATGATCATCATAATGAATCGCGGGTACATAAGGAACCTTTCTCGGGTGGGAGCAGAAATCTGATGAACAAACTCCCCACAGAACATCTCTGAGAAGTTGAACTTCTTATTGTAGATGAGGAAAATCATTGCCGATTGTAGCTTTGACACCATTGTGTCGAATCCCGCCTTTTTAGGAGCAAAGCAGACCATGAACACATGGACCAGATATCGCCACTAGCCAAAGAGGCTGCTTTTCAAATTTTAAGCTTTGGTTATATCTTGTGCATAACCCATTCTGAGAAAGGAAGCTTGCCTTATGGGTATCGGGAAGTCAATAGGGCCAGCTTCTTGATCTTTTGTCCACATAATCTTGTGCGAAGAACTGTAGGGGTAACTATGCAGTCGACTTGCAGATGTTGCCAAAATTGCCTAACATACGTAAGAATGATAGGCTGATTGTGGGTTAGGGCATACGTTACTCTTGAATGGGACAGATTCTCTATCATTTGCCGATACGGCTGGGCCTCCGGCAGCAGGAGATCAACGGCCATCACCATATTATGTTTATTGAAAAATGCTCAATCACCCATATCTGCACACAACTCACAATTAAAAAGATAGAAATTAATTTAAAAGTTAATTTGCGTTATTCAAACTTGTATAACTTCGAACTTGATTAAGTTCGAAGTTCAACACATTCGAACTTACATAAATTCGAGATTATTAAACATTCAAACTTAAATAAGTTCGAGAAACCCATTTGAACATGTCTGAATTCGAACTTGTAGAAATTTTAACAAGTTCGAATGCCTGACAAGTTCGAATCTAAAGAACATGTTCGAAGTCGGTCACATTTAACTTTAAAACCATGATTTTAACCCTATTTGACTTGTGATTTAAGTCTCCTAGTTTTAAATGACATAAAACTAAAAAAAAAGTCGATTTTAACCGCAAAAATATCCTAAACTAACACTTACTTAGTAATAGATTGTTCACAACACTCAAGTATGTGGGTAGGTTCGAGGACCAGTGGAAAAATTCGAGAAATAGGAGCAAATTCGAAAAGAGACAAGTTCGAAAGCTAAGTTCAAGATCGCACAGACAAGTTCGAGATGCTAAGTTCGAAGAAAGGTGCTTTGAATGAAGTACTGTTGACCTATTTATACCCAACTAACTTCGGACTTAGTTCAAATTCGAACTAACAAGAAGTTCGAATGAGACTTCGAACTTGTTTTGAAGTTCGAACTTGAATGAAAATTATGAAAATTCTTGAAAAAAATCCAACATTTACAACTTTTTCATTTAACGGAATTTATTCAACTTTGCAAGACATTCATACCAAGCAACAGATTTTCATGCAATTTAGTTTCTCCAACTACAAAATGCATCCTAATAATTTTGACCTTAACCTATTTATTAAAATAGAATAAAATAAAATAAGATATATTAAAAATAAATTAAATTGAATTACATTAACACAAAAATACTTTAAAGATAAAACTTATACTAAAAGAATATTTGTGCGAGATAGTCAAAGAAGGTTCAATCAGATAGCGGTGTCAAACGCACTTTCAGTATTTCATTTTCACACTTAGTAATTTTTATTCCTTTGATTGTTTGTCGTGATATACATTCCAAGTCGATTGTCGGTATGTTTTTCCCATTAAACATTCAACTATTAGGAAATTCCTTTAGCGTTTTTATTTATCAAGAAACTACCTTATGTGTCCCATACTTAGACATAATTCTACGATCAAGGCAAACACACAATGATTATAACTTTTTGATATTGTGAATTTTCTTTAAAAGGCAAACGTCGGACACAGTTCTATATTTACATAGAAAAGAGTGTCTTAGGGGGTGTTTGATAGCACTTATCAGGCTCTTATCAGAGGTAACCTCTTATTCGGTAAGAGGAAATACTGATAAGTGCGTTTGATATGCAGAAGACATAAGAGTCAAAATTCTCTTATCATGTCTTATCAGGATAAGACTTTGATATGCTTCTTATCACCACTTATCACACCAAAAAAATACACGTTTCTCCCACCCCACCCCTACCTTTATCCAATACCCTACCCCTACCTTACCCTATCCTAAACCCCTACCCCTACCCCTACCCCACCCCACCCCACCCCACCCTCAACATACCCTACCCTCAACCACCTAATCTCACCCTACCCTAACTACCCTTAATTTACTTATACCACCCCATCCCCATCTCCAGCCTTAACCCTATCCACCGCACTCCCATACATACCCTATCCCACTCTACCCCACCCCTACAGTAACCAATCAAACCTACCCACCCCACCTCACCCCTCCTTATCCCACCTCACCCTACCCCTATCTCTTTCCACCCCTACCCCTCAAACCTACCCACCTCACACCTACCCTACCCCTCAAATCTACCCATGCCCACCCACCTTACCCCTCAACCTACCCACCCTACCCATACACCATTACCCTACCCTATTTACCCCACCCCACCCTCAACCTACCCCACCCCTACCCTACCTCTTACAATATTTATTATAACGAGAAATATTCCAACACTTTTTGATAAAATTTATTATTTTTCAATAACATATCTATATAACTTATAAACGTAGGTTATTTGGAAGTTAATAAACGTAACTTTATAAACTTGATTATAACTTATAAACTTTAATCAATGATATCTGTTTGGTTTTGTGAATTAATATGTAAAATTAATAGAAATAACAGAATCAAATAATTTATAAAACAAACATACTTATTGAATTGTCTTATTAGATCTTAGTATCTTTTCAGGACCACCTCTCATCAATCAGAAGTGGAATCAGACATCAGAAAATTAACCTCTTATGGAATCAAACAACACCTTAGTTTGTCTTAGAGTACCTCTTATGTTAGCAAGACAGCGGTGACAGGTCTGTACTCACGTACTACAAAGCGACTTATCTTGCGAGCTTAAGTCAAGACAGCGGTGACAGGTCTGTACTCACAACAACAAAACGACTTGTTTTGACTACCTTCTCTTTTCAAAACCTTTCCCTTCTTTGTTTAAGATGTATTTTGATGTTGCTATACATCCCCAGATAAATTTGTATACCTCATTTATAATCATTGTCTGTATGTCTCTAACATAGAAATTAAGACCTTTTGGTCATACATCTAAGTTAGTTACACAAGTGAAATTTTCTTGATTATTTTATTAGCTGGTAGGATTTCCTTCATGTATTATGTCTACCAACACATCGTACAAGAATTTGTATATCACTTAGAATTTATGGTGCATTATGCGTGAAAGCTCAACACTTAGAGTTTGTTTAGACGGTGCCAATTTTCGTCACTTTGAATTTATGATTCCAAGACTTAACTCATTTTTTGATATTCTCTTTTTTTTTTTGTTAGATTTTCGTGATTTTATCTGTTTTATCTTTTGTTTTTCATTTATAAGAAAAATAAGCTGATAAACTAAACTAACAACTTACTATAAAAAGAAAGAAAAACCACTAAGGTCAAGTTACTTTGGATTACGCATGCCATTTAGTTGAACTAACAACTCAAAACGTGACTTATCAAATGCTTTTGTGAATAAGTCCGCATTGTTGTCTTCCGTTGCAACTTTTACCAGTTTTATAAAGTTCTTTTCAGTACAATCACGTGTGAAATGATGTCTTATGTCTATGTGTATTGTTTTACAGTGTTTAACTAGATTATTTGTTATAGAAAGATAAAACCTGGCTCTGATACCATAGGAGGGGAGGGGGTTTATGGCTGATCTATACAAGACCAGTAAGACGTTACGGTTACACAAGAAGGTGCAGGGTGGTCGGTGATACCTGGTTGGTCGATAACACTCATGGAAGGGATGGAGAATAGAAGAGATATTCAGCAAACAACACACTTAATTTTATTTCTCAAAAGAGTGGTGATCACAGAGATCTCCTTACAATAGCTTAGTTAACTCAACAAGGTACGATTACAAATGAAAGACTTATCTTCCTTTTATAGACCAAGGAAGCTTATCTAGGAAGATTACAATAGATAAAGGAAATCTAAAACAACCAATCACAACCACACATTACAAACGAATAAGATAAGATGGAATCTTATCTTTTACACATAATAAAGACAAATCTGCCACGTAGGTAGAGCAATTACTCAACCTTATGACGTAAGCGCTTACGTCATCTTCCATTGAGCTTATTAGGTGCATCTTTACTCGAACGGATCATTATCAAACGGATTATCTGGAGAATCTACGTGATCAGAATTTTTTGTGAATAACGGAATTAAATGTGTTCTTTTCCAATCATCGTATGCTTCTATCCACTTTGCAGAGACCGGGTCTTCGATACACCAATTATGAAATCCGATCATAATATGATATGGAATGGATGTTGGGTCCACTCCATTAGCACTTGCCATTGCGAACTTCATATCCATAAACACAGGACTTGCACGATCTGCAGGGATTTTGTCATGTTGATCATGGAAAAATGCTGAAGGGAAGTGGTAAGCAATTGACTAGTCCTGATTTGTGTATGACGGTGGTAAGAAGGAAAGTGGTCGTTTGAAAATGACGGTTGCGTAGGTCTCTTTGCATGTTGACAACTTCTTTGCCCATTCATGTGGTGGAAGAAACCACAAGAGCATAGAGAACAAGTTTTTGGCCCTTGGTTGCATATTGTCAAACTGACATTGAAGGATGTATGACAATAATTCATTGGCGTTGAACGAGATTCCGATAGTGTGAGCTTCGAAGAGGTACCAAAAGAAGCATAGATCCTCTTTAGGAAAACGGAACAAGTCTTTAATATGGTAGATGTTCAAGAAAGGATATTCAGGGTGGAACCTAAGCCCTCTCATGAATAAACCATGATTCTTTAATAGGATGGTGAGAAATGTTTTATAGTTTATTGAAGCTCTCTCCGGGAAGGTAAGCTCAGCTATCACTTCTGTGATCTGTTCTCGAAGGGGGTGTACCTGGGGAATCTCTGGTTGTGGGGTGACAGATGAGCCAGTCGATGAAACTCCTGATTGTGGTGCGTTGTATGCTTGGCTATGTCCTTAAACAGGTTTATGGAAAAGGGTATTTCTCAACGGGAGCACCATTGAATTGATACTGAATACGGGTATGATATTTTTGGATATCTTGCAAATTTCATTCAGTCCAATGCTGTATTTATACTCCTTTGGGGGTCTGGATAGGAAGTCTGCGAGGACGTTGTCTTTTCCTTTGATGTGCTTAGCAGTAAACTTCCACTGTGAGAACCAATTAGACCACCTCAAAAGTTGTGCCTGTGGAAGCATCTTTCTTTTTAACTGGAGCATCCGCGGAAATGATGACATATCCATCTCTACTTGGAACTCGTGCCCTATCAAGTGGAACTGGAACTTTTCTATTCCTCTCTTGACAGCGAGAATCTCTTTGAACGTAGAGTGGTAATGCTTCTCAGAATCATTGAACGTGCCACTTTTATAACCACACACTTCTCTGGCATTATTCTCGTTGAGGACGATTAAGACAGCTGCCCAATGTTCGTCACTTGCGTCTGTCTGAAGGATTCTTTTTTCTGACGAAGTGGGAATCTTCAGAGGGGGCATCTTGTCAGCTAACTGCTTTATAGCCTTGACAGCTAGAGTCTGTTCCGAAGACCACTGTGAGGGATTCTTTTTCAACATGGTGAATAGGTGTTTTGTATTATCAGATAATTTTAGTGTGTCTGGCAACTTATGAAGTTCATGCGAAACATATGGCTGAGGTTGATACTTGCCATCTGATATCTTCATTCCAAGGGAATCAATTGTAGAAACACCAATTTCCATTTTCTTTTTTGATAGCGTAATACCATACTTGGTTACCAAAGCATCAAACTTTGATAGCAGCTCCACATGTGAGTCGTTGTCTTTTGAAAACAAAAGAATATCATCAATGTAAACCAGAACGTTAGATAATATTGGTTCAAAAATTTTTACCATAGCTTTCTGAAAAGCAGACGGTGCGTTTTTTAAACCAAACGGCATAACTTTCCACTGGTAATGATGATCAGGGATACAGAAGGCTGTCTTTGGCCTATCTTCAGGACGAATACCTAACTGCCAAAATCTGGACATAAGATCAAACTTGGACAGGACTTTAGCGTTTGCCAATGACTGAAACAGTGCCTTCTTCTGTGGGAGAGGAAACTTGTCATCTGCCAAAAAGTGGTTGAGCGGTTGATAGTTGATGACTAGTCTTAGCTTTCCTCTGACTTGTTCACTTCGTTTGTTTACGTAGAATGCTTCACACACCCATTGGGAGTTCGTAGGCTCAATAATTCCTTGGTCAACGAGTTGACCGCATTCCTCAATTGCAAGCTGATAATGATCTGGGTTCATACCTGTGGCTTGCTTTTGTGGGGTTAACATCCTCATTCTATTTGAACGGTAGCGAAACAAAGAATGATTCGTTAAGCCATAACGGTGATGAATGCTTTTTCAGGAACTCTGCGTGTCTAGAAGCGCATGAGGTTTGGATAATCTGCTGCTTCAAGGATTCGAGGGTAGGAGTAACCATCATATGGAGTTTAGGGATTGTACTCCATGGATTCATGAAACTTTTGTAGCTTAGTCCTTGAGGTGTCCACTTCAGATATGGTAGCTTTGAAAGCAAATCAAATCCGATGAGCATATCTTTTCCAGGAGAGCTGGATCCTAGCAGCTTGTGTTTGATCACGCATTTGGGGAAAAGACGTATGTATACAGGGATACTCATCTTGTCAATCACAAACTTTTCTCCATTAGCAGCTAAGAAGGTTTGCTCGTGTGGTCTCCAATAACTCGTTGGTAAGCTCTTTGGATCTAGAATGGAGACTGCTGAACCAGTGTCGAATAGTGCTACGACTGGTATTGGCTTTGCGTATGCTTTCGTCAGAAGATGAACTTTGGCAATGGGGACTGGTTGACTTTGTTGTTATGGCAAGACATGAGGTGCATGACTAACCATAAACAAACCTGTATCAGAATAATCTGATGACTCTAAATCTGTTGAGTCTTCATCTGATGAACTATAGGAATAACGTAATGTACACAACGTTCTGTCATTTGGTTCATCATCAAGAGAGTAGACTGACTCAATATCAGAGATGTCAACTGGCTCTATTTTGTTGAGAGTCAGCAACAGTGCCATTGATCTTCTTTTATCCGGACAATTTTTAGCGAAATGTCCTCTCTTGTTACATACGTAACACTTATATAGAATTTCTGCCTCGTTTGAATTTCCTTCTCAGGAACTTCCATTTCTTCTTTGGCTTGAAATTCGTCTTCCTGTGAGAATTAAAAGATTTAGAAAATCTTTTGGAGTGTGACTTCTTCTTTGTATGAGAACAATCACACGATGACTTGTCTTTGCACTTGATCTGCAGATGTTTGTCATCACATGCTTTGCCTAGTCGTCTTCCAGTTTTCTCAAACTCTACCAGGAATTTTTTCTGGTTGCAAAGCTTGGCTAGAGCATTGAGAATGAGTTGATACAACTCACCAAGAGAGGTTTGTGCGACTGTTGCGTTCCTTGATTCAAGAAATCTGTATGCCTCATTTCCAATTGATTCAGGGAATGAATTCAAGAATACCTGTTTGAGGTTAACATCATCTATTCCTTGAAGACAATAGAATCTTTCAGAAATTCTATTGTAGTGCTTTTCAAGATCTTTTTTGAGGAAGAAACAGCACTTCATTTTAAGGAATTCTTCTCTTGCGTGTATCGTATGCTCAACTGGATTGCAAATGAATTCTGAGTAGATGACACTCATGAATTCTTCAGGAGTTTGAGACTGATGCATCTGTAATTGGCGATAGTCTCCAAGACTGAGATACCAATCACGGAGTCTTCCTTGGAGTCTGGTTGCAAATCGTCTGAGGACCATGTCTATGGTGTAAAACTGAAGTTCTGCAGACATCCAAGTTAGCATTTCCACACTTCTTTCTCTCCATCTTGATGGAGGGATATCATCAAATGTGAACTGCTGTTTAGTATCTGACTTTGGTGGATTTTTTCTCCTGGGTGGCGTTTCTTGCATTTCTGATTCTCCTGAGTCAATGTCACTAACCACATTCTGGACAGTGGATTCATCTTCGTCGTTTCCTGCCATGAACAAATGGTCAAATGCGTCAGAGGGATCAAAATCGTCGTCTGGTTGGGGAGATACTGGCATGACAAAGGATGGTGTTGGTGGAGAATCTTCACAGAGGTTCTTGAGGAATGTCGTAACTGGGTTTCCAATTGCAAGAACTTGTGGGTCTTTTGTAGAGGGTGTAGCCTTGTCTCAGATGACTTCCCGTAAGAAGTACTTGGCTTGTCTGGCAATGCTACAACTTGTGCTTTTCCTTTTTCCTTGTTTTTAATCTGGGTTTGTTCCTTTTCCCATAATGCCAACGATGGTGATCTTTGAGATGAAAGTTGCGGATTGGCTGTGGGTCAAACGATGTATTGACAAAAGGTGTAGATGGTAGTCTCCAAGGATCATCAGCAAGAGTTACCAATCTCTTTTGTTTATGTTGTTTCTCAAGGTCAAGTAACTGAATCTTGAGAGACTTCATTTCTGCTTCTTTCTTTAAGAGAGAGGTTGCTGGTGATGAACTTCGTACAATCTGGAGAAGTTCATTATGAAGGTTTTGGATCTTGATTCTTACTTCACTTATCAAGGTATCCAATGTTTCATCTTGGAGGACAATACTTCTTGGTTTTTTGCCATCTTGTTTTGTTGAGACAGGATATGGGTAAGAACCTTGTTTTGTGCAACAACATTTTCACTTTGCCAATTCAAGGTCTATCTGCAGCACTGACTGCGTTCGTGACACCAGCTGAATTTATGGTTGTTGGGTTTTTAACTTTCCAATCATGTTTCGTTCTTTGTTCTGGATGATCAAAAGAACTTAATGGGCGAAATTCAGCGTTGTATCGTTCTGCCTGTCTGGAAGATGAAGGATCTGGCAAAACCATGTGATGACGAACATCTGGGATAAGGGGGTTTATGGCTGATCAATACAAGACCAGTAGGACGTTACGGTTACACAAGAAGGTGCAGGGTGGTCGGTGATACCTGGGTGGTCGATAACACTCATGGAAGGGATGGAGAATAGAAGAGATATTCAGGAAACAACACACTTAATTTTATTTCTCAGAAGAGTGGTGATCAGAGAGATCTCCTTACAATAGCTTAGTTCACTTAACAAGGTACGATTACAAATGAAAGACTCAACTTCCTTTTATAGACCAAGGAAGCTTATCTAGAAAGATTACATTGGATAAGAGAAATCTAAAACAACCAATCAAAACCACACATTCCAAACGGAAAAGATAAGATGGAATCTTATCTTTTACACATAATAAAGACAAATCTGCCACGTAGGCGGAGCAATTATTCAACCTTATGACGTAAGCGCTTACGTCATCTTCCATTAAGCCTTTTGGGTGCATCTTTACTCGAACGGATCATTATCAAACAGATTATCTGGAGAATCTACGTGATCAGAGTTTTCTGTGAATAACGGAATTAAATGCGTTCTTTTCCAATCATCGTATGCTTCTATCCACTTTGCAGAAATCGGGTCTTCGATACACCAATGATGAAATCCGATCATAATATGATATGGAATGGATGTGGGGTCCACTCCATTAGCACTTGCCATTGCGAACTTCATATCCATAAACACAGGACTTGCATGATCTGTAGGGATTTTGTCATGTTGATCATGAATATATACTGAGGGGAAGTGGTAAGCAATTGACTGGTCCTGATTTGTGTATGACGGTGGCAAGAAGGAAAGTGGTTGTTTGAAAATGACTGTTACGTAAGTCTTTTTGCATGCTGACAACTTCTTTGCCCATTCATGTGGTGGTAGAAACCACAAGAGCATAGAGAACAAGTTTTTGGCCCTTGGTTGCATATTGTCAAACTGACATTGAAGGATGTATGACAATAATTCATTGGCGTTGAATGATATTCCGATGGTGTGAGCTTCGAAGAGGTACCAGAAGAAGCATAGAGCCTCTTTAGGAAAACGGAACAGATCCGCAACATGGAAGATGTTCAAGAAAGGATAATCAGGGTGGAACCTTAGCCCTCGCATGAATAAACCATGATTTTTTAGTAGGATGGTGAGGAACGTTTTATAGTTTATTGAAGCTCTTTCTGGGAAGGTAAGCTCTGCTATCACTTCTGTGATCTGTTCTGGAAGGGGGTGTACCTGGGGAATCTCTGGTTGTGGGGTGACAGACGAGCCAGTCGATGAAACTCCTGCTTGTGGTGCGTTGTATGCTTGGCTATGTCCTTGAACAGGATTATGGAAAAGGGTATTTCTCAACGGGAGCACCATTGGATTGATACTGAATACGGGTATGATACTTTAGGATATCATGCCAATTTCGTTCAGTCCAATGCTGTATTTATACTCCTATGGGGGTCTGGATAGGAAGTCTGCGAGGACGTTGTCTTTTCCTTTGATGTGCTTAGAAATAAACTTCCACTGTGAGAACCAATTAGACCACCTCAAAAGTTGTGCCTGTGGAAGCATCTTTCTTTTGAACTGGAGCTTCCGCGGAAATGATGACATATCCATCTCTACTTGGAACTCGTGCCCTATCAAGTGGAACTGGAACTTTTCTATTCCTCTCTTGACAGCGAGAATCTCTTTGAACGTAGAGTGGTAATGCTTCTCAGAATCTTTGAACGTGCCACTTTTATAACCACATACTTCTCTGGCATTATTCTCGTTGAGGACGATTAAGACAGCTGCCCAATGTTCGTCGCTTGCGTCTGTTTGAAGGATTCTTTTTTCTGACGAAGTGGGAATCTTCAGAGGGGGCATCTTGTCAGCCAGCTGCTTTATAGCCTTGACAGCTAGAGTCTGTTCCGAAGACCACTGTGAGGGATTCTTTTTCAACATGGGGAATAGGTGTTTTGTATGTTCAGATAATTTTGGTAAAAAATCTGCCATATAATTCACTAATCCAAGAAACTGTTGAATCTGCTTTTGGCTCGTTAGTGTGTCTGGGAACTTATGAAGTTCTTGCGAAACATGTGGCTGAGGTTGATACTTGCCATTTGATATCTTCATTCCAAGGAAATCAATTGTAGTAACACCAATTTCCATTTTCTTTTCTGATAGCATAATACCATACTTGGTTACCAAAGCATGAAACTTTGATAGCAGCTCCACATGTGAGTCGTTGTCTTTTGAAAACAACAGAATATCATCAATGTAAACCAGAACGTTAGATAATATTGGTTCAAAAATTTTTACCATAGCTTTTTGAAAAGCAGACGGTGCGTTTTTTAAACCAAACGGCATAACTTTCCACTGGTAATGATGATCTGGGATACAGAAGGCTGTCTTTGGCCTATCTTCAGGACGAATACCTAACTGCCAAAATCTGGACTTAAGATCAAACTTGGACAGGACTTTAGCGTTTGCCAATGACTGAAACAGTGCCTTCTTCTGTGGGAGAGGAAACTTGTCATCTGCCAAAAAGTGGTTGAGCGGTTGATAGTTGATGACTAGTCCTAGCTTTCCTCTGACTTTTTCACTACGTTTGTTTACGTAGAATGCTTCACACGCCCATGGGGAGTTCGTAGGCTCAATAATTCCTTGGTCAACGAGTTGACCGCATTCTTCAATTGCAAGATGGTAATGATCTGGATTCATACCTGGGTGGCTTGCTTTTGTGGGGTTAACATCCTCATTCGGTTTGAATGGTAGCGAAACAAAGAATGATTCGTTAAGCCATAACGGTGATGAATGCTTTTTTAGGAACTCTGTATGTGTAGAAGCGCATGAGGTTTGGACAATGTGCTGCTACAAGGATTCGAGGGTAGGAGTAACCATCATATGAAGTTTAGGGATTGTACTCCATGGATTCATGAAACTTTTGAAGCTTAATCCTTGAGGTGTCCACTTCAGATTTGGTAGCTTTGAAAGCAAATCAAATCCGATGAGCATATCTTTGCCATCAGAGCTGGATCCTAGCAGCTTGTGTTTGATCACGCATTTGGGGAAAAGACGTATGTATACCGGGATATTGATCTTGTCAATCACAAACGTTTCTCCATTAGCAGCTAAGAAGGTTTGCTCGTGTGGTCTCCAATAACTCGTTGGTAAGATCTTTGGATCTAGAATGGAGACTGCTGAACCAATGTCGAACAGTGCTACGACTGGTATTGGCTTTGCGTATGCTGACGTCAGAAGATGAACTTTGGCAATGGGGACTGGTTGACTTTGTTGTAATGGCAAGACATGAGGTGCATGACTAACCATAAACAAACCTGTATCAGAATAATTTGATGACTCTGAATCTGTTGAGTCCTCATCTGATGAACTATAGGAATAACGTAATGTACACAATGTTCTGTCATTTGGTTCATCATCAAGAGAGTAGACTGACTCAATATCAGAGATGTCAACTGGCTCTATTTTGTTGAGAGTTTGCAACAATGCCATTGATGTTCTTTTATCTGGACAATTTTTAGCGAAATGTCCTCTCTTGTTACATACGTAACACTTATCTGAATTTCTGCCTCTTTTGAATTTCCTTCTTAGGAACTTCCATTTCTTCTTTAGCTTGAAATTCTTCTTCCTATGAGAATCAAAAGATTTGGGAAATCTTTTGGAGTGTGACTTCTTCTTTGTATGAGAACAATCACACGATGACTTGTCTTTGCAATTGATCTGCAGATGTTTGTCATCACATGCTTTGCCTAGTCGTCTTCCAGTTTTCTCAAACTCTACCAGGAATTTTTTCTGGTTGCAAAGATTGGCTAGAGCATTGAGAATGAGTTGATACAACTCACCAAGAGAGGTTTGTGTGACTGTTGCGTTCCTTGATTCAAGAAATCTGTATGCCTCATTTCCAAGTGATTCGGGGAATGAATTCAAGAATACCTATTTGAGGTTAACATCATCTATTCCTTGAAGACAATAGAATCTTTCAGACATTCTATTGTAGTGCTTTTCAAGATCTTTTTTGAGGAAGGAAGAGCACTTCATTTTGAGGAATTCTTCTCTTTCGTGTATCATATGTTCAACTGGATTGCCAATGAATTCTGAGTAGATGACACTCATGAATTCTTCAGGAGATTGAGACTGATGCATCTGTAATTGGCGATACTCTCCAAGACTGAGATACCAGTCACGGAGTCTTCCCTGGAGTCTGGTTGCAAATCGTCTTAAAACATGTCTATAGTGTAAAACTGAAGTTCTGCAGACATCAAGTTAGCATTTCCACACTTCTTTCTCTCAATCTTGATGGAGGGATATCATCAAATGTGAACTGCTGTTTAGTATCTGACTTTGGTGAATTTTGTCTTCTAGGTGGCGTTTCTTGCGTTTCTGATTCTCCTGAGTCACTGTCACTAACCACATTCTGGACAGTGGATTCATCTTCGTCGTTTTCTGCCATGAACAAATGTTCAAATGCTTCAGAGGGATCGAAATCCTCGTCTGGTTGGGGAGATACTGGCATGACAAAGGATGGTGTTGGTGGAGAATCTTCACAGAGGTTCTTGAGAAATGTTGTAACTGGGTTTCCAATTGCAAGAACGTGTGGGTCTTTTGAAGAGGGGGTAGCCTTGTCTTCAGATGACTTCCCGTAAGAAGTACTTGGCTTGTCTGGCAATGCTACAGCTTGTGCTTTTCCTTTTGCCTTATTTTTAATCTGGGTTTGTTCCTTTTCCCATAACGCCAACGATGGTGATCTTTGAGATGAAAGTTGCGGGATTGGCTGTGGGTCAAATGATGTACTGACAAAAGGTGTAGATGGTAGTCTCCAAGGATCATCAGCAAGAGTTACCAATCTCTTTTCTTTATGTTGTTTCTCAAGGTCAAGTAACTGAATCTTGAGAGACTTCATTTCTGCTACTTTCTTTAAGAGAGAGGTTGCTGGTGATGAACTTCGTACAATCTGGAGAAGTTCATTATGAAGGTTTTGGATCTTGATTCTTACTTCACTTATCAAGGTATCCAATGTTTTCATCTTGGAGGACAATACTTCTTGGTTTTTTGCGTTCTTGTTTTGTTGAGACAGGATCTAGGTAAGAACCTTGTTTTGTGCAACAACATTTTCACTTTGCCAATTCAAGGTCTTTTCTGCAGCACTGACTGCGTTCGTGACACCAGCTGAATTTATGGTTGCTGGGTTTTTAACTTTCCAATCATGTTTCGTTCTTTGTTCTGGATGATCAAAAGAGCTTAACGGGGGAAATTCAGCGTTGTATTGTTCTGCCTGTCTGGAAGATGAAGGATCTGGCAAAACCATGTTGCATCCATCTATTGTTGGAGGTGGATGAACCTTCTTTTCTTTGTGGATGATGGACAAAGCCTTCTGGTAATATGGAGGAAGATTTAGTGGGGGAGGTTTTTTACATGGGTTGGTGGTAGATGGAGGTTTGGTTGGCGAGTCTCTATAAATGACGTAATAGTCATATTTACCTGATGGTTCACCAAGTAATCCAACAGAAGGGTCTCTTTCTTCGTATCTTTTCCTTAGTTTCCTTTGAGAGGGTTCCTCTTTCTTAAGCATATCTTCATCCATGGAAACTCTGTAATGTTCTTCCAAGCAGTCTTTACAGTTGCATACATCTTACCATATGTGATCTGATGTAGGTAAAGCTGGAGAGACCATATTTACAGTAGGAAAGACCGATGGTGGCTCTGCTGCTTGTGCAGGTGAAAACTTGACTTCCACTTGTCCGTTTTCATGTATGATAAAATCAAGAGTCATGGTGGTTTGTACCGGTGCTTGATGGATCTGTTCGTAATTTGTTATCCATTTCTCTGGCAAAAGTTTTACCAGTTCTTCTCTGGACAACTGCCTCGGGACATAGGTACATGTTGGTGTCGCCTTTGAATCTATCTCAAGGAGCAAAGCATCTCCTGAGTTGTCTCTTCCTGGAACCATAATGTCTAGTGAGTGGTTCTGTACCCTGTATGCCATCTGGTAGTGAAACATTGCTTGAAACGTATTCACCTGTTGGGTGCCTCCGATCTGGATCTGAGCTTTTAAAGCAGTGAGCAGTGAGGGGTCATTCAACGGCATATTGGAATTTGGGTAGAAAGTGACAAAGATTGTGCCAGCGTTCAAGGTAGTTTGAATTGTACCAATACAAGCATGTTGGTACTCTACAAATCTTGTATCCACAAAGCTATTCTTGAAAAAGCCAGAAGGCCTTTTCTTCCATGAAAGGTTAAAGCAAGACGGATTGCTTCTAAGTGGATATGGGTGTAACCTTGAGCTATACAATGACGTGGGAGATCTGATGGGGGAGATAGTGTAACTAAGTGTTCTGCTGAAGTGGCTGGGAGTTGGTAAGAATCAAACTTTGAAGTTTGAACATATTATTTAACGACTTGATTGGTGGAAGATCCAACCAATTTTTTGACTCGTCTACTGAAAGAATTTGTTCGTCTGGAAAATACACGATAGGGGTCTACATCGGGCATCTGGGTTAGGGGTATTTTTGATTCGTCTGAAACATAAGATATTTCATATAACTGATCTATCTTAGATGCAGATGAGGAGCGGAAACTGGATGATGACGGGGAGGAGGAAAACAGTTCTGAACTCATTGCTTTGGCTTAATAGAAAAATCTGGCTAAGAAAATAGTAGATCTGAACTTCTTATGTATAAATCTGAATTTCTTTTAGAATCTACCTCAGTTCGAAAGGACTCTACTGCGGTCACCTTGCCGACTTACAATGTCCACACAGAACTCTTTTGGTACGAACTAACAAGCAATTCAGAAGCTAATAAGCAATTCAAGATCTAAATTCTGAGATAGTGGGAGTTTGAGTATAAGTCAAACCGTAATCCCGCAATTGTTGTTGGATCCACAAAACCTGTGAACCGCAACTACCAGCAGCTACATACTTGGCCTCGCACGTTGATACGCTACCGAAGTTTGTTTCTTGCATTGTTAGGATACGAGCCTGCCAATAAGGACCTGACAACCTCCAGTTGTTGATTTCCGGTTCAAGCTACATCCACTATAGTCAGAGTCCGTGTACGCCTCCAATTCCAGATCTCCATCAGCATGATACCAAAGTCCCAGCTTCGGTTTCGACTTCAGGTATCTCAGAATTTGCTTCACGGCTTTCATATGCATCTCCTTTTGATTTTCTTGAAACCTAGCACAAATGCAGACATCAAACATAATGTCAGGGTTATAAGCAGTCAAATACATAAGTTACCCGATCATGGATCGATATAAAGTCGGAACCACATAAGTATCACTATTTGTACCCGGTCCGAGATTATGATTCACTTGAATCGGAGTACTAAAATGTGCGGTCAGCTTTGTTCCTTCCATCCCGAAGCACTCTAAAATGTCGTAGACGTACTTCGTCCGATGAATAAACATTCATTCTTTCCTTTGCTCAACTTGTAAACCGACAAAGAAGTTTACCTCTCCCATAGCACCCATCTCAAACTTTGACTTGATAACCTTTTAAAAGTCTTTGCACATCTGCTCGTTTGACGACCCGAATATGATGTCGTCCAAATGCACTTGTACTAAGATTAAGTCTTCTCCTTTTCTTTTCACGAATAACGTACTATCAATAATCCCTCTCTCAAACCCATTGTCCAAAAGATGAGTTGACAGCGTCTCATACCAATCCCTTGGTGCCTGATGCAATCCATACAGAGTCTTATCAAGGCGATATACTCTGTCGGGATACTTTAGATCAGTAAACCCTGGCGGTTGTTCGACATACACAAATTCCTTCACCTTGCCGTACAAGAATCCACTCTTGACGTCAGGTTGATACACTTTAAACCCTTTGAAGTACTCGAAAGCTAGAAACAAACGAATTGCCTCAAGCCTCGCCACTGGTGCAAACACTTCGTTATAATCAATTCCCTCTTCCTGGTTGAACCCCTTTACTACAAGTCTTGCCTTGTTACGAGAACTATATCCCGATCATCCCTTTTGCATTTGAATACCCATTTGGTCCCCATATCAACTTCTCCTCCAGGTAATGGCACTAACTCCTATACATCAAGCTTTCTGAACTGTGACAGTTCCTCTTGCATGGCTTCAACCCAAGAATTGTCTTTCAGTGACATTTGCACATTCTACTTGTGAGATAAAACACGGGTATAAACATGTGTGAAACACCTTGGAGTCGTTGATCATCGATAATAGTACTGTGTTATTATTTACACTAATCCTAGTTCTCACACAGGTATTTGGATTCCCTATGATACTCTCAATTGGATGATCCTTTTTAATCCTCGATGTCTCAATCTCATCGACCGACAGATTATCTCCTATGTTTGATCCTATTTCACCTAACGGTGGTATGACTTCGGACGGTATATTCTCTTCTTCATGAGCACTGTCCTTAGAGTTAGAATTATTCATTTGATTCTCATTTGTAGTTAATTCAGGTTCATTCTCTGTTGGAGACCCATCTTCTGTCGTTGTAGGCTCAGATTTTGATGGAATTCTTGATTTTGGAAAACCTTGGTACTCGTCATTAAGGTTTAATGATGAGAAGTCATTTTCCACTGTACCTGCATTTCCACTAAACGGTATGTTAAATGATTCAAATAAAGAGTCATAATCAAATAACCATTCAGGACCAGTTTGGGGTTCATGTGAATAAGTTGTTACGTCAATGTTAAACACAATATCAACCGTACCATTTGTTTTGTTAAAAACCCTTTTGTTTATTGAGTTAGGAACATAACCTAGGAATTATCCTTCGTCAGCGTTTTCACCAAACTTAGGTTGATGTTTTGTTTTCAGTAAAGTACTCGGTACCCCAAAAGGTTCAAAGCCAGTTAAATTTTGTGGTCTTCAATTCATAACATCATAAGATGTTTTTTTTAGTGATTTGACAGTATGGACCCGGTTTAAAACATGATAAGCGGTATTCACTGTCTCCCCTCAAAACATGGTAGGAAGCTTTGAATCCGTGAGCATGGTCCTTGCTGACTCATTCAAAGTCCTGTTCTTACGTTTAACAAACCCATTTTGTTGGAGCTCATAAGGTGCACTAAATTGATGCACTATGTCTTTGGATAGACAATATACACCAATTACAGCATTCTTAAATTTAGTTCCATTATCACTCCTGATACGTTTTAGCCTTGTCCCGTATGAGTTCTCGACTTGGTCTAAGAACCAAATCAGCTTTCCAGCTATTTCGTCCTTTGTACCTAAAAAGAAAACCCAAGAGAAACGTGAGTAATCATCAGTAATAACTAAACAATACCAACTACCACCTACGCTCCTTTTTTTTATAGGACCGAAGATATCCATATGTAGCAAATTGATGGTGGAAGCTATCGAGTTCTGAGTCTTTGACTTGTGTGACTTCTTATATTGTTTTCCTTTCTTGCACGGGACACGCTTGTCATCGAACTGAAAACTATTCAGCGGAACACCGTGCACCAGACCATGTTTAGTAATCCAATTCATTTTCCTTAGGTGCAAGTGTGCCATGCGTCGGTGCAATAAGATAGATTCAGACTCTGAAGCTTTAGATAGTAGACAAATTGTTCTCATCGATGAGTCTGATATGTTCATGTCCATCATGTACAAATCATTCTTCCTTGGGGTTCTCATCATGATCCACTCCGCAGGTATTTTAAATCCCGGCTTCAGCACTAACGATTCTGTATAAGTAAAAATAACTGAATTCTTCTTATCACAAATCTGAGATACACTAATGAATTTGTGATCAAGTTTATCGACATGGTAAACTTGATCAAGTGGGATTTTTCCATTAGTAGACACTCATGTTCCAGTGATATGACCTCCCTTGTTCCCAACGAATGATACAAATCCTTTGTTCCCTCCCTTGAAGTCTGTGAGAAGACTCATTCCCCCAGTCATGTGACAAGAGCAACCACTGTCGACGAACCATTTGTTGTTAAGACCTGTATTTAGCTCCTGCACATGATAGAAAACAAGTTAGTTATCACGGGGAACCCAAGCCATGACTGACTTGGTAACACTATTCTCATCCACATACGTGAACTCCTTCAAATACCCATCTCACCTTTCAAGTGACTTAGGTTTTTGATTGAGAACCTGTTGTGGTGCTGAGTGATTAATATTCACTCTTGGCCTTTGGGCTGTCATTTGCGGTTGAGCCCTAGAATAGTTTCTATAATAATGCATTTCATTCTGATATCCCTGGGCTCTACCTGGTGTCTGATGTCTTTGAGGAGTATGAGACCTAACTGGAGTGTAAGTCCTTCTAGGTGTTGTACTCCTATATCCTTCTTGTAGTCCTGACCTAGAATGATTAGAAACTCTACTCGGAGAATTAGTCCTAATCACTTTTTGTTGTCTGACCGACACCGGTATTTGTTTAACAGGTATCCTAGGTGTTGCACTCACATTCTTCTCGATATGTTGAGAACTACTAGTGCTGGCCATACTAGGTACTGGTCTTGGTTGTTCTTGCTTTCCTACAGTAAGTCTACACTATGGCTTAGAGGGTGTAGACTCCACTTTCTTATAAGGACAGCTAGACGCAACATGTCCTTCCTCATGACATTTAAAGCATGACATCTTATCAGTCGGTTTCTTATAAGTGCCCTTTGATTTAGGTGTCTCACTAGAGTCATTTTCTTTTGATTCAACTATAGTGATCACTTCCTCTTGCTGATTATCAATAACAGGTTTGGCTTCTCCTAGTATAGTGTCACTAGAAGATTGCACAAACTTCACTTTCTTAATCTTAGAGGTAGTGCCAAATATCTTAGTTGAGTTATCCTTTCCTGATTCAGTTATTGTTGATACCTCTGATTCAACCGGTTCAATGGTTTTATCCCGAGGTTGAGGCATGTAGTTATTGTTGATTGGTGGATGACTCTCTTGATAACCTATGCATACTAGCTTCTTAGACTGCTGTTGATCTTCTAAGATCTTTCCTAGGTTTAGAGACGAGTTCCTAAACTTTTGAAGCTTGCTGTAGCTCTACATCTTTAAGAGTGAGTTCTTTGGTTAAAGATTCAACATGCTCATACATGAGTTCTATCCTGACACACTATTCACTTAATTTGTCTTTTAGAACTATGACATCCTGAGCATCTGCTTTCAGCTTATTCCTTAGTTCTTCCTTAATATCTAGAAGACTAGCGTTATCTGATTTTGACGATTGGATTTGAGCAGTTAAGTTGTTATGTGTTTCTAGTACTAAATTTAACCTATCATTTAAAGTAGCACTTAAAACACATAAATCATGGAATGAAGAAAAGTTGAGAGTTACCTTTTTGTGGTCTGATTCCACGTTAGCCATTTGAGCAGCAAACTCTATAATGGACCGCTCCTCTGACTTTTCCACCAACAAAGGACTTGTATCTTTCTGCTTGGTGTCCTTTGCAACTTCTTTAGCTCTGTCAACCCCAGTCTCAATTACTTCTACCATAAAGGCTCTAGCATTCGACTCCGGATGTGTACTCCAATCATAAGTTCCATCAAGCTGTCTGTTAGATGACACATTGGTTAACAGAACAACGATGGCTTCTTGATTCCAACAACCACCAGATTGATATCTCCCTTGGTTTTGATTCTGATAGTTCTCTACTTATGGTTTTTGACACTCTCTTGCAAAGTGTCCCAAACCATGGAAGTTGTAACACTTTACCTTTGATTTGTCAAAACCAACTTTGATGTTGCTTATGTTAAAATTTCTTCCTGTCCTCTTCATGAACCTCTTGTCCCTTTGTTTCACCATGGCTAGTTCTCATTGTAGATCCATTTCTTCCAAGTTATCAGGATCTACCAGATCGTAGTCTTCTTCCCATAATGCAGGATCGTTTATTTTTCCCTGAACGCAGTTGTCGTACGCTCCGACAAACGAAGCTAAAAGTTTCGGATGATCTTCAGCTGATTTTGCGTTCATCGGCATCTTAATATATCCTTGAGACGTAGATGCTGAATGATTTGGTTTGTCTTCTGGTTTGGAAAACCCTAAGAACGCCCTGCTACTTGAGTCGTTTGTCTCAAATTGAATGGATTCTTCTCCCGAGAAGAATGATGTGGCCCCTGACTTCAGTTCACTAGCAAAAGTTTCAGATGATCTTCAGCTGATTTTGCGTTCATCGGCATCTTAGTATATCCTTGAGACGTAGATGCTGAATGATTTGGTTTGTCTTCTGGTTTGGAAAACCCTAAGAACGCCCTGCTACTTGAGTCTTTTGTCTCAAATAGAATGGTTTCTTCTCCCGAGAAAAATAATGTGGCCCCTGACTTCAGTTCACTAGCAATTGATGGTTTTGATTTTCCAAAATACATTTCTTGATCTTGAACCTGTTCAAACTTCCGTTCTTTCTTCAGTAACTTGAAGTTACATGCCCTCAGCGTTCCAGTTACTCCTTCAAGAGTGAGAGTCTCAAACTTCTCTTCATCATGCTTTATTAACGCTGTGTACATCTCCCACTTCGCCGGTAAAGCATCTAAAGTTTTTCTATCTTCTCAGTCTCTTGATAATCGACATTGTGATTGTCAAGTTCAGTTAACAGATTATAGAATCTAGTAATTGTCTCATCTAACGTCTATTCTTCAACGCCTTAAAGAAAGCAAATTGTTGTTTCAGCATCTTAGTTTAACCCTTGCGAATCCATGGATTTCCCTCACACCTCTTCTCTAGAGCATCCCATAACTCTTTAGAAGTTCTATGATTCCTCAATGCGTTAAGTATTTCCGGAGGTAATGCCATTCGTATAATTGGGAGTGTCTTTAAAGTTTAGACTCTTTGTCGACCTTCAAGCTCTTGCGTAGGAGGTATATATCCATCATCGATGCATATCCCCGTACGCATGTCTTTAAAGCGACCAAAATCAACAAAATCAGCAAACCTATCCTTCCACCAATAATAATCCTCCAGTTTCATCAGCTTTGGCGGAGAATTTGCTTTGTCGACATCGTGGTCCATTTCTATAAATTTTTGCAAACTCGTCATTCGTTCTAAACTTTTTGTTTTCGAACTTAAACAATTTAATTTAAAAATTAATTTAAAATAAACCCTTCGAATTTATACAAGTTTGAATAATTTAAATTTAAATTCGTTTGAAAATTAAATTCGAATTGACTTAAGTTCAAACTCAACAAGTTCCAATGAATGAAGTTCGAGAAAACCCTAGAAATTCTGACACCTTCGAACCTCTGGTAAGTTCGAAGAAACCCTAGAAATTCTGACAAATTCGAACCTATGCCAAGTTCGAAGAAACCCTAAATTTCTGAGAAGTTCGAATCTGACAACTTCGAATTCTGACAACTTCGAATTTTGACAACTTCAAATTTCCAGTTAAATTCTAATGAAGCCCTAAAACAACTTCGAGAGGAGCGTATTCTGACAAGTTCGAATGAACCCTAATACACCCCCTTAATTTTGAGCGCCGCAAGTTCAAGAAACGGCTAAAAATTCAATTTTTTCAAGATTTCAGATTAAACAAATGATCTTAAGATCAGAAACACTGATTTCTACTGAAAAATTGAACTAATGTGAATTTTTCCCCATTACCTTGCTTGTTGAACTCAGAAAATCTAAGGAAATGTGATTTATTCGGTAAAAACGTCAAGAACCCAATAATGTTTTTATGAACACGATGAACACTCTTTAAGGCTCTGATACCACTTTTAAGGTCACATACTTACGAATCTGATCTTGACGCAACACCTTTTAACGAGTGCGGAATCCTCGTTAGGGGTTTAACGGATCGATCACACACACGGAAACCCGGAGACGAACACTATGATAGATGTTACGACGAATGACCCGACACGTGTATTTCTCCGAAACGACTCTCTGAAAGCTCACAAGTTCATACCTGCACTATACGAGCTCTAAACGGTAATTTCTGCAAAAGTCTCTAATTCTAACTGATTAACTCTTAATTATAGGGGTTAAATTCAAACTTAGCTAAGACAAATTCGTTTAGGCCATGCCACGAACTTGTCCACTACATGTTGGAACTTTCCTCTACTAAGTTCAAACCCTAGCCTTTGAACTTATTCTTGAACTTGTCTTTGAACTTGTGTTTGAACTTATCTTCGAACATATGTTTGAACTTACCTTTGAACTTAAGTAAACATCAAACACAAACAAGATCAAATGTATATAACTTGTATTTGCAAAGCCTGATCTATTACAAAAGACTTTCTATACTTAGACTGTTATTCTCACAGGGTGCACTAACATTTGAGTATATTTCTCTCTTTTCTTCTAATAAAATGATGTTGATGCGCTTTACTTCATCAAGTTCAGTTTTCAACTCTTGAAGGCTGTTCAGTTCATTAGTTTTTATTTCGAGATCATCTTTTAGCTTAGACATTTTAGACTTCAAAGCAGCATGCTTTTTAGTAGCAGTTGTTAAATCTACAAGTAAATAATCAAACATTTTAACTTTTTCTTCAGAGTTGTAATCCTTAAAGTTGTACCTTATACATCATGGTGGGATTCCAGTTCTCTAAACTGCTGAGAGCTTCAGCTTCAGCCAGGTCCTGTTTGAAGTTACTTGTTGAGGGACAGCAGTATTGGCTACCATACAGTTGTTGACTTCTTCATCAGATGATGAATCAGATTCCTCCGAGTCACAGGTTTCGGCCATCAGCCCCTTCTGTTTTTTAGAAACCACAGAGTCTTCTAACTTCTTCAGCTTAGCCATGGCCATAAGGTACTTAACCCTGTAGCCATCATCTTTATTTGTCTAGTATGGTTTAGAGGAAGAGCCAGCAACTTTAGACACACAGTCAGCAGCTATATGGCCTATTTTACCACATTTAAAGCACTCAGTCTTACTTTTTCAAATACCTTCTTTTTTATGGCACCTGATTTCTTTTGCAGCATCTTTCCTCCAAACCTTTTTTTATGGAATTTCTGACAAGCATGGCAATCATTTGCTCATCATCACACTAAGTAGGATCTTTACAGTCCTCTTCTTCAGACATTTCATCCATTTCATCGTCAGCCTATTGATCAACTTGTGTGAACACATCACACACATGATTTACAGGTTGTCTCACGCTGGCCACTAAGGCTGCACCTCTCTTTTACATTTCCAAGGCATTTCTCTTTTGTTGCCTTGATTGTTCATCATTTAGCAAGGATCAATAAAGATTTACAAGATTCATGTCTTAATGTTACCTGAGTTTTTGAGGATAGTAGAAAAGTAAGTCCATTCCTCAGGTAGTATGTCCTAGAATTTGTTCACCAGACTTAAACTATCTTTAGTGATCCCAACAGCTTTGAGATCATTAATTAAGGCAGTGAACCTGGTGTAGTTTTCTGTGAGAGTCTCATTTGGCTTTGCAAAGAACAGTCACATTGTCTAACAAGATTATTGATCGTGTTATACAATGTGTTTGTGGGACCATTATAGACGGTACACAAAGTATCCCACAATGTCTTTTGCAGTCTTCATCTTCACAATTTGTTTGAACACATCATCAGTTAGAGAGATTACAAGGTTGTTCATGGCTTTAGCATCAAGGGCAACCAGACATTTGTCTTCATCAGACCATTGAGCTTTTGTCTTCTCAATAGTTCTGACTTCAGGAACAGCTCTTTCAGCAGCAGGAGTTATGGTAGTGACAAAATTTGGCACATAGGGACCTTCCAACACTATTTCTGGTAGTTGCACATCCAGATTCTCTAGATAGAGCATCATTCTACACTTCCTGCAAGAAAAGTTCTGAGGATTGAAATTTGGAGGTTTTGCCATTGACCCATTGTCTTTGTGAGAGGAGGAGTTAGCAACACCTTTGTTCATGGTGGGAAATAGGGAGCTTATGAGAGATCTAGAGTTAACACACACTCTAACCGGCTCCGATACCAGTTGTAGGTCCCAAAAGATTTCCCAAGTATGTTGTTGTAAGCTATAGAGGGGGGTGAATACAGGTATTTAAAATTTCAACACACTTTCTCAATGTTTGTATGTATATATATTAACATTGTTAATTACAAACAGGTTTGAACTTCGGAATGGTTCATACTGAGATGACAGATTCAACAGATGAACAACTAATATAAGACTCACTCATACTAGTTACAATAAAATCGCTCACTAAGATGCACTCACTATATTACAAGACAGACAGACAGCTTAGAATAAGAACGACTTGGACACACTCAACTATTCTCTTCTAAGCAGACTTTGCGTGCATGAAAACACAATTCTTTTGCACGTTCGGGATATCTCTCTCTTTGTTATCTCACATTACTTAGAAGCTTCCTTTTATACTCACTCAAATAATCTCAGTGAAGCTTCCTATTGGGATGCAGAGATAATGGAGTGCCTTTACAAAAAGACAAGACTGCTTTTCTGCACAATCTGACAAAACAGAATTTGTCCCTGTATTACAGAATCTTTGTCTTTTCCTTTTTGACTTTGTTGCAGACTGCTTTACCTTAAAGAGGAATACAACTTTAATCCTTTCCTCTTCTTGTATCGCCATTTTGATATAAGAAATGGTCTGTCACCCATTTCAAATATCCACTTTCTCTTCATGTATCAGAACAGCTTGGGCAGTGTAAGCAGATCTGTTTTTCCACTTTGTTTTCGACTTGTAAACTGATCTTCATGTCCAAGACATTACATGATGACCTAGAAACAAATTATATAATGTGTACAACCTGTTCACAAAGAACAGGTTCTGTTCACAAAAAACAGGTTTCGTTCATAAAGAACAGAACACTTTAGTTGGGTCTAAGTTGTTCAACATATATGAACAGTGTAGACAGTTTATGCCAAACCTGTCCAACAGTTTCGGACAGCTTAGGCAATCTACCAAGTTACGACTAATGCAACAGGGTGAGCAGCTTTGGGCTTATATTGAAAATCACTTATCAGGTTTCAATAAGGCATTAAGAGGCCTTAAATTATACCCTTAAGTGTATCAAACATGTTTGATTAATAATATCCCCCTATGATATGGAACAGGTTTGATTGAGGCCTTTTGTGCCTAACAGGGAGAGGTCCCTCCTAAATAAGGTTGCACCCATCTTCGGTTCTGCTACACCAAAGTAGCATATCAGGTTGCCCATCTGTTCTGTCTCCGGCTGTGGCTTGTCATGCTTTTCAGCAACTGGAAGGTGGAGTACTTCCCAAAGAAGAGCAGTTGTGATCTCAACAGTTTTGGTGGTGCTAAGAACGGTTCCCCTGATTGTTTTGGTAGCAAGATCATAGTAGCATGAATACCAAAACTCATAGACCATCTCCTGGAGCATGACACCAAGGGAGGTCGTCATAGCATAGTGAAGGGAATGAGCTTTCAGAAAATCCACCATTTCTTCATAACCTTTGCCAATGCAGTTTTTGGGAATCATTAAGTTAGCAATATAGTTGGTGGGTTTATTTGTTAGCATGGTGTTGACAGAGGGGAGCTTTTCAACATCATCACCAAGAAACACTGGAACAAAGGGGTTATTTTTGGAGACCATTTGTGGAAGTAGGAGTGATGCACAAATTCTGGACACTTAGTCTTTTAGGGTTTTTTAGATGGTTAAGAAAGCAGTAACGAAGAAGAAGATGAAACAGTGATTTGGGTATTTATAGGACTTGAATGTGAGTGAGTAGGAGAGAGAAAGGTGTGGGCAGTTGATTTGAAATGTTACTAACGGAAAACGGAATGGTTTACCACGTCAGCACGTTTGACAAACCAACTTGACCTTTTTAACCACTAACACACGTAACACACATTATCCCCAGGTAATTAAGATAAAGAAATACATATTTTAAGTAACTTAAATGTGAAGTAATGTTAATTAAAAACTGATGTTCTAAGCTGTTGTTCAATCCTGTGATGAAAGAGTTTCATCAAACACTGATCATTCTGCGAGCTGTTTATGAAACTTGTGCAACTATATGAGAATAGGTTTCATTGTGAAACATGTTTAATAGCTGAACAGGTTACAAGGCTTTGCCTTGTATGACAGATAACACAGTGAGCAAGTTTTAGATTTGAATAACAGAATGTTTGAGAATAAATCTGATTTTGTCAAACCTGTTACATGTCAAACCTGTTCAAATTTTCAGAAACTAGCTAAGTACAAAGCAGATAAAACCTCTTATGTCTAACATGTTCTGTAAAATTTTAACAAATTTGATCAAGTGACTTTTCAACATCACTGACAGTTCGAGATTGGAAGCCTGGGTTGTTGGAGATAGCTATGGCACTTGTATTGTCACACAGAATAGGAATTTTCCTATATTGTCACCCCCCGTTACCCCGGTTGGCAACTAGGCGTGACGTCGCGGAAACATAGTCATAATCAAGTGAACGACCACTATATGGACGTTTTTCAAAAATACATTAATATAACTTCAAAATATAAAATTGTTTTACATAGCCCGAAAAAATGAAGAGTATTTCGCAAGTTACAGAGATTCAAATACATAATAAAATTAACAACAATGATGCAAATATATCTCCGGGTTTTGAAAATGATGCGACTCCAAAATGAACGGAAGCCTTGGAATGCTTCCGATGCAGTGCACATGCCTTAACTACCTGAAAATAGATGCTAAAATACGTCAACAAAATTGTTGGTGAGTTCATAGGTTTAAACGGAAATATGACTTGTATGGACATCAACAATTGAGTTTAAATTTATAAAAGCATAAATTCCATGTTATGTATTACATAAAACCATCACGCAACCGAAACTTAATTATGAGTTTGTCCTGTACAGTAATCTCCGATGCAATACTGCAATGTTAAATATATATATATATATGCACCCCTTAGAAGTTGGAGCTACCAACCTAGGTGGGGGACATTACTCCCGATAAATCTATCCAAAATATATTCGCGCTTACATAAAAATGTAACTAACGATCCATGATCTGAGGGCTGATGGGACCACATGTGTAATAAATAAAGGAAATGAAGAAGTTTATGTGTCCATATTAAAATGAAGCATCTATTTCTACCACAAAACGTAACGTTAAAAATACGGGCTATCAAGACTCACTACAGTATGTTGGAAAAAACGAGCGTAAAAACGTAGTGTTGTTGTTGACTTGTGGTGAAGCTTGACGGATTTTAACCAAGTCCTAGATGATATGAGGGACTTAATAACTCCCATATATGATTATATACATGTATAAGGGTGTTTATGTTTTTAAATAACCCAACTTAACAAGTTCATAAATAAAACTCACTTAAAAACGTCAAGTTTATATATATATAATTTTCCAACTTATTAAAGGTTTTTCGACCTACGTTGTAGTTGTTGTTGACCAAGATCCAAAAGGATTTGGGCTTTGATAGTCATACTCATGAACTACTATGTAAAAAGAATTTTTCAAGTTAAGAACGGCCATTTTCGAGGTGTTTAGGTTAGGGAAAAGGCTCGCTAAAAACCTTATGTTGGCCATTTTTGAGCTGTTAAACTTCCGGGTTCCCAGATAATATTTGGGGGTTCAAAACTCCATATTAAATTATGAAAACCTCCATATATTTAGTTAAGACATATATTTCTACTTCTGAAACAATAATCAACTCATTCATTAAGTTTTGAATTAGTTATGATTTTTCAAGGTCGATGTAATAATTCTGCCGAAAATCCGGATTTCATAAACTTAAAACAACTTGTGATTCTTGTTGTTTATTCAAAACCACATGTATAAAAGGTTATGAAACACATTTATATAACTTGTTTTCATATTATTTATACTTACATTATTTGTATACATATTTATAAACACATTTGAAGAAACAAACATTAAAATCAAACTAGTGGTTTATAAACTTGAGTTTTTATTAAACGTTGTTGTTGGTGATTTTATATATTCTGAAAGACTTATATAAACATAAATATAAGAAGTTATAAGTTAGTATTTACTTACTTTTATGTATTAGGACTATGAAATCAAGTAGAAGTTGTGATTCATGAAAGGGTGTTGCACCAAGACACTTGAAAAATGAACAACGCTTGAAAGAACAAAAGTTGCACAATTTTTCTTGGTGTGAGAGGCCTTTGGCCAGATTTGATGAGGGAAGGAAGAGAGGATTTTTTCGTTGAAAGTTTGTGGAAATGAAGTGAGAGTTGTCTTCTATTTGTAGATGGAAAAAGTGAATTCAAATGATGAAATGTTGGAGGTTGAGTGCACCTTTTAGCAAAATGAGTGGATTTAAAGTTGATTTTGATGGTGAATGGGATATGTAATAAAAAAATGAAGTCAACCTCTAGTTTTTGTACTATGAGGGCCGGCCTAAGGGGGTATTTAAAATGTATTTTTATTTTTTTTTTGTATAAAAGTATTTCTAAATGTATTCTTGTATTTTACTTTTTGTGTAATTTTATAAATACTTATAAATGCATTAGTTTAATGAATTGTTTTAGTTTTGCATAATTAATGGTAAATAAGTTTGTTAATGCATGATTAGTGTCACTAATTATAATTTAATTATTTACTTAGTTGAATTAATACATCATATCGTAAACCGATCGGAGTAATTAAATTGTCGTTTCATCGTACCGATGAAATTGTTTCTAATTGAAATGAATTTCCTTATGAAGTTTGTTAATCACCTTGATTAATTTTTAATGACCATTGATTAGGTTATAACTTGCTAATAACTACTGATTAGGTTATAGTTGCTAACCTGATTTTGTGCCAGATGTTACAGTCTCCCCCTGTTAAGGGAATTTCGTCCCGAAATTACTCGTGTTTTCCATTGATTGAGTATTTGAGAACAAATGAGGGTATTTTTCACAAAACTGATCTTCGCGTTCCCATGTAAACTCAGGACCACGCTTAGAGTTCCACCTGACCTTTACTATAGGTATATGGCTGTGTTTCAGCTTCTTGACTTCTCGGTCCATAATTTCTACATGTTCTTCAATGAAATGTAGCTTGTCATCCAGTTGTAGCTCTTCCTGGGGTATGATGTCACACCCCGTCACCCAGGTTGGCAACGAAGCGTGACGTCGCGGAAGCATAGTCATAATCAAGTGAATGACCACTATATGGACGTTTTCAAAAATACATTGATTTAACTTCAAATATAAATATTGTTTTACATAACCAAAATAAAGCGTAATTAGTTCGCAAATTACAGAGATTCAAATACCTAACCATAATGACATTAATAATGCAATTAAATCTACGAAGGTTTGAAAATTTATGCGACTCCAAAAGTACGAAAGCATTGATATACTTCCGATGTAGTGCACGTGCCTTAATTTCCTGAAAAAAAAAATACGTCAAAAAAATTGTTGGTGACTTCATAGGTTTACACGTAAATAAGATTTATATGGATATCAACAGTTGAGTTTGAATTTATAAAATCATAAATTTCATGTTATGTATTACATATAAACCATCATGCAACCGAAACTTAATTATGAGTTTGCCCTGTGCAGTATTTCCTAATGTAATACCGTAATGTTAAATATATATGCACCCCTTAGCAGATGGAGCGACCAACCTAGGTGGGGGACATTAATCCCGATAGATCTATCCATGATATATTCGGGTTTACATAAAATGTAACTAACGGTTCATGATCTGAGTGCTGATGGAAGCACATGTGTAATACATAATAGAAATGAATTAGTTTCTGTGTCCGTATGAAAATGTAGCATGTATTTCACCCCAAAACATAACAGTGTGAAAATAGGGGCTATGAAGACTCACCGAGAGTGCGATGGCAAATACGAGCGAAAAATGCAAATTTGGGTTGTTTGATGGGTGATGAAACCGGATGTGTTTAACCGAGTCTTGAATGATATAAGGGACTTAATGACTCCCATATATGATAATATGTATGTATAATGGTTTATATGTTTTAAATCACCCAACATTACAAGTTTATAAGTAAAACTCACTTAAAACGTCAAGTTTACATATGTGTATATATGTGTGTGTATATATACATATATATATATATATATATATATATATATATATATATATATATATATATATATATATATAAAATTTTCTATCTTTTAAAGGTTTTTTGGCCTACTTTGAGGCTGTTTTTGACTAAGCTCCAAAACAATTTAGGCTCATAGACATAAAACTAATATATACAAATAAATTTTAAAGTAAAGAACAGACATTTTTCGAGGTGTTCAGGTTGGGGAAAAAGCTCGTTAAAAAACTATGTTGGCCATTTTTGAGCTGTCAAACTTTCGGGTTCCCAAATAATATTTGGGGGTTCTAATCTCCATATTAAATTATGAAAACCATCAGATTTTTGGTTAAGACATAGATCTAACTTTTGAGGCAAGAATCAACTCATTTCGTTAAGTTATGAATTAGTTATGAGTTTTCAAAGTTGACGCCATATTTCTGCTGAAAATCTGTATTTCATAAGGTTGAACCAACTTGTGATTCTTGTTGATTATGCAAAAACCATTTGTATGAAAGGTTATAAAACACATTTATATAACTTGTTTTCATAATATTTATACTTACATAATGTGTTTATATATTTATAAACACATTTGAAGAAAACAAACTTAAAAACAAAACTAGTGACTTATAAACTTGAGTTTTTATGAAACTTGTTGTTCTTGGTGATTATAAATATAATGCAAGACTTATATAAACATGAATACAAGATATAATAGGTTAGAATTTACTTACTTTGGGATATTAGAAGAATGCAAATGAGTAGAAGGTTGGATCTTGGAAGATTTCACCCAGAACAATTTGCAAATATGAAGAACACTTGAAAGAAGATTGTGTGCAAGGTGTGTCTGTTTGTGGCCAGATCAAAGAGAGGAGTAAAGAGAGTTTTGGTCTGCATCAAATAAATGGAAAAGCTCTCTATTTATAGAGAATGAAAAGATGAATGAAATGATTTCAAGATGTGGAGGTTGAGTAAAAAATCTTGCAAAGTGAGGTGAAAGAGAAATGTGATGTAGATGGTGTATGGAGGTTTGTAGGTCCCGAGAGGTTCCCAAAGTATATAGTTATAAGCTGTAGAGGGGGGTGAATACAGCAATTTAAAAACTAGACACTCTTTTCTCAATGTTTGTATGTATTATCAACAATTTGTTAATTACAAACAAGCTTGAATGCGGAATAGTTCAAGCTGAGATGACAGATACAACAGTATGCTTACTAGTCTAAGACAGACTCAAACTAGTATACAATGAATACACTCACTAAGAAGCACTCACTGTGTTTACAAGACTTAAAGGAACGGCTTATGTAAAACAGCTTATACACACAGATGCTGGTTTACACAGAAGGTTTGCATGCATGAAAATCACACTTGCACGTTCACTCTTGGGTTTCAGCACTTAGCTTTCTTCACACTTCTTTCTGACCTTAGAAGCTTCCTTTTATACTCACTTAGAGGATCTAAGAGAAACATCTTCATTGGACGGAATGAAAAAGGAGAAGTCTTGTTGAAAAGACAACATAACCTTTTCTGCACTTTTCTGAAAAGCAGACTTGTCTTCACATGTGCAGAACTTTTGTCTTTTTACTTTGTCTACTGTTGCATTGCCTTTAACTAATTTAGGAATGTCAACTTTGCGTATTTCTTCCTTGTAAAGGCCTATTTTGATATAAGAAAAAGGTCTGTCACCCTTTTTCAAATAACCTTTTGTCTTCATGTTACAGAACAGCTTGGGCAGGCTGGTGTTGTTCTAGTGTAGTCAAGAATCAGTGTATATATAAACTGATCTTTTACTTACTGTCATGTTGTAATTTTATTTCAGCAAATGTACTGTAAACATATATAGTGATTTTGGCTAAGACCAAGCTTGGACTGGTTATTGCAAAATAGGGGGAGAAGATTGTTAGGCACAAAAAGGCCTCAGTCAAACCTGTCTCCATCTTGAGGGGGAGATTTATAATCAAACCTGTTGATGCATCTGAAGGTTGAATTTAAGGCTGTTATATGTCTTTGAAACCTGAAAATTGATTGCAATATCAGTCTAACGTTGTTCTATATGTTGCATGTGTTGCAAGTTCACGTTTGTCCAAGCTGCTTGTATGCTGAACCGGTGGACCTAACACCCTGTCCCGCTGCTCTACACTGTTGAGCAGCTTGGCATTTTAAAGTGTTCTGTTCTTTGTGAAAAGAACCTGTTCTTTGTGCACAGGCTAACCACTTCTGGAATATGTTTCCAAGTCATCATGTATTGGTTTTTGACTCAAATCAGTTACAAAGTCGAAGACAAAGTGGCAAACAGAACTGCTCAGC
>JAANYP010004076.1:0-32349 GCA_020465985.1 Centrapalus pauciflorus
AATATCAGAAAAAAGAGTTAGGTCTTAGATACATAGGTTCAAAGTGACGAAAATTAGCACCGTCGTTACAGACTCTAAGTATTTAGGCTTTAACACATAATGCAACTAAACTCTAAGTGTTATACTTTATTTAGTTTGATGTGTTGGTAGGCATAATACATATAGGGAATCTCAAGGCTAATAAAATATTCTAGAAAAAGTCAAGCGTGTCACTAACCTAGATGTATGACCAATCGGTCTTAATTTTTATGTACAAGACATACAAACTTTAAGTTTAAATGAGGTATGCGAACTTTCTGGGGATGTATGGCAACATCAAATACATCTGAAAATGGAAAGAATAGAAATATCATGAAAAACTGAGAGTCGAAAACATGCAACTCTGTTGTACGTAAGTACAGACCTGTTGTCTCTGTTTAGATTCGGGTTAGCAGACATGTCGCTTTGTTGTACGTCAGTACAGACCTGTCACCGCTATCTGCTAACTTTAAAAATAAACCTTAAGTCGAACTAAGACACTTTGTTGTATGAAAATACAGACCTGTGTCCGATGTTTGTCTTTTAAAGAAAGTTTGCAAATACCAACAAGTTAGAATTTTTGTCTGTGTGCCTTGATCATAAAAGTATATCTATGTCTGAGTCACGTAAGATAATTTCCTGATAAATAAAACGGCCAAGGGATATTCCGAAATGTAGAATGTTTAACAGGGTAAAATATCAACAATTGGCTAAATAGGTATGTCACGACAAACAATCAAAGGAATCAAAAATTCCTAAGTGTGAAAGTTTAAGTACTGAAAGTTAGTATCAGACATCGCTATCTGATTGAACCTTTCTTAGACTATACTCATCAAAAATATGTTGTTAAGTATTTAGCTTAGATTGTAAATTTGTTTTTATAACTTAAGTCTAGATTAAAATTTTTTAGTCAAAATTTTATTTTATTTTATTTTTATCTTAGTCTATTTTATTTTATTTTATTTTATCTTATTTAGGGTTAGTCTAATTTTTACTTAGGTAAAAGGTCAAAAGTTACTAAGGGTGCATTCGAAGTTGGATAAAATAAACATTGCGTGAAATATTTGTGCTTAGGGTAAAAGAATTGGCATAGTTTATCTTGTTACACAATACCGTAGAAAAAGGTTGAAGTTATTTCAAAATTTTCGAAATTTTTCTAAGTGTTGGTAATTTCGAATCTAAGACAGACTCGAATGTGAAGTATTTCGAATCTGTCAGTAGACTCGAATCCACATAGACTCGAAGGTAGGTAGTATATATACGTCCACAGTGAAGGCATTTATTTCTTACTGTTGTCGAATCTGATTTCTCGAATCTGTCTGTGGCGATCTCGAATCTATTCTCGAATCTACCGTATTTCACATAAACGACATTTCATCGAGTCTAAAGCTATTGTGTTCGATTCTACACTCATATCTAGGTATAATCAACCGGATTGTACAAGATTTTGGTAGTTTTATACACAATTTTGGGCTTAAACATCACATTTTGAAGTTTTTATGGGTCAAAATAGGGTTTTTTGAAAAATAACTAAGTTAGGACCTATGAAATATCAAATTAAAGGCATAGTTCAGTGATTAGAACATAGTTGAACTAAAGTATGTGATTTACCTAGTTCAAAATGGTTAAAATCTTGGATTTTTGTTGGAAACAAATCTGTCGGCCTTTCGAATCTGTTCTTGGACATTCGAATCTGTTCATGGGTTTCTCGAATCTATCAATAGATTCGAGATGACCATGACATTCGAGTCTGTCCATTAGACTCGAATCTGTACTTTATTTACTTTGTTGAATTTAAAATTTTATTAAACTTGTGGAAATTTAATTGTGTTGGATTTTGTACTTAATCAAGTACAAAATAAAACAAATGTTGAATTTTAAACAAGTTTATTGATTTTTAATAATTCTAACAGTTTTATGTATTGTGCAGATATGGCGCTTCGTGCTTTTGTTCCTAAGCATAATATGGTACTTAATCCAGCTCATAACATCCCTGAAGCGCAGGGTTATCGAGAAGTTTTAGATTTTCTAGCAGAGTCTAGGATCAGCTATGCATTATATCAAAATATTCCGATTGTGATTTCATATGTGCGTCAATTTTACGATCATTTACAGGTGGACTGTACTGTCACCCCGACAGTGTTAAGAACCAGAATTGCTGGTCAACCTCTGGTTTTCTCAGCAGATATTTTGCGTCAAGTACTGCAGTTGGGTTCACAAGAACAAGAAGACGGGCCTATAGACTTTCCATTAAGTATTAGGCAAGCAGCGTTTTTGCGAATGGGCTATAGTTTGGACGTTACAAAATCATCTTATATGAAAAGCGGGTTGATAGGGCAGTGGCGATTTTTGGTCCACGTGTTCATGATTTGTTTTGCGCCTAAGAAGGCTGGATTTGATTACATCGTCTCAAAGATTCAATCTGGGGTGATTGCCATGGTGTACAATAAGAAATTCAGCTTCTCACAGTTGTTTTTCTCGGAATTCATCCATCAAATTACTGCTCCTGAGAGAGAAAGATTCCTTCTGTATCCTAGGTTTGTAATGATGTTGATAAGGCACTTCTTGCCTGATTTGCCACAAACAGATGATGCATTGAGCGTGAATATTATGGATAAACGCATCTACTCTGACTGTTCCTCACATCGAGGAAGGTTAGCGGTTCCGGTGGCGCGTCCACTATTTGGTGCAATTCTGGATAGGGAATTTCAAGCCCCGAGTAATGCCAACTGGGCAGGGGAAGTTGAAGTTCAAGCTAGGCAGCCTCCACAACAACAAAGACAACAACTGCGAGCACAGCCTCAAAGGCGAAGACAAAGAGCGACTGCGAGTCAAACACAGGCATCAAGGCCTTCTACAAGTCAGCAACCAGAGGTACAAGAAACAGGGCCTTCAAATGTCCCAAGCGAAGCTGATCAGTTGTGCCAAACTATAAATGAAATTTGGGAGGCAGGTCCTCATGCTAATGAAGATATAGCTGCAGCGTTGGTGGGAGAATTACTTGAGCCTCCAGAAGGAGAAGAAGATGTGTTGAGGGATGTTGATGAATACGAACCAGAGCAGACTGGTAATGCTTTGTCATCATCAGCTACAGAATCAGAAGAGATGGAGGAGTTAGAGGTTGAAGCTCCAGAGTCAGTATCTACTGAACCAGCAGTAAGAATAGAGACTTATGGATCCAGATTAATGGTTATTAATGAAGAGACTTCAAGGAGGCGCGCATCAAGAGAATCCGATGACTCCGATTTTGAAGAGGAAGACACTGCTCCTTTAGTGACAAGGCAACGGGTCAAGCGTCACAGATTCATGCAAGGATCATCCTCAGCCTCCGCAGAACAACCAGAAATTTCTCAACCTCAAAACCCTCAACCTCAAGAACCTCAAACCACCATTCCACCACCACCACCTCGCGATGAACCATATATTCCATCGCCAATACTTCCAACTCCGTTACAGTCAATTCCATCAACCTCATCATCATACGCTGACAATCAAAGATTTTTGCGCTTAAAAGATAGAGTTGACTTCCAGGAAATCCAAATCTTTGGGCTAACGACGGCAATCGGTGAACTTCAGAAGCATAACGCAGATATCGATAAGGAGAATGCCGATTTGAAGAAGATTGTGGAAAAGGTCCAGGAAGAAAACACAGAGTTAAAAACATTTGTCTGCGATCAGGCAGCTGAGATAAGGACGATGCGCTCCCTAATAGAGCAGTTAATGAAAAATTTACAGGCTCAGGGGGAGACGTCGTGCCGTGATCAGGAAGTACAGAGGCCGAGAGATGATGATGATGAAGACAACCAAGGCAATGATCCCAGCCCTAAAAGACAAAATGAGCCAGTAGATTTTTCTGCAGCTCAGACTGCTCAATTTGAGGGGGAGCCTAGTCAAGGAGGAGAAGTAGGAGGAGCAGGAGGAGAAGCAGGTTCTTCAAGGACTTTAGATAGCGACATGATAGATGCGCTAAAAGATATTGAAGAAGAGCTAATGGAATTTGATTTTGAAGATGATATTGAAGAATTAGAAGAAGGTGAATTCATTCCTGATGACGTCGTTGACTGGAAATCGGATGATGAAGTGCTAGATGATGAAGACGATCATGTTAATGAAGTAATAATCAATTCACAACAAGTCACTGAACTGTATGAGAACCAAAATCATAATGTGATTGATATTGATTACATCAAGGTAGCCTCAGTTGAAGATAAAGAACTTGAAGAGGCTGAGAAAGAGCCATCTAGAGCTGATCTGATAAATCTTTGGTTCAAGAAGGAAGAAAAGAAAGATCAGCTGAAGATGAAGAAGAAGATGAGAAATCCAAGTGCTGGAAACTTCTCAGGAGGGATTATTAGCTGGTTCTTTGACAGAGAACTGCAGCTGTTTATTTTGAAAAGAAGAGATGGACTTCAATACATGAGGCGGACACTGAAAGCGTTTAATTCATTGCCCAAGATTGAAGTTAAAGAGTTAGCCTGGAAGGAGCTGATCAATATTGGAGATGATCCCTACGCGAACGTAATTGAAAGAATTATAAGGAAAGAAGGGCGATCAGGCAAATTTGAGCAACTCAAGCCAAGGACCGGAAAGAGGGTCGAGGATGGATCAAGGATAGATCCTCATACTGGAAGGCCTTGGGCCAGAATGATTTATAAGCCAGTCAAATGCTTGAAAAAAGTGCCAATGAAACCAATGCCACAGAACGTTTTGAGCAACATGAAGTGGTGGTACCTAGAGATCGACACTGCTGAAGCTATCATGGAAGATCAAGACGAGCAGGTCATTTTGAAGGTATATGATCCACTGCATTTGATAAACCTATCAAAGGACGACCTGAAGAAGCTTCATGATCAGCCTATCTTCTTTACTGAGCCATGGAGATCTGAAGCCAGGAAGTTCCAAAAGGTAGTTAAAGTTTGTATAGATGCTGGATTATATGCAGGTAGTAGTATATATAGCTCTAGTACTTAAATTTGCTGTAATGTAAATAATTAGAAGCTATCGTCAAGGGGGAGTCTGTTGGTACATCCTGTGTGACGATAGCAGTCTAATCGATCTGCATTATGGTTTAAGTAATATTCTGAGTATTAACAAGTGTTTTGATATATATGCTTAATATGTGTTTGTCTGTTATTGATTGTGTGTTTGAACTTGATGTAGCATATTACAAGAAGTTCAAACATAAAGGTCAAAGATTGACTCAAGCATAAGCAAAACATAAGTTTCAAACACTTTGTTGTATATGTCAAAGGCTAGATTCGAATTGCATAAAAGGATACATTCGAATCTGTGATAGATTCGAATGAGTCCTTAGATTCGAATGGGCTAGATTCGAGTCTGTCAGATGGACAGATTCGAATGGGCCTTAGGCCAGATTCGAGGTTGGCCCACAACAGACTCGAATCAGGGTCTATAATTAGGGATAGACTCGAATGATTAGGTGACTTTTTGCAGAATTCGTGAGGAATTGAGCAAGAGGCGATCTCGAGTTTATCAGCTAGGTGAGTCCCGTTTCGGAGAGAATTAGTACGTAGGATCGTTCGTGTGTCGTTCGTTCAGCGTCTAATAGTCTCCGTGTTTCCGTTGGTTGAGAGTTGTCCGTCTAACCGTCAACGAGGATTCCGCACTCGTTCACGGATCCGCGTCTAGATAGATCTTGCATTGGTAGACCTTACATATTTCATCCTATAATCATCTATTCTTAATTCTGTATTGATTTAGAGACGTTTAAGTTCAGTCTATACAAGTTATAATCAATTATTTGCTGAATTTCACCTTTGAATATTGTTGGGAAATAGTTTAAGTAGATTCAAGCTGTTAGTTAGACTTCTCAAACTGTTAGTTGAGTTTATATGTAAATCCAAAGTTCATGCTGCTAGTTGTAGAAACTCGAGCTGCCAGTGTAAAAGTTCAAGCTGCCAGAGTAAATCAACTCGAGCTGTTCTGTTCATGCTGTCAAGTGATTCAAGCTGCTCAACAGTTTCATAAACAGAAAGTGCTGATTTTCAGGAAAAGGTATATATTAAAAGATTCCAGCATATCTACTATCAGAGAAGTCATGGTTCGTCAAGGAAACATATCAAGAAGCAATATAAATACATAGAATAGGTCTTTCTATTGTATAGGAGTTTTCTGCATATTTGAGTCTGTAATTGCTTTGTTGATTAAGTTTTCATAAGCCTCTAAGGTTGTAAAACCCTAAGAACAGTCTGTGTTCTTCGTCTAATCAATCAGATTAGAGGTGATTGTACTCATTGAATTCAGCAATACAAACAGTCTTTACTACTTCTTGTGTTTTATGCATTATTGATTCTGAAAGTTTTTGTTAAAATAATTAAGTGTTATTCCGCAAACTTCTTAATTAAACTTTGATTCAAAGCAAGATTATTGATTTATACTCTGATAAATTCAAATCAGTTAGTCTTGGTTATTCAGTTTTAGATCTTGACAAGTGGTATCAGAGCCAGGTTGTTCTTTGTTTTCAAAGTCGAAAACTTTCTTTAAATTTTTAGTCTTTTTGCTATGGAATTTGAAAATAACAGCAGTGGATCTGGGCAGGGACTCAAAGTGCCTATGCTCAAGCCCACTGAGTTTGAGATGTGGAAACTCAGGATTCAACAGCATATCCAATTTATTGACTATGCCTTATGGGAAACTGTTGAATTTCCTCCTGTAGTTGATCCAGAACTTGATGATGAGGGAAAACCAGTCAAAACTCCTCCAAAAACTGAACTTGAAAGGAAGGCTAGAATGAATGAAGTGAAAGCACTTACACTTTTACAAATAGCCATTCCTAATGCTTATCAACATCAGTTCAAAAAGTTTTATACTGCTCATTCTCTTTGGAATGCCTTAGAGAAAAGGTTTGCTGGTAATGCCAGTACCAAGAGAAATCAAAAGGATCTCTTGAAACAGCAGTATGAGAACTTTTCTAGTGGCAAGAATGAAAACCTTACTCAAATCTTTGATAGGTTCAACAAACTGATAAGTGAGTTAGAAAGTGCAAAAGTCAGCCTGGATCAAGATGAAGTCAACAGAAAGTTTCTCAGATCTCTTGGAGAAGAATGGACAGTTTATGCTGCCCAATGGAGAACAAAAGACACTCTTGATGAGATAGAACTGGATGATCTGTACAACAGTTTGAGAGTGTTTGAAACTGAGATTGCTGCTAAAAAGAAATCTTTTTCTTATAATCATAATACTGCTCTTCTGTCCTCTGATAAATCTAATAGCAGTGATTCCTTTACAGGTGGTGATGGAAATTCTACTGAAGTTCACTATTAGGCTTTTGTTGCCAATGATGGACTATTTGCTTTAAATGTTGAGGACTTGGAACAAACTCATCCAGATGATCTTGAAGAGATGGATTTAAAGTGGCAACATGCAATGCTGACCATGAGGGCCAAAAGATTTCTTAAAAGAACTGGAAGGACCAACTTTCAAGCCAGACCAGAAGGCAAACCAGCTTTTGATAAATCAAAAGTTGAGTGCTATAAATGTCATAAGCTTGGTCACTTTGCCAGAGAATGTAGATCTCAAGATCATCATCAACAGCACTTGTCTCCCAAGAAGACAATGGGTTTGACTGGAGTGATCAGACAGAGGAAGAATATCAAAATCAAGCTCTAATGGCAGAAACATCAAATGTCTCCTCTACTGAACTGCCATCTGAGGTAAATTCTAAACTCTGCTCTCAATCATGCAAAAATATGGTTAAAAAGTACAGGGATCATAATGAGAGCATGTGCAAAACTCTAGGTAAGATGGAAGAAAGGAGATATGAATACATGCAAGCCATAGGAGATCTGGAAAAACAGATCAATGATTATAAGGATAATGAGATTCAAATGGGATATGATAGAACATATCATGAGTGGGAGAAAAAGGAGCTAAATAAGAAAATAGAATCTCTGAATTAAAAGGTAGAAGAGACTGAACAAAAGGTGTTAGAGGCTAATAAGAAACTAGAATCTGTTAACATAGATCTAGGTAACTTTAAGTTGGCAAATCAAAAGCTGGAACACCTAATGGAAGTCCAATTTAAAGATAGGGTAAAATCTCAGGTTAATCCTAAAGAAGGCATAGGATACAGGGCTACTCCACCTCCATACAACAACAAGTACATTCATCCAATGAATGAGGCTGCTGATAGACTTCTCAATGAACCACTAGATGAGTCTATGACTATTGTAGATCCTATCCTTGATAACAGTCCTGAATCAAAAGAAGATCAGATTCAAAAAGGAGACTGTGAGTGTATAGCAGTTGAGAAAGATCACAAAACAATGAGTGCACCCATAGAGATCCAAGCTCCTAGTAAGAAAGGAAAAGAGAAGATGAGTGTATGCAATGCTACTCCACAAGTTTCTGTACTTTCTAACTGTAACACTGCATCTTCCTCAAAAAATAATATAAAAGGTAAGAATGTTCCAGTCTGCACATGTCAAAAGCATGGTGTTCAAAAGTTTCCCACACAACAGCAGGTAAGGGGAAATCAGAGGAACAAGAACTAGAAATTGTCAGATAAATCTGGTTCTCCAATTCAAACTGTCAAAAGATGTTTTCACTGTGGCAGGAAGAATCACTTGGCCAAGGATTGTTTTTATAAACCAGCTGTTGCAAAACAGACTGTGAATCAATCAAAATCAAATCCTACTCACCCAAAACATTTAAAGGTGAAACCTTCCATATCAGTTCCAAAGAAAACAGTTGATCACAGGCTTTCAAAAGTTAATAAAAAGCAGTCCACACATCAAAAACAAGTTTTAGCAAAGCCTAAATCAAGTTTTAAACAAATATGGTGTGTCAAGGACAGATTCTCAGATCAAACTGCTGATGCAAAAGATCAAACTGCTAAACCAAATTCTGAAGCT
The DNA here is from genome assembly GCA_020465985.1 of Centrapalus pauciflorus. Taxonomy (NCBI): domain Eukaryota; kingdom Viridiplantae; phylum Streptophyta; class Magnoliopsida; order Asterales; family Asteraceae; genus Centrapalus; species Centrapalus pauciflorus. Next base: position 8,892 of record JAANYP010004076.1, read on the forward strand.
GTTAGTGCAAAATCTGAAGCTGTTAGCACTAAAATCACAGTTCAGACTGTTAAGCATCATTCTGGAACTGCTAGTGAATCATCTGAGACTGTTAGAAGAAAAGATGATCAAAATAACTGGATACCTCATATCCTCACTAAATACTCTCCAAAAACTCCATCAGTAGATCTCACAAAATATAAAAAGTAAAAAACAATGTTTAGTTATGTCAATATGCAAGGCCAACCCAAAACCAATTTGGTTTGGGTTTACTCCACTACTGACTGAGCTATTATTTGTGCAGGGCAACCACAGGTCTCCTCATAAAACAAGATGGCATTTGGACAGTGGATGCTCTAGGCACATGACAGGCAATTCTGAGTGCTTGTCAAATTTCAAAGGCTTTGGAGGATTTGTTGCATTTGGAGGGAACTCAAAAGGAGGTAAGGTTACAGGTAAAGGTACTGTTAATGTAGGCAACATGCTATTCCATGATGTTTTGTATGTTGAACAGCTTAAGTATAATTTATTAAGTGTCTCTCAAATCTGTGTCAAGCAAAACATTGTTCTGTTCACAGATTCTGAGTGCATTGTCCTTTCAAAAGATTTCAAAATTCCTGAAAATCTTGTTTTACTAAGAACACCAAGAAAGGACAATGTTTACTGTCTGGACACAGATCTATTATCAAAATCAAAAACTTTAAGCTGTTTGATATCCAAAGAATCATCCAATGAGTCTGCTCTTTGGCATAGAAGGATGTGTCACATGAACTTCAAGTCCATGAATGTTTTAGTCAAAAAGAATCTGGTAAGAGGCTTACCACAAAAGGAGTTCATATGTGATGATCATTGTGTAACATGTCTTAAAGGCAAGCAACACAAAACTTCTCATAAGGCCAAAGAAGTAAATTCAATCTCATCTGTTCTTCAGTTGCTTCATATGGATCTATTTGGTCCAACATCTGTTTTGAGTTTGAATAAAAGGGCTTACTGTTTAGTTATTGTTGATGATTTCACCAGATTTACTTGGGTTTACTTTCTTAGGTCCAAAGATGAAACTGCTGAGCTAGTTAAGTCTTTTATCCTTAAGATAGAAAACCAATCCAACTCAAAAGTTAAGGTGATAAGATCCGACAATGGAACTGAATTTAAAAATCACATTCTAAACAGTTTCTGTGAGTCCAAAGGCATTGCTAGACAATATAGTGCACCAAGAACACCACAGCAAAATGGTGTAGCTGAAAGAAAGAACAGAACCTTAATTGAGGCTGCTAGAACAATGTTAGCTGATTCAAATCTGCCAATGACTTTCTGGGCAGAAGCTGTTAATACAGCCTGTTATGTTCTGAATAGGGTTCAGGTTGTCCAATCACAAGGGAAAACTCCCTATGAATTATTCCATAACAGAAGTCCCCTAATAGCTTTCTTCAAGCCTTTTGGATGCCCATGTACTATTCTTCACACTAAGACTCACTTAGGGAAGTTTGAAAGTAAGGCTGAAGAAGGATTCTTTGTAGGATACTCAAATCAAAGCAAAGCCTATAGAGTATATAACAGTGTGTCTAAAACCATGACGAAAGTGCCAATGTTAAATTTAATGAAAATACTGCTAATATCAAAGGCACTGGTCCTGATTGGTTGTTTGATTTAGATTCACTAACAAATTCTCTGAGCTTTGTTGAGTATACTGCAGAAGCTGATGCATACAGGGTTGAAGCTGCCAATACAAATTCTCATGCTCCTAATACAAATTCTCAAGCTGTTGGCACAAAGTTTCAGACTGCTGCAGATTCACCAAGTTGGGATGATTACACCACTCTACCACTTCTGTCTTGTGATCCTCCAGGGGTCCTGAATGCTCAACATGATATAAATCCAGATACTGAAGTGCCACTCCCAAGTCCTGAGAGAACAGCTCCAACACAAAGGGACACAGTCCATGATTCAAGTCCAGCTGTTCCTGAAGCTGATCCATTTACTGGTCCTGATGGAGATGATACAAATCTTGGATCCTCTTTTCAGACAGAGAGAGAGCCTACACTAAGGGTTCACAAGTATCATCCTCTCAATCAAATACTGGGTGATCCAAGCACTCCTGTACAAACAAGGAAAATGGTTCAAAATGAGACTGCTGCTGCTGAACAAACAGTTCCTGAATTCAGCCTAGCTGCCTTTGAGAATGCCTGTTTCATGTCTCAACTGGAACCTAAAAAGGCATCAGAAGCATTAAAAGATTCATCCTGGATTGAGGCTATGCAAGAAGAGCTTCTACAGTTCAAGATTCAGAATGTATGGACTCTGGTGGATCTTCCTAAAGGTAAGAGAGCAATTGGTACAAGATGGGTGTTCAGAAACAAGAAAGATGAGAGAGGAATAGTCATTAAGAATAAAGCAAGGCTAGTAGCACAAGGTTACACTCAAGAAGAAGGCATAGATTATGATGATGTATTTGCTCCAGTAGCAAGAATTGAAGCCATCAGACTCTTTTTGGCCTATGCAAGCTTCAAAGGTTTCAAAGTATATCAAATGGATGTGAAGTCTGCTTTTCTGTATGGAACAATTGAAGAGGAGGTATATGTATGCCAACCTCCTGGTTTTGAAGACTACAAGTATCCAGACAGAGTTTACAAGCTAGACAAGGCTCTCTATGGTCTCCATACTTAGGAGCAAGATTGGTCTCTTGGCAATGCAAAAAGCAGACAACTGTGTCCACATCATCCACTGAAGCAGAATATGTAGCAGCTGCAAGCTGCTGCTCCTAGGTAATGCGGATTCAAAATCAGGTAAGAGACTATGGTATGAATTTCTTATCCACTCCTATTTATATTGACAATTCAAGTGCAATCAGCATTGTGCAAAATCCAGTGAAATTCCCAAAAACCAAGCATATAGAAATCAGATTTCACTTTATAAGAGACTGTAATGAAAAGAAGTTAATCCAAGTTATCAAAATACATACTGATGATCAGTTAGCTGATCTATTTACAAAACCTTTTGATGTAGGAAGGTTCACTTTCCTGGTATCAAATATTGGTATGGTAAACATGGATTAATTTGTTTTCATTATTATCTAATTAGTATGCTTATTTAAGGGGGAGTCACTGTTCCATTGAAAAGATGCATAATTTTCAACTAACAGCTTGAGTATTTTCTCAAGCTGCTAGTTCATTTTCTCGGACTGTTAGTTATTCACTTGATCTGACAAAGTGTGCAGGGTAGTTAGGTAATTTTTAAAATGTGTGTGCGCGGGACCCAACCTTTTTCAAAACCTTTAAAGGTCCCGGTTTCGTTCAGTTGTAACTACCAGTTACAAAATTTCATCCACGGCCTTTCTTTTCTCTCTGAACGATTCACACACACTTCTTTGCAAACCCTAAACCTCTTGTTTGATCTTCAATGGAGTTTGTTAAGGAACACAACTGTGTTCCCTACTCTCTAAAGCACTCAGACCTTCAACCATTCCATAACATGATGGACTTTCTTCGTCACTCTCATATCCATCATGCACTCAATATAAACCCCACCATATACATATCGCATATTGAACAATTCTGGAATCATGCCACTGTTCAATCCACCAATGGAATTCCTTCTATTATATCCAAGATTGATGGCACTCCCATCACCATTTCAGAGGAATCCATTCGGCGCCATTTGCATCTTCAAGATGCCATAGGTATAACAGACCTAACCCTTGATGTTTTACATACTAGTCTTTATGATATAGGCTATAGGGGTCCTGCTGATTCTTTTACTTTCTTAAAACCCATTTTTCTCCTAAATGGAAATACCTGGTACATATTATTCAGCAGTGTCTGAGCCCCAAAAGAACTGGTTGGTCCGAATTTTCTTCTAATATTGCCACTGCCTTAGTGTGCTTTTCAACAGGCCAAGGGTTCAATTTTTCTAACATGATTTTTCAGGGGATGTTAAGGCATCATTCCCTAAAGAGTGGTAAATTTTTTATGTATCCCAGATTTTTAGCAGAAATCATTGCACACACTTGCACCACTTCTCATCTACACAAAAGGATACATGTTTCTCACAGGCACTCACTATCCTCTATAAAGAGACTTTCGAAACAAAGTGCCAATTTTTTGAGTGTTGATGTTCCATTGCCTTCTGCAATGATGAACATCATTCCAAGAAACAGAAGAGAGGGTCCTGAGCAGGCTCAGCCTAACATCACTGCTACACCCCCAGGACCCCAACCCACTCCTCATGATACACAACTTCCTTCTGATCCTTTTGAACAGCCAACTCGCCCACTAAATTTTTTATACAAAAGGAAAAGGGGACCAGGAGCTCCTTCCTCCTCCTCCCTCAGACAAGAGCCATATATCCCTGTGCAGGAGGACACTTCTGCACAGCATATCCAAAGGGAACCAATTAAGGAAACTCCCATCCTCACTCAGGAGGTGAATATCTCTTCAGAGATTGTTCATACGGGTTCTGTGGCTGGCACTACTGATGTTTCTGCAAAAGAGGCACAGGACAGTGCCAACATCTCTAAGACCACACCCATGGCAACAGCCAGTGTGCAAACACAAGCTGGAAGTCCCCAGAACCAAGAACAGAGGGGCCCAGAAGTTTCTACTTCTGGTATTAATGTCAGTGATAGATCACAAGCACCACAGGTGTTTTCTGATCTTGAGACTAGTCTGCAACTCATGCTCTTGACGGATCCCAAGCTGAAACCTGTTGTAGCCATGTTGGAATACCAAATGTCCATCATTGCTGCACAGGGAGCTCAAATTTTTGCACTCAAGCAGGCAGAGGCGGCTCAAAATAAAAGAATGGATTATTTACACAAAGGGTTCACCCTCTGTGGAAATAAAATCATGAAATTAGAGCAGATGATTCAATCCCAAGGGGCAAAGGTTGTAGGTTCTTCTGACCAAACCAATGCTTCCAAAAAGGGGGAGAATCAGGAGGTTCCCAAATCAGTCCAAGCAGCTCCAACAACATCAGTCCAAGCAGCATCAACAGTTGCATCTTCTAGGCTAGCAGTCCCAACAGCTTCTCAAGCTGTTAGCCTAGAAACTCAAGCTACTGCCCCAAAAGCAACTGGAGTTGTATTAAGAGAAAGGGTTCAAGCTCCATCAAGTACAGTCCAAGCAACATCCTCTTCTGCAAAAGACAAGGGCAAGGGCATCCTTATTGAATCTCCAAAGCACAAATTCTCTTCCAAAGAAGCCCAGATTGCCTTTGATGCTGAAGTTGCCAAGAAATTAGCAGAAGAAATGGACAAAGAATTAGATCAGCAAGCCCAGCCCCCAATAGATGATGATGAGACCTTAGGTGATTACCTAAAGGGGTTTGTGGGCAAACAAGGCGAAAAGAAGAGAAAGCTGCCAACAGGGCACTCCAAGGCTGAGCACAGAAGATTTTTAATCAATTTTGCCTTTGCAGCAGGTATTCCAAAGAAAATGGCTCAGTCCATGCCTACTGAAAAGCTGCAGGAGATACATGACAAAGAAATGGAGAAAAGAAAGAAAACAAAAGTCTCCCAAGAGGTCCAACCATCAAAGGAATCAGTCCAAACTGAAGCTGCTGCCAGTGCACCTGCTCCTACTGATCAAGCTGTTGCTTCTATTCCTTCATCTGTGCCATCATCACAAGCAAAGCTGTATCAAGTTAAGAGGGTGTTATTTGATCAACAACTGCAAAGAGCAATCGAGATAGAGAAGTTGATTGATCAACATGACTTTACAAAGCCGCTGATCAACTATTGGTATGCCAAGTCACTGGACGATCGTGACCTAAGAGTTAAGTTTGTTGTAAGAAGAGAGTCTGGACCAGAAGAAGAATTTGATACATTTTGGCAAATGGTTCAGAAGTTGACCAGAGATGAGCTAACAAAGATGCATAATATAGGGTCTGTGACTCAAGTTAGATCTGCTCTACCACAAGTGAAGCAAATTATCAAAGATCTGAAATCAGTTGTTGACCCTGAATCTGCAAGGAATGAGATAGAGGATGCTGTGAAGAAAGGGTCAAAGGTCAAGCAAGTTGATCTGTTTGTCAAGTCAAGGACATACAGAATCAAATTCTCAGATGGATCTGGTATATTCTTCAATCTTGAATTTTTTGATTTACCAAAAGATATGCTACTTCAGATAAAATCTGTTAGAGTATCTTGTGATAGAGATGATATGAAGAGAGAATTTTTGAAGGCTGTAGATCAGAAACTTGCACAGTTATAAGTTTTTGAAAGCCTTGGTTTGTAAATAACAGTTTACTTATTCATTTCCATTTTTTGTATAGAACTTAAAGTCTTGTGTAAAGAATTTAAGTTAGGGGGAGATTGTTGGGAAATAGTTTAAGTAGATTCAAGCTGTTAGTTAGACTTCTCAAACTGTTAGTTGAGTTTATATGTAAATCCAAAGTTCATGCTGCTAGTTGAAGAAACTCGAGCTGCAAGTGTAAGAGTTCAAGCTGCCAGAGTAAATCAACTCGAGCTGCTCTGTTCATGCTGTCAAGTGATTCAAGCTGCTCAACAGTTTCATAAACAGAAAGTGCTGATTTTCAGGAAAAGATATATATTCAAAGATTCCAGCATATCTACTATCAGAGAAGTCATGGTTCGTCAAGGAAACATATCAAGAAGCAATATAAATACGTAGAATAGGTCTTTCTATTGTATAGGAGTTTTCTGCATATTTGAGTCTGTAATTGCTTTGTTGATTAAGTTTTCATAAGCCTCTAAGGTTGTAAAACCCTAAGAACAGTCTGTGTTCTTCGTCTAATCAAACAGATTAGAGGTGATTGTAATCATTGAATTCAGCAATACAAACAGTCTTTACTACTTCTTGTGTTTTATGCATTATTGATTCTGAAAGTTTTTGTTAAAATAATTAAGTGTTATTCCGCAAACTTCTTAATTAAACTTTGATTCAAAGCAAGATTATTGATTTATACTCTGATAAATTCAAATCAGTTAGTCTTGGTTATTCAGTTTTAGATCTTGACAAATATTTGGGTTCTTGATTCGGGTTTGGTTCAAAATTCCTAGATTTTTAAGTGTTTTCATTAGTAGTAATTCACAAAAAGTGTTTAAAACATTAATCCAAACATTTAGGAATTGTTTTTAGGCTGAAAACTGCATTTTCATATACTCTGAAAAATCTGGAATTATTGTATCATCTAAAATTTGGACCAATTCGGATAAAAAATTCGGGCTAATTCGGACCAAATTTTAACAAATCTCGGACTGAATTTCGGACTCAACTGAAGTTCGGATCATCCGAAATTTAGTTAAATTATTTTTTACAGTGCTTAAAATTACTTGGTCTTAACTTTTACACCTTTGAAAACCAACTTCGGCCAACCAAACTTCGGATCATCACTCGAATTCGGCTAATCAGAGTTGAATTTTTCTAACTTTCCATCCGACATTCTATTGTTCACCCGAATTTCGTTCCATCCGAGTTCGGTCCATCAGACTTTGTTTCATCCGAATAATCAATCCATCAGAAAATCACTGTTCATACGAACTTCTGTCCATCCGAGTTTCATCGTTCATCCGAATTCCAAATCAACCAAAATCTCAAACTTCATCCGAGTTCAGTTCATCTGAAACACTGTTCACCCGAAACACTTTTCATCCGAACCACTGTTCATCCGAGTTCTGATAATCCGAATTTCAGTTTCCACTTTAAAAGATCTTATTTTTTAATCAGCACTATCCATCATGTCTCGAGAGGCCCTTGTTCTTGGATCCGAGAACAGACCACCTGTTCTCTATACTAATGAACACTTGCAATGGAAATCAAGATTCCTGAAATTTATTGGTATGCAGCCAAATGGGAATCTATTGATCCAATGTATCAATGAAGGACCTGCTATCTATTATCGGGAAATCCCTGCTAGGCCAGAAGCTGATCCACGAGTTCTAGCATCCAAAACAGTTCGTGAACCCTCTAATGAAGCTGAAAGGGAAAGACAACATGCCGACAAAAGGGTAGAAGACCTTATCTATCAAGCCCTTCCCACCGAAATACTTTTTGGAGTTGACAGCAAGATGTCAGCCAAAGAGATGTGGGACGAACAAGAAGGTCAAATGCTCGGGGCAGATTTAGATGACAGAGAAAAGATTGGGGAAGCAAATGCAAAATTTTCTGAGTTCCGTGCCAAAGATGGGGAGTCTGTTCAGGGTATGTTCACGAGATTCTGTGCAGTTCTGAACGAGTTTAACAAATTGCACATCAAAAAGGATAAGGATGACATCAACATCCAATTCTATGCTTCCCTGGCCCCAGAATGGCAAGTTGCCTGCTGTGCCACAAGACGAGTTCTTGACATTCCGAATGTCTCAATCAATGTGGACCTTAAAGAACTCAAGAAATATCAAGGGGTTGTGGATCAACAAAAGCATATGGTAAACACATTGGCATTCTGGTTGCTATCTGCCAACTCAGGCATTAAACCAGCTGACTCTTTGGCAATTCTCTCCAACAAGACACTTTCTCCTGCACTCCAATCCAACTCCTCTAATGCACCTTACTATGCTCAAGGTTCATCATCCTCTCAGTACAGATATGCATCACCACCGCATGAGCCATACGATGAAGAAGAGGCAATCATTCAGGAACAGATTGCCTTGTGGTCAAATCGTCTTCAACAAAGACGTTTTTCTAACAAGACAAACAATCAGCTTTGATATGTCACTAGCCCGCGGAGATACCCTGACGACCGAAGGGATGACAGACGTGATGATCGGAGGGATGAATGTAGGAGAGATGATAGAGATGATCGAAGATATGATGATCGTCGTTTTGAAAGGCGTGACGATAGACGTGACGATAGGAGAGATTATAATCGTCGCGATGATAGAATGGATGAGAGGAGTGACTATCGGAGGGATTATGATCGTCCAGACGATCATAGGGACAATAGTCGTGAACCTCGCCGAGCTGACAAGAGGCCGGCTGAGAGAAGAGATGATAGGCCCAGAGCTGATGAGCCTAAGGCAACTGATGACCGTTTGTGCTATAAATGTCGGAAACCGAGCCACTTTGCTCGGGAATGCAAAAATCAGTTTGAACGTGACGTTGGGTACTATGAGAGGAAGCTGGAGGCAGCAAAGAAAGGATCTGATGCAATGGCTCTTGTTGCTCAATTAGATTATTAGGATGACGCTGATTCTAACGATGAAGAAGATAAGGGAAAAAATTGCTACAAGGTTAATCGCATTGGACTGGCTGACTATGCAACTAGGTCAGACTCAAAATCAGACACGGCTACTGAATGGGAGACAAAGCACGATCCAACAACATGTCTTATGGCCAAGTCCGTGGATCCCAAATGTTCAACGTCAGATTCAGAGGCACATGAGGTACATTATTTTTACATTCAAGAGCACATAAATAATTTATCTGTACAAAATGATTGTAACTTGCACACACAAATACTTGAGCTAGAAGCTAGGTTTAATGCAGAAAAAGAAAAGTGTGTCAAGACTGAACATCTAGCCTAATCCTTAAAAGAAACATCTGAATTATATGAAAAGCAGTGGTTATATAACCATGAGGTGATAAACCCGATGTTAATTGAAAAGATAGATATTCAGGATAGGAATACGTACCTTGAATCTTGTATGGATAAACTCTTTAATGAAAAGAAAGATCTAAATCAGAAATATTTGTTCTTTCAAAACCTTTAGAGTCTGTAAGCATGGAAAACATAGACAGTTTGGAAAAATACAAAATGATAGAAGAAGAAAGAATAGGTTTTTACTCACGAATAAAAACCCTAGATGATGAATTTCTAAAACGGGGTCAAACTGAACAAACTATTTATTTAAACCAACCCAAGGAGACTATATTTTATCATTCCAAACAAGGAATTGGCTTTAAAAACCCTAAGTACTTGGAAAAGATTCAGCAAATTTTACCTCTTTTTTATGATTTGAGATATATGGGGGCTGGATTGAAGTCTGTTAGGCACAAAAAGGCCTCAGTCAAACTTGCTCTACATCTTAGGGGGAGATTTTTAATCAAACATGTCTGATGCACATGAAGGTATAATTTAAGAGTTGTTTATGCCTTATTGAAACCTGAAAAGTGATTTGCAATATCAACCAAAGTTGTTTACCGTGTTGCATTCGTTGCAACAAAGGCAGATTGTCCAAGGTGTTCTGTCTGCTAAACAGGCTGGACAAAAACTGTCTACGCTGCTCTGTTCTGTTGAGTAGCTTGGACAGATTCTAAGTGTTCTGTTCTTTGTGGACATAACCTGTTATTTGTGAACAGTCTAAACACTTTATGGAATATGTTTTCAAGTCCTCATGTATTATTTTTGGCTACAAGATCAGTTTACAAAGTCGAAGACAAAGTTGAAAACAGTAACTGCAACAGCCTGCCTACGCTGTTCTGTTAAATGAAGACAAACTGATATCTTAAAAGGGTGACAGACCTTTTCTTATATCAAAATGACATTAACAATAGAAGAAAGATGCAAAGTTGACATTCCTCTTTTGGTTAGAGCCTTATGCAACAGTGACAAAAAGAAAAAGACAAAGATTCTGCCACATGAAGATAAGTCTGCTTTATCAACATGTGCAGAAAAGGTGTTTTGTCTTTTTGGAAAGACATTCCACTTTCTCATTATCGATTGAAGAAGCTTCACTGAGATTCTCAGTGAGAGTATAAAAGGAAGCTTCTAAGGATTGTGAAAATCCCAAGAGTGTGAAATCATATCGTGCATTAAAGTGTGTTTTTAATGCATGCAAGTCTGCTTGAATATAACAGTATGTGTGTCTAAGCTGTTCATACTCAAGCTATCCATCTTTGTCTTGTAAAATCAGTGAGTGCATCTAAGTGAGTGTAGTCATTGTATCTAGTCTGAGTGTGTCTTAGATTAGTTGAACATCTGTTGTATCTGTCATCTCAGCTTGAACCTTTCCACAGTTCAGGCTTGTTTGTAATTAACACTTGTTAGTAGTATACACAAACATTGAGAAAAAAGTGTTGAATTTTAATTAGCTGTATTCACCCCCCCCCCCCCCCTCTACAGCTTAGAGAAATACTCTAGGGAATCCTTTTGGGACCTACAAAGTCTTGCGTTTATTAAACATCAGAAGATGTTTTAACCCAAGAGGATGAGAAACAAAATGACAATAAAGAAAAAGAAATGCCTTTTAAATATGATGATCTAAACGAGAGTTATCCTTATAGAGTACCTACTCTAGAGGAGAATTTCTTGTCTACTATTCAGAGGCTGAAACGAAAGCAGAACCTGTCAAGCCAATCCCTCAACTTTACATTCCTACAAAAGTTCTTCAACATAAAATCAAAGTTTTAGAAAAGGAATTAAATACAACTCGAAAGAAAGCTCTTGAAAGAGCTGCCCCTGAAATCAGAACCTCTGTTATAACTATCACTCCTGCTGTTGAAGGAGTTGCCCCTGAAATCAGATCCTTTGAGAAGGCCAAAGCTGAATGGTTTGATGAAGACAAAAGGCCGGTTGCTCTTGATGCAAAAGCCAGGATTAACCTGGTCATTTCTCTTCCTGATAATGTGTTCAAACAGGTTGAGAAGATGAAGACTGCAAAGGACATGTGGGATACTTTGTGTACCATCTATGATGGTCCCACAATCACACTGGATAACAGGATCAACAATCTTGTTAGACAGTATGAACTCTTTTTTGCAAAACCAAAGGAGTCACTCACAGAAACCTACACCAGGTTCACTGCTCTTATTAATGATCTCAAAGCTGTTGGGATCACAAAAGACAGCTTAACTATGGTGAACAAATTCTTAGACATCCTGCCTGAAGAATGGAACTACTTTTCTACAATCTTGAGGAATTCAGGTACCATCAAAGGTATGGATCTTGTAAACTTGTAGGGATCCCTACTGAATGATGAGCAGTCAAGGCAACAGAAAAGAAATGCCTTGGAAATGTCTGAGAGAGGTGCTCCCTTGGTGGCCAGCGTGAGACAACCTGTTGGGCAGGTATGTGATGTGTTCTCCCAACCTGATCAACATGCTGATGATGAAAGGGAAGAGATGTCTGAAGAGGAAGACTGTGAAGATCTTGCTGAACTTGATGATGAGAAATTGATTGCAATGCTTGTCAAAAAGTTCAACAAGACGAGGTTTGGTGGAAGAATGCTGCAGAGGAACTCAAATGCTCTAAAAAAGAAGGCATTTGATAAAACTAAGGTTCAGTGCTTTAAATGTGGCAAAACTGGTCACATAGCTGCTGACTGTGTGTCTAAAGCTATTGGCCAGTCATCCAAACCATTCAAAACAAACAGGGACGATGGCTATAGGGTTAAGTACCTTATGGCCATGGCTAAGCTGAAAAAGTTGGAAAACTCAGTGGCTTCCAACAAGCAAAAGGGATTCATGGCTGAGACATGTGATTGGGAGGAATCTGATTCATCCTCTGATGAAGAAGATAACGACTGTCTGATGGCCAACACTGATGTCCCATCAACCAGCAATTTCAAACAGGACCTGGCTGAAGCTGAAGCCTTCAGCAGCTTAGAGAACAGGAATCCCACAATGATATACAAGGTACAAAACTTTATGGCTTACAGTTCTGATGAAAAAGTAAAAATGTTTGAATACATGCTTGTTGATTTAAAAGCTGTTGTTGAGAAGCATAATGTCTTACTGTCTGAAATCTCTAAGCTTAAAAATGATCTTGACACAAAATCCAGTAAACTGGACAGTTTCCATAAGTTGGAAACTGAGCTTATGAATTAAAACACATTAACTCCATTTTACTAGAAGAAAAGAGAGAGACAGACGTAAAACATGCAAAGCTTCAAAAGCTAGTTGACTCTTGGTGCCAATCTACACAAAAAGTCAGCCATTGCATCAGTCAGCAGATCCTTACACAAATCCAAGCCTATCTTGGAGGGGATCTTGACAAAGCAGCTTCTATTGTTGAGATAAATAATCTGAAAGATGACTTATCCACTCTTGGTGAGCGTCCTAGCAATTTCATTCACAAAGTAAATGGTAAGCTAGTCTCAACAAACAGGTTTGTCAGGCCTCAAAATACTGACAGCTTGTGTGAAAAAGCTCCAAAGGCTGATGATGGAATATGTACGCCATCAACTCAACCTGCTAAGTGCTCTGCTGATTCACACAAGCAAAAGAGAGGAAAACATGCTCAAACTGCAGCTGTGGACTCTAAACATGTTGACCAAACAGGCTCTGGGTCCAAAGATGATGGTAAGAGACCTGTTAATCCTTTTGATGCTAAACATTTTGAGAAAAAGTATTCAAAAGGTAAGCAGCCTGCTTTCAACAGGGGTAAGTCTCATGTTGAAAGCAAATCTGTTGTGGTTTCAAATAAGTTTTTAGGTCATAGTGGAAAATTGGTTATAAATGAAGGTAAGTCTTTCAGAACCAAAAGCAGTGATCATGTTGATAGGCAACATCAATCACATCGCAGTAAGGGCAAAGGCAAAGCCATTGCTCAACCTGAAAAATTTGGGAATAAGTTTCCCAAATCTGTGGAAGGTCAAAAGCCAATCAAACTTCCTGTGTTTGATATCTGTCCTCCCAAAAAGAGGAATGAAGAAACATGCAAAGTTGTGGCTATTGTGCCTTCCACCCAAACTATTGATTCATCAAGAAATAGTAATAAGTTTACTAAACCTGCTGACAGAATCAACAAAAATAACTCAGAATATTTTTCTGGAGGTTCTTCTTCCAAAAAGACTAAAAAGAGAAAATGCTATAAGTGTGGGAAGAAGACACATATGGCCAAAGACTGTCCTGAAACTGAGGACATGAGGCCTGTTGACTCTGCTAGTTCCATCATTGCAAAAACAAGAAGTGTTGGAAGTAACAGAGTCAATGAGAATGATATGCAATCTGACACCATTCAAATAGGAAATATTAGTGTGGATATCCCTAGTCCATCAACAAATGTTGATGAAGTACGAGAACTCATCCCTATGATAAGTTCCCCTAAAAATAACTAATATTTTCTTATTACACTCTGCAGCACAAAAAACCATCCCAGGTTTGGTACTTGGACAGTGGCTGCTCAGAACATATGACAGGTTGCAAGGACTTGTTGAGTGATCTCAGGCCTGAAAAAGGGCCAAAACTCACAGTTGGTGATAATGTACAGGGATCCACAAAAGGATATGGAACTCTTTAAGCTAGTGCTGCAGTGTTCAAAAGGGTAGCCTATGTGGTTGGGCTGAAACATAATCTTGTAAGCATAAGTCAACTGTGTGATGCTGGCTACAAGGTTAACTTTGATGAGCACCTGGGTTACATATTGGATCCCCAAGGCAAAGTTGTGCTGTGTGCACAACGAATGAAAGCTGTATATGTTGTCGATATCAAATTGGTTGATCCCACAACTGAAAGCTGCTTTATCTTAAGAAGCAATGCAGACCTGAACTAGTTATGGCACAAAAGGCTATCACACCTGAACTTCAAGAATATCAACAAACTCTGTAAGAAAGAGTTGGTAACAGGTTTACCTTCTATAACCTTTGTTAAGGATAAACTCTACACAGCTTGTGAGAAAGGCAAGCAGAGAAAATCATCTTTTAAATCTAAGCACAATTTTTCTATTGATACTCCTCTCTTCTTACTCCACATGGACTTGTTTGGACCAGTCAGTGTCCCAAGTCTAGGAGGAAGAAGATACACTCTAGTAATGGTTGATGAGTTCTCCAGGTTTACATGGGTGATCTTTTTGAAGAGCAAAGGAGAGGCTGCTAGAGAAATCATTGGATTTATCAAGAAGATGGAAATGCTGAACCCTGGTCAAGTAAAGCAGCTTAGAAGTGATCATGGTACTGTATTCAGAAACAGTTGTCTTGAGGACTTCTGTGAAGAAAGAGGGATATCACAAAACTTTTCAGCAGTAAGAACTCAGCAACAAAATGGAGTTGCTGAAAGGAGGAACAGAACCCTCATTGAAGCTGCTAGAACCATGCTGTGTGCATCACGTTTACCTTCATCATTCTGGGTTGAAGCTGTCAACACTACTTGTTTCACCCAAAATAGATCATTGGTGGTGAAAAGGTTCAACAAGACTCCCTATGAGTTACTCAAAGGGAGAAGGCCAAACATCAGCTACTTCCATGTGTTTGGATGTCCCTGCTTCTTTCTGAATCAAAGGGAACAATTGGCAAAGTTTGAACCTAAAGTTGATGAAGGTGTGTTTGTTGGATATTCTGCTATCTCCAAAGCCTACAGAGTATACAACAAGAGAAAGGTGATAGATGAATTCATCAATGTCACCTTTGAAGAGTCTAGGAGTGCCTCCACCAAAGCTGTTCCTGAATCAGTTTCAGTAGAGTTCAGCTTTGATGATCTTATGCATTCCATCAATGAAGAAAAGGACTCAAAAGCTTCCACTACATCCAGAGTGGAGCCTGGTAAACATGATGGGCATGATGATGATTATGTTGATACACCCAGTATGAATAAGTGTACTGACATAATTACAACTTCATGTCCTGAACCAATCAATGCTGATTTTCCTGGATCCTCTGCTGATATGTTCAACAATGGAGAGTCATGCTCAACAAGTGAACATGCTCAGATATCAGTGTATCTGAAAATCTTAAGAGCTGCTCAACAGGACTTGTTGAAGATGCAAATAGCTCAGGAGAATCTTCATTGAAGCAAGATCCTAAGTGGATCAGGTGTCACCCAAATGATCAAATAATTGGTGACATCAACAAAGGGGTGCAAAGAAGATGGGACAGCTTAGGAAACTTTTGTATGTTTTCTAGCTTTGTGTCCCTAATGGAGCCTAAGAAAGTGGATGAAGCACTTAAAGATGCCAATTGGTTCACTGCCATGCAAGAAGAACTCAATTAGTTTGAGAGAAACAAAGTATGGAAGCTGGTCCCTGCTCATAAAGGAAAAACAATAATTGGCGCCAAATGAGTTTTTAGGAACAAGATGGATGAGCAAGGTCATGTCATTAGAAATAAGGCAAGAGTAGTTGCTCAAGGCTATAGACAGGAGGAAGGCATTGACTATGATGAAACATTTGCTCCTGTGGCCAGGTTAGAGGCAATTCGTTTGTTTCTAGCCTACGCTGCTCATAAGAGCATGAAGGTATTTCAAATGGATGTAAAGAGTGCATTTTTGAATGGTAAGCTGCAAGAAGAAGTTTATGTCGAGCAGCCTCCAGGTTTTGAAAATGAACATCATCCAGGTTTTGTCTATTAGTTAAAGCTCTCTATGGACTAAAACAAGCCCCTAGAGCCTGGTATGACACTCTTACTGATTTCCTTATGAGCAATGGTTATTCCAGAGGTAAACTGGATACCACACTGTTCATAAAGAAGGTGAAGTTTGATATTATGCTTGTTCAAATTTATGTGGATGACATAATATTTGGTTCTACTAATGAGCAGTTATGCAAGAATTTTTCACTACTCATGAAATCTAAATATGAAATGAGTATGATGGGAGAACTTACTTTCTTTTTAGGATTACAGGTTAAACAAACCTCAAATGAAATTTTTATAAGTCAATTAAAGTATACCTTAGATCTTTTGAAAAAGTTTAAATTTGATCAAAGTTCTCCTATCAAAACCCTAATGGCAACCAATGTAAAGTTGGATGCAGATGCCAGTGGAAAAGCTGTTTCAGTAACAACTTACAGAGGCATGATTGGGAGCTTGCTGTATTTAACTGCTAGTAGACCTGATATTATGTTTGCTACATGTTTATGTGCTAGGTTTCAAGCTGATTCTAAAGAATCACATCTAGCTGCTGTCAAAAGAATCTTCAGATACCTTAAGGGTACACCAGGTTTGGGTCTTTGGTATCCTAAAGACTCAAGCCTTGAGCTAACAGGATATTCAGATTCTGATTTTGCAGGCTGCAGGCTAGACAGAAAAAGCACAACAAGTGGATGTCAACTCCTTGGTGGTAAGTTGATAAGTTGGTGTAGCAAGAAGCGGACATCGGTTTCTACTTCTACTGCTGAAGCTGAGTATATTGCTGCTGGAAGCTGCTGTGGGCAGATTCTATGGATGCAGCATCAGCTTGAAGACTATGGACTTGTATATAGGAAAATTCCTATTCTGTGTGATAATACAAGTGCCATAGGTATCTCCAACAATCCAGTATTTCATTCCAGAACAAAGCATATAGAGGTCAGACATCACTTCATCAGGGATCAAATCCAGAAAGGTAATGTGGAGGTAAGTTTTATTTCCACAGCTGAACAGCTTGCGGACATTTTCACCAAGCCTCTTGATGAATATAGATTTAATTATCTTGTAAGCAAGCTGGGCATGTTAAATAAATGTGACTAAGTGTCATAAATGTTCTAAGTCATTATATGTCTCACACTGCTCAAGTTTCTCAGAACAGCTTAGACAGAACAGGTTATGCATGTTCTATACTTAGCCAATTTCTAAAAACTTGAACAGCTTGAGCGTATAACAGGTTTGACGATATCAGCTTTCATTTCAAACCTGGTCTGATGATCAAACCTCTAACCTGCTCACTCTCTCAATCTGTCATACAAGACATTGTCTTGTAACCTGATCAGCTATTGAACACAATCTGTTCTTACATAGCTGAACAGGTTGAAAGAACAGCCTGAAAAATGAACAGCTGGTGATGACTCTGCTTATCACAGGTTTGACCAACAGCTTAAACCATCAGTTTTAATTACATTTCTTCACAATTAAGTTACTTAATTTCTGTTTTTATTTAACTTAATTACTGCGGATAATGTGTGTTAACGTGTGTTAGTGACTAAAAAGGGCTCGAGTGGTCTGACAACCGTTCTGACATGGACAACCATTCCGTTTTCCGTTAAAAGAACTTTTCAAATCAGCCGCCCAAACTTTTCTCTCTCATACCCACTCACACACAAACCCTATAAATACTCCTCTACTGTTTCATCTTCGTCTTGCTTACTGCTTCCATAACTTCCAAAGAACCCTAACTTCGACTAAGTGTCCTATGCTAATCCTTCACCTACTTTTCAAATGGCTCACCAAAACAACCCCTTTCTTCCAGTTTTCTTTGGTAACGATGTGCACAAACAGTCTTCTGTTACCACGATGCTGACATTGAAACCTACCAACTGCCTTGCAAACCTAACCATCCCTAAAAATTATGTGGGAAAAGGGTATGACGACATGGTGGAGTTTCTGAGGATTCACTTATTGAACTACGCAATGACTACATCTCCTGGTGTCCTGTACCAGGAGACGGTATATGAATTTTGGTACACATGTTCTTATGATCCTTCTACCAAAATCATTCGGGGAACCATACTCAATGGGACTCAGACCATTGAGATCACCACACGTCTGATCAGGGAAGCTCTTCGTCTTCCTGTGGCTGAAACTTATGATCAGCCACAACCTAAAAATGACCAGATGGGGAATCTGCTACGTTTTTGTGGTGTAACAGAACCCAAAGTTGGTGCTACACTGTTTAGGAAGGATTTGTCTCCAACCTATAGTTCTTGTTTGCCGGGATGGGACTTTAATCAACATGGCAAGATGGATTTTCATGAACTTGAGGAACCTGGTGCAGCTGGAAACACGTCCAGCTGCTGTTTGATATCCCAGGTTTGTGAGCCTCATCTTCATGCACATCTGTGGTGAGCAACTCTATTACTCTCAGCCTCTACTACGTATGGCTACATTTCCTATGATAGGGAATAGAGTTTTCTATACTCCTGTACTCCCAAATGAACCTCCTCTGTCAACACCAATGAGGAGGTTGCTAGGAATGGTGGAAGGACCCTCTGCTGTGAGGGAGGATCCAGAGACTACGCCCAAGGGAAAATCCAAATCTAGTGTCAAGTTTGTTAAAAGGACCCTGGAATTGACTGAAGCTGAGACTGTCCGCAAAAAGGCTAAAACAGCCAAGTCCAAGTCTGCTCCTTCAGCCTCTGTTACTGAGGGGGAGTAGACTTCTCACCCTGTTTCATCTGTTGAACCTGAAGCCTTTGTGGCTAGTGCCTCCGTGGCACCTGAGACTATGGAACAGGCCAACCCACTTGTTTCTGACCCAGTCTACCCACCAGTCCAAACAGAACGCCTCATCTCCTCTCTACAACATCAATCCTCCACATCATCTCTCAGACTATACAGATGAAAAACCTTAGCCAAAAAGAAATCAACCAACCTATCTAGCCCCTCTGGTCCCTCTCAACAGGGTTCAGTTGAAAAAGAAGCAACCTCTGCTGCCTCTCCTATTTTGGGAGAAGGTTCAGCACATTTGGAGCAGGCTTCACTCCAACAAGAGTCTACCCTAAGTCAGCCTAAGCCATCTGGTTCCTCCCAACAGGAGCCAGTTGTACATAAGGAGACTACCACATCAACTATTCCAGCCTCGCAACAGACTGAGAATATTGAAAGACAGGAGTTCACTCGACTCCACACTGAGTCCACACAGTCTCCACTCCATACTTCTCCTACATAACTTAAGTCTGCACAAGGTGCCAAACCTGCTGGATTAGACCATCCTGTAGATCAGCCTCGAACTTCTGCTCCTCATGATACAGCTGTTGTACACCCAGCAGCTGCTGAAGGACCAACATCCCAAGCTGATGAACCACAAGGAACATACCATCCCTTTGGTGAGGCTGCACCTCATATACAAACTCCATCAACAAGTTTCACCACTGCTGATGTCGAAATGCACATCCCATCTCCCCATGATGAGGCATCTTTATTGGTGCTGCTGAGGGAACCACCCCAGGCCTTAATGAAGGTGCTGCAACATAAGCAGCATCTGAAAGGCTACAAACATCTACCAATTCTCCTGATGAAGGAGACACAGCTACTGCTGAGGGACCCATTGACCCCTCCAAGCTGGGTCATATTACTTTTGCCCTGGCTATGGAGCTTCTATCCAAAGTCACCTTTCCCTCTCCATCACATCCCCAAACACCTGCCTCATCTTCATCTCATTCTTCCCCCTATACAAAATCCAAACAGTCTACCCATACTCCCCCATCTCCTAAAGATCTTCCTTGAAAGGATCAGCTTTCTCTGCTGGCCAACAAAGTTGGATCTTTGAAAAATTCCATGACTTCCCTACCATCAATAATCTCAGACTCTGTGTCTGCCCAGCTCCAAGGATTCTTTGATTTGTTCAGGAATTCATTTCCAGTCACTCCACAACCTGACCAGTCCTCACAGCTGCTTGCACTCACTGCACATCTGCAAAACATCTCCACTTCACTCTCCTCTATTCTTTCACATCAACAGGACTCTGTGTCCTCCATGACAGCCATTACCCAAAAGCTGTCAACTCTCCTCACAACTTGCACCACTACCATTCCTGGTACATTGGCCAGCTTGAACTCACTAATTGTTTCTCTATCCAATTCTGTGTCAGCAAATCTTGATGATGTGCAGGACTCTCTTGAGTTACATCTTGCACAGCTTCAAAGTTTGCTGTTCACAGCTTCTGATAGAGAAAATCTAGTCACGGTGTCCTTAATTGTTGATTCCCAATCCTCCTATCTTCAAACCTGCCTTACCCAGCTAGCAGAGGTTAAGGACAACCTGACTTTCTTAGTGCATAGCCTGGTTGGCCCCAAACCTGCTGCCAAAACTGCTGCGAAGCCTGCTGAATTTGTTTCTCCCGGCAGACCAATTGTTGAAGGTGCTGGTCCATCTCCTTCAAAGGGGGAGAAGTTGTCTGCCTCAAAGACTATGTCTAAGAGAGAGAAAACTTCTTCTCTTTCTAAGGAGAAATCAGCATCTGTTGGTCAAGCAGCAGGTGCATCAGGAACAGGTACAGCTGCAGATGTCTGCCATCACACTAAAGTTACTCAGCGTACTCAGGCTGGATCTCCAAACCCTGCACAAACTAAGGGGGAGGAATCCAGTCCTGGGGACAGGCCAAGCAGAAGGAGGCATCTAATCTTGGAAGAAGAAGAAGAAGAGGAAGAGGTTCCTGTGGCTGTTCAAACTACAACAGCCAAAGGAAAGGAAAAAGCAGCGTTTGACCGAGACCGCCAAAGAGCAGCGCAGCTAAAGTTTGATAAGGCAAGGGCTAAGGAAATGGGTGTTTCGATGGAAAAATACTATGAGCTCAGAGATGAACAGCTCCAAGATCTGGAAACACTAAGAAAGGAAGAAGCCTCAGCCAAAGCTGCCATATCTCTTACGTTCAAAGAGGCAAGCAAAATAAAAATGCCTTCTTTGGATGTGCAAAGAAAACTGCTTGAAGCTGCTAGAGAGTCAGCGGGTGAAACGGAAGGTGGTAAGGAAAAGGATGCTCCGGTCTCTGTGACCAAGACCAAACAAGCATCCTCTGCAAGAGCCCAGATACACTTTGACAACTTGGCAAGGAAAAAGTTCTTTGATGTTGCTGATCAAAGACTTTCCAAGGAAGCTATTGTCAAAGCTGTGCCCATTTCAAGAAAAGGCAAACAGTGGAAGCTACAAATAACCAGAATGGATGCAACAGACCCAGAACTGGAATCATATGACTACACTGATGTTGCACAGATGGGGTACAGAGAATGGGTGGAGTTGGCAGTTGCCCTGAGCCAGTCTAAGTCTCAAATTGCTAAGACTATCAGGGCATGCTGATGGAAAGAGTGAAAGACCTTGGTCTGATCTCAGAAGAACTATCTCAGGGTGTCTCTGTGACATACCCCAAAATAAAGGCCAAGAGGAACAGAAAGGATTCAGAGCTGGAGGAACTCCTGATCTTGATTGAACAAGGTGACTATGCAGTAGAGATCAAAGGAGTTGACCACAGGCTGCCCAAAGGAGTAGAATTTGAATAAGGCAGGCTGATTGAAGAACCTGAGTTGGGGGCATTTTTTGTAGATCCCCTGACAAAGAAGAAGTGCTTTTAAAGAGCATCATACCTACACAAAGATGGTCTCAAACAGCTTGTAACATTCAGACTTGCAAAATCCTTTAGGCAATCCAGCAAGTGGAGAGCAGCCATCTAGGATCAGCTCAGAGGCTTCTATGAAAGAGGGGAGCTTGAACATCCCAATTTTATGTTCCTCACAGTTGAAGTACAAGATTTGGAGGAAACCAGGGATGAGCTTGAAAAGATGTTTGAAGAAGGATTGCCACCACCACCGTCGTGAAGTCCGCCTACTGTCTGAGTAGGTGAAGAATGGAAGTTGTCCATCTGTTAGACAGGCTTACCATTATTTGCTCCCATCATCAACAGTCCAAAGTGTTGAATTTTCTTGTACATTAGTTGTTCTTTGTTACATAAGTTGTAACATTTATTTTTACATCAGTTGTAATATACACTTGTACATCAGTCGTACTTTTGTAAAAACATATGTTGTTTATGTAATAAAAAATCAATATATTTATAAACTGATCTTTTACTTTACTTTAATGTTGCAATTTTATTTTAGCAAGATGTATTGTAAAAATGTATAGTGATTATTGATAAAATCACCTTAGACTAATTATTGCAAATAGGGGGAGATTGTTAGGCACAAAAAGGCCTAAGTCAAACCTGCTCTACATCTTAGGGGGAGATTTTTAATCATACCTGTCTGATGCACATGAAGGTAAAATTTAAGACCTGTTTATGCCTTATTGAAACCTGAAAAGTGATTTGCAATATCAACCAAAGTTGTTTGCCCTGTTGCATTCGTTGCAACAAACGCAGATTGTCCAAGCTGTTCTGTCTGCTGAACAGGCTGGACATAAATTGTCTACGCTGCTCTATTCTGTTGAGCAGCTTGGACAGATTCTAGGTGTTCTATTCTTTGTGGACATAACCTGTTATCTGTGAACAGTATAAACACTTTATGGAATATGTTTCCAAGTCCTCATATATTGTTTTTGGCTACAAGATTAGTTTACAAAGTCGAAGACAAAGTGGAAAACAGTAACTGCAAAAGCCTGCCTACGCTATTCTGTTACATGAAGACAAACGGATATCTGAAAAGGGTGACAGACCTTTTCTTTTATCAAAATGGCATTAACAAAAGAAGAAAGATGCAAAGTTGACATTCCTCTTTTGGGTAAAGCCTTATGCAACAGTGACAAAAAGAGAAAGACAAAGATTCTGCCACATGAAGAAAAGTCTGCTTTATCAACATGTGCTGAAAAGGTGTTTTGTCTTTTTGGAAAGACATCCCACTTTCTCATTGTCCAATGAAGAAGCTTCACTGAGATTCTCAGTGAGAGTATAAAAGTAAGCTTCTAAGGATTGTGAGAAATCCCAAGAGTGTGAAATCAGATCGTGCATTAAAGTGTGTTTTTCATGCATGCAAGTCTGCTTGAATATAACAGTACGTGTGTCTAAGCTGTTCATACTCAAGCTGTCCATCTGTGTCTTGTAAAATCAGTGAGTGCATCTAAGTGACTGTAGTCATTGTATCTAGTCTGAGTATGTCTTAGATTAGTTGAACATCTGTTGTATCTGTCATCTTAGCTTGAACCTTTCCGCAGTTCAGGCTTGTTTGTAAGTAACACTTGTGAATAGTATACACAAACATAGAGAAAAGAGTGTTGAATTTTAATTAGCTGTATTCACCCCCCCCCCCCCCCCCC
>JAANYP010004076.1:34269-64269 GCA_020465985.1 Centrapalus pauciflorus
TTTCAGTATTTGAGCAGATAATGTAATTTTATTACATTATTTTATTGTAATTTTAATTAAGTAATGAAAATATTTAATTAAATTATAGAAATGTTATAAAGTATTTAAAAGATTAAATATAAAAAGAGATGTAAAATACAAAAGTATAGTGGGTTAAACTACAAATATAACTAAGTTACATATATTAACTAAAATGATGATCATTTAAGATCATTAATACAAAAACACACTCTCTCTCTACTCTCTCTCTCTCCTCTTTTCTTCTTCATACGGCCAACCTCCAAATTGATCAAAACTCTCATAAATTGCCCATTAATTGAAGAATTAATACAAGAAAGGGTTACAACAATCAATCAGCATCATCAAACTACAAAGATTTGAGGTAATAATTTCTTTAAATTTGAAATATATGTATGTTTGGTTCGGTTTTGTGTGAAACCGAAACCAAGAAATTAAAAACATGAAATTTGTAATGCATGTGTAAGATTTTAGATGATTATGATGAAATGAAGTATATAAAAGCTATAGAAACAAAACTTGTGGGTTGGATCAAATTAATAATGAAGAAATCGGATTTTAGTGATAAAAATGTGTTCTTGACAAAAGTCTATAATTTGAATAATCTTGATGAATTTGTGATGTTTTTGATAAGGAAAATGATACCAAATCAACCTAATAATGATAATATAACTTTATATATAGTTGCATGTTAATAAAATTGAATTTTTGTGAATTTATATGAAAAACTCGTATGCATAAAGTGAAGAACAATAAGAACAAAATCTGGAAAATATGAACATATGGGATCCGAATTCGGCTGTGTCCGAATTCGGATGAAACCCTGGTTCGGATCTAATGTCGAAATTCGGATGGTACTTTTCGGATCTCCTTCGGATGATGTAATTCGGATATAGCCATTTCGGTTCAGCCCGGTCCGAATCCGGTTGACCATTTCGGATATGTCCGAATCCGGGTGTATGGTCCGGATTGGTCCGAATCCGGATGACCAATCCGGATGGTCCGAAATTAAGGATCCGAATCCGTGCCCTTTGATTTTATATTTTAACATCACAATTAAATACTACTATATAAATGCAAGAATCATGAATCCAAGATGGAAGAATAAAGAATTATCAGTTATCAGAATCAGATGAAAATAAGAATATAAAGATTTTAAAAGGATTATGAAATTGACAATGATGTAAAATTATTCTGGACAGGTTCAGTTAAATCCTGAACACAGATTTAAAGAATACTGAAAGTGGATCACTGATTAGAAAAGGCAAAGCCAAAGTTCAGAAAGATTAAAGATAAATCCTGGGATAACCCAGGTGGTGGATTATAAATCTGCTAGATAAAGACTACAGAAACAGTGAGTTATAGATATTCAGTTTTTCATGCTAGACTTCCGATTGAGATATATTGTTGATGACAGTTTATTTGACATTCATGAATGCTCAGCTGGATTGTGACCTGTGCACACCATGGTTCGGTGATGCCCTGTGGATCATGATAGCTAATTTGACTTATCATTTCCTATGACAATTGTATTTATAGTTCATTGCATATGTTATTGCTATCATGACTTTGATCACTATGCTTTCTTTATTGATCGCATCACTTGACATATTGATTCAGCTTAGAATAATTAGCTTTATCGGTCTAATTGTTTCTAGACACTAAGCTATGTCACCATTTCTATTGAACTTGGTACGATATTGCCGATGTTCCCCCATGAGAAGGCTGGTCAGCTACCCACAATAGTGCGAATAGCTTCCACTAAAGCGTGAGCGTGGGCTGAACACAATCCCGATTCCCTGAGTTCTATGTCTCAATCATTGATGCTGTACGCAGTCCAGACAATACGCTTGACCCATGATTCCGGCTTGATTAATGCGTGAATCTGAAAATCTACTATTCTCACTATCTTTGCTTATAGTATGCTATTTTGGAAATTTTTTACAGAAAAGATAAAGGAGTCACCAAGCAGGACCTAGTTCTTAGGTCTTACAAGATCAAGTTGAAGTATTCTAATAGGACTCACTACTCCAACCAAACCTTCGGTACTGGTGTCTGGGGTATATGTAAATTTGATTGTATGATGACATGTATTAGATTAGCGGTACCTTTATTAGTTTATTTTAAAAAATTGATAATCTGAACTAAAATTGTATTAAACAAATCCTAATGTTTTTGGTACTGTAAATCTGCAAATCCCGCAACTTAAATTCCTCTATCTTTAGTTATGACTTGATATCGTGTTGCATGATGTTGGCACCTTGAACTCCTGAGGACTGCCCGAGGGGAGGTCTTCCACAGGATGGTATCAGAGCCCATAGTTTGAGTGAATCAAGTATTACGTGAGTATACTTGGTCTCAAACTGAAGCAATACATATGTATCAATCATCTAGGTGGTTTGAACTGAGATAGGATGTACAGACTGTTAGGATGGGAAAAAGGGTACATAGATCTAAGTCTATAAACTGATAGTTAAATGATTTTAATTTTCAGTAGAAGATGTCAGGATCAGGATCAGGTGACATACCAAGCAACATGAACCCACAACAAATGTATGAAATGATGCAACAACTACTAGCCCAACATTCTGAACAACAAAATAAGTATATGCAAGAACAGCTTCAGGCTAGAGATGAGGTCGAAGCAAAAAGACGCGCTGACAAAAAGAACAAAAGAAAAGATAAACAAATCCAGAACGATGAATCTGATTCTGATAACTCTACTCCGAATGCCCAAATTGAACAGCCGAAAGGCTGTAAGTTCAAGGATTTTAAAGCTAGCGGTGCCCTTAACTTCGAGGGTACAGTCAACCCAATCCAGGCGATGGATTGGATAAGTCACACTGAAGAAATTTTCAGAATCTCCGATTGCTTGGAGTCCAAGAAAGTGAGTTATGCATCTGCTCTGTTCGTGGGTGCTGCCCGTGCCTGGTGGAAGACCCAGAGAAGTATTTATGGTGAGGAGGTCATCCAGACTCTAGAATGGGACCAGTTCCTTGAAATGTTCAACGCGAAGTATTGTCCTGCTGACCAACAAGACAAGATGGAGGTTCAACTGATGCAGTTAACCCAAGGCACCAAGACTGTAGACGAGTACGAGCACGAATTTTCACAGCTCTGTGGATATTCTTCATATCAGGTAGCTACGGAAGAAAGGAAGATGAACCGATTTCGTGGAGGACTTAACCCGAAATATCGACACCCAATGAGCGCAATAAAGTATAATTCGTATCTCGAAATGGTTGAAGCGGCAAGGCAAATTGAAAGGGGATATTTAGAGTACGGCGATCAACTCTACGCTCCATCAATGAACCCGACTTGTCCATCTCCCCCAAAGAAGCAAAGATTTGGCAGATTCTTCAAGCCGAATAGATCTCAGACTCAGCAACCCCAACAATCTCAGCAATACAGTTCGCCACAGAAAGTCCAAGCTTATTCGCTTACAAATGAACCACGATTCTGCAAGAGATGCAGAAAATCGCATATGGGGTTGTGTAATCCAGACGATGTCACGTGTTATGTGTGTAGCAGAATCGGCCATAGCAGAGAAGAGTGCCCCCAACGAGGTCTTGGTTGTGCTAAATGCGGAAAGCGTGGTCACTTCATGTATCAGTGCCACGGTGGACAACGAGGTCAGTCACAGTCATCAGCTGGAGGTTCTACAATGAAAAGCTCAGCTGCAACTCCAACTGTTAGGACCCGCGCCTTCCAAATAACGGCGGAGGAAGCGAAAGAAACCCCGGATGTGGTTACCGGTACGTTTTTATTAAACTCAATACCTGCACGTGTGTTATTCGACTCCGGTGCAAGCCGTTCATACATCTCGACTACTTTTGCGCAAAGATTATCGATGTTTCCTTCAAAGCTTCCTGTTATACTTGACATAGAGACAGCCAGTAACAATTACGTTGTGGCTGATTCCGTTTATCGAAATTGCACATTACTCGTTAATCACGTTGTATTTAACCTCGATCTTATCCCGATACCGCTAAAAGAATTCGACGTCATCGTCGGCATGGATTGGTTAACGAACAACGAGGCTACTATTGTCTGCAACCGCCGAATCATCCGAATCAAGACTTCAGACGGCCGAGTGTTAGAGATTAAAGGCGACAAGCGTAAAGGTGCTCATTGTTTTATATCGGTTGAGAAAGCGCGTAAATATCTTTCTAAGGGTCACGAATCTTATCTTTGTTATGTCTCGTCTGAATCCACCCCGGAAGCCAACAAGAAATCAGTGAATGATATTCCGATCGTCTGTGAGTTCCCAGACGTATTCCCTGATGACATTTCTGGAGTGCCACCGGAACGACAAGTTGAATTCGGGATTGACTTAGTTCCTGGTGCGGCTCCCATCGCTAAAGCTCCCTACAGACTTGCGCCTGCAGAAATGCAGGAAATGTCAAAGCAATTGCAAGATCTGTTAGAGAAGGGATTTATCCGACCAAGTTCATCTCCGTGGGGTGCACCTGTCTTGTTCGTAAAGAAGAAAGACGGAACTCTCCGAATGTGCATTGACTATCGTGAGTTGAACAAGGTCACAATTAAAAATAAATATCCTCTGCCCAGAATTGATGATCTATTTGATCAGCTACAAGGAGCCAGCTATTTCTCAAAAATCGATCTTCGTTCTGGGTATCATCAGCTAAAAGTTAAAGAGGAGGATATTCCAAAGACAGCTTTCCGAACAAGATATGGTCATTACGAATTTCTCGTAATGCCTTTCGGATTAACGAATGCACCAGCGGCGTTCATGGACCTCATGAATCGAGTGTGCAGACCAATGCTGGATAAGTCAGTTATCGTATTCATAGACGATATTCTGATTTACTCCAAAACGGAGGCTGATCATATTGTTCATCTACGTCAATTGCTAGAGTTACTGAGAAATGAAAGACTCTATGCAAAATTCTCAAAATGCGAGTTTTGGCTCAGACAGGTTAAATCTTACGTTGTCTCGAGTTATTTCTTAAAAGCGTTTGTTGTTTCAAAACTTGAATACTGTTCTGATTTCTTTATAGATTCAATTCCTTGGCCATGTTGTATCTGGCGAAGGCATCTCCGTTGATCCATCCAAAGTCGAGGCCGTTCAAAAATGGCAAACGCCTCGCAATGCCTCCGAAATCAGAAGTTTCCTTGGATTGGCCGGTTACTACCGGCGATTCATTAAGGACTTTTCGAAGATTGCTGTGCCACTTACAATGCTAACACGAAAGAATACACCTTTCGTATGGGCTGATAAACAGCAAGAGGCCTTTGAAACTCTGAAGCAGAAACTCGTTCAAGCGCCAATCCTAGCCTTACCAGAGGGCAATGATGACTTCGTTGTCTATAGCGATGCATCTGGTACTGGCTTAGGATGTGTCCTCATGCAAAGGGGAAAAGTCATTGCCTACGCTTCAAGGCAATTGAAGGATTATGAGAAAAGTGCACCAACTCATGATCTTGAGTTGGCTGCCATTACCTTTGCATTAAAAATCTGGCGGCATTATCTCTATGGGACTCGGTGTCAGCTTTACACCGACCATAAAAGCCTCAAACATCTTTTTGCTCAAAAGGATCTAAACATGAAACAGCGTCGGTCCTTGGAGCTTATCAAGGACTATGATTGCGAGATCCTATATCATCCCGGCAAAGCCAATGTGGTCGCGGATGCATTGAGTAGAAAAGTCTATCCGGAAAAGTGTTGCTATGCCCTGACCCCAATTGTATTCTCTTCTGATCTCATTGAAGATATTAAATCTGCTCAAGCCGAAGCCTTAAAAGAAGAGAACATCTGTTATGAAAATCTCAAAGGGCAACTTCAATTTCTGTCTATGAATCATTTGGGACTTCAATGTCTCAAAGGAAACCGAATCTGGATTCCTAAATATGGTTCTATTCGCAACACTCTTCTATCCGAAGCCCATCAGTCCAAGTTATCCATTCATCCTGGCAGCTCAAAGATGTATTTCGATCTGAAAGCGGATTATTGGTGGCCAAGAATGAAGAAAGACATCGGTCAATTCGTTGAAAGCTGCATAGTGTGTCAAATGGTTAAGGCAGAACACCAGAAGCCCTTCGGGGATATGCAACCACTGCCAATTCCCGAGTGGAAGTGGGAGCATATAACCATGGACTTTGTCACGAAATTGCCAAAGACCAAGAGACAACACGACTCCATCTGGGTAGTCGTGGATCGATTAACGAAGTCAGCGCATTTTATACCGATGAAAGAGACATACTCCCTTGATAGATTGGCACAGATGTACATCACCGAAGTTATTTCACGTCACGGTGTGCCAAAATCTATCGTCTCTGATCGTGATAGTCGTTTCACTTCGAGATTTTGGAAAGCACTGCAAGACGGGTTGGGTACTCGAATCTCAATGAGTACAGCCTATCACCCTAATGCAGATGGCCAAAGTGAACGCACTATCCTAACTCTGGAAGATATGCTCCGTGCCTGCGTTCTTGATCTGGGTGGTAACTGGGATGACCATTTACCCTTGGTCGAATTCTCATACAATAACAGTTATCATTCCACGATTAAGATGGCTCCTTTTGAAGCTTTATATGGACGAAAGTGCAGAACTCCCACCTGTTGGCGCGAAACAGGTGAATCACCTTTAGCAGGTCCTGCCCTTCTACAGTTGACTCATGATAAGATTCAGCTTGTCAGAAGGAACATCCTTGAAGCTCAAAGCAGGCAGAAGTCGTATTACGATAATCGTCACAGATCAATCAGTTTTGCAGTTAACGATTGGGTGATGCTGAAAGTATCTCCAATGAAGAATGTGGTCCGGTTCATAAAGAGGAACAAGCTAGCTCCGAGATTCATTGGCCCGTTCAAGATTGTTGAAAAGATAGGAAATCAATCTTATCGTCTTGAACTGCCAACTGACTTAGCTGGAATACATCCTGTATTCCATGTTAGTCATCTACGAAAGAGTCTAGCTGATGAAAGAGAAGTTCAGATACCACACGTTAATGTGCAAATTGATGAGAAGCTTCGAGTGGTTGAAGAGCCGGAATGCATTCTGGACTCGAAGACCAAAAAGCTTCGTAATAAAGAGATACAGATGGTGCTCGTCCAGTGGAAACACCACAAGGGTTCGCATCAGTCTTGGGAATCCAGAGATGTTATGAAAGCAACATATCCAAGTCTGTTCGAACATAGCTAACTTCGGGGACGAAGTTTATGCGTGGTGGAGCCCATTCTGTAACAACCTAGCTTTTAACTTGACTTTAATTTCAGTATTTGAGCAAATAATGTAATTTTATTACATTATTTTATTGTAATTTTAATTAAGTAATGAAAATATTTAATTAAATTATAGAAATGTTATAAAGTATTTAAAAGATTAAATATAAAAAGAAATGTATTATACAAAAGTATAATGGGTTAAATTGAAAACACAATTAAATGATGTATATAAACAAAGAGATGATCATTTAAGATCATTTAACATCAAACAACTCTCTCTCTCTCTAACTTCTCTCTACCTCTCGGCCAAGTTCACAAATCATCCAAGAATTTCATAATTTTGCAAATTAATGAGAAATTGAAGACAATTGAAGATTACAAGAAGCATAAAACAACAAGAATCTACAAGAATTAAAGGTAATCTTTAGTTAATTTTGAAGTTTTATGTATTTTGGTTCGGTTTATATAAAAACCGTAACCTATGTTTAAACCATGAAATTTATGTATTGCATGTATGAATTTTTACTAGAATATGATGAATCTAAGTTAATAGAAGTCATAGAAACACAAATAGTGGGTTGGATCAACTTAATAATGAAAAAATCGGATTTTATTGATAAAAATGTGTTCTTGACAAAAGTCTATAATTTGAATAATCTTGATGAATTTGTGATGTTTTTGATAAGGAAAATGATACCAAATCAACCTAATAATGATAATATAACTTTATATATAGTTGCATGTTAATAAAATTGAATTTTTGTGAATTTATATGAAAAACTCGTATGCATAAAGTGAAGAACAATAAGAACAAAATCTGGAAAATATGAACATATGGGATCCGAATTCGGCTGTGTCCGAATTCGGATGAAACCCTGGTTCGGATCTAATGTCGAAATTCGGATGGTACTTTTCGGATCTCCTTCGGATGATGTAATTCGGATATAGCCATTTCGGTTCAGCCCGGTCCGAATCCGGTTGACCATTTCGGATATGTCCGAATCCGGGTGTATGGTCCGGATTGGTCCGAATCCGGATGACCAATCCGGATGGTCCGAAATTAAGGATCCGAATCCGTGCCCTTTGATTTTATATTTTAACATCACAATTAAATACTACTATATAAATGCAAGAATCATGAATCCAAGATGGAAGAATAAAGAATTATCAGTTATCAGAATCAGATGAAAATAAGAATATAAAGATTTTAAAAGGATTATGAAATTGACAATGATGTAAAATTATTCTGGACAGGTTCAGTTAAATCCTGAACACAGATTTAAAGAATACTAAAAGTGGGTCACTGATTAGAAAAGGCAAAGCCAAAGTTCAGAAAGATTAAAGATAAATCCTGGGATAACCCAGGTGGTGGATTATAAATCTGCTAGATAAAGACTACAGAAACTGTGAGTTATAGATATTCAGTTTTTCATGCTAGACTTCCGATTGAGATATATTGTTGATGACAGTTTATTTGACATTCATGAATGCTCAGCTGGATTGTGACCTGTGCACACCATGGTTCGGTGATGCCCTGTGGATCATGATAGCTAATTTGACTTATCATTTCACATGACAATTGTATTTATAGTTCATTTCATATGTTATTGCTATCACGACTTTGATCACTATGCTTTCTTTATTGATCGCATCATTTGACATATTGATTCAGCTTAGAATAATTAGCTTTATCGGTCTATTGTTCTAGACCTAGCTATGTCACCAGTTCTATTGAACTTGGTACTGATATTCCGATGTTCCCCCATGAAGACCGTTGGTAGCTAGCCCAGCATGAGTGGATAGCTTCCACTAAAAGCGTGAGCGTGGGCTGAACATCATCCGATTCCCTGAGTTCTATGTCTCAATCATTGAGTGGCTGTAGCGGCAGTCCAGACATATCACGCTTTGACCCATGATCCGCTTGATTAATGCATGTGAATCTGAAAATCTATATTCTCACTAAGCTTTGCTTATAGTTGCTATTTGAAATTTTTACAGGAAAAGATAAAGGAAAGTCACCAGCAGGACCTAGTTCTTAGGTCTTACAAGATCAAGATTGAAGTATTCTATAGACCACTACTCAACAAACCCTTCGGTACTGGTGGTCTGGGTAGATGTAATTTGATTGTATGATGACATGTATTAGATTAGTCTGGTACCCTTTATTAGTTTATTTTAAAAAAATTGTAATCTGAACTAAAATTGTATTAAACTTATCCTAATGTTTGTACTTGTAATCTGAAATTCCGCAACTTAAATTACTCTATCTTAGTTATGATTGATATCGTGTTGCATGATGTGGGACCTTGACTCTGAGGACTGCCCCGTAAGGGAAGGTTTTCACAAATCATCTTTAATAATTTATAACTCAAATATAATTTAATTAAATTATTTCATACTTAATTAAATTACAAGATAAATAATGTAATAAAATTATATTATTTGCTCAAAATACTGAAATTAAGTTTAGCTAAAAGACTAGGTTGTTACATATTATAAAATAATAGTTGTTTTCTTAAAATAATTGAATGTTCTTGATATTTTGTCTGTCCGTCGTCGTTCATCCTAATAAACCATAGATAGAGAAAGAAAACAAAATTTAAGAACGACCTCCACTGAATCAACACTTGCTTTCCTCTCTTCCTTCCACCATATTTGAATTTATGAACAAATAATTCGTAGTCAAAAATTAAGGACTCGGAGTAGTTCTGTCTAAACGAGGTGCGGTTCAATGATGAGGAGGAAGGCTCATCAACTGACTCGAAATCAACAACTTGAGCTTGTTGACATTGCAACTTAGATCTTGGATGTGTATTTGTACACGACAACTTGGATCTCCATGTGAACGTGTTTATAAATTTACATGGTTTAGAAAGACATCCTATCAAGAGTTGGCTTTAGCTCGTATCGATGACATGAGTCTGAAATGCAGGGTATTCGTACATGGGAAGCTACGATTCAAGTAAGCTATATATATTTTTTCTCTTTGTATCTGACTAAAATGTTATTGAAAGGAGAGTTTTCTCTGAAGAACCTGCACAAAAATGCAGATTGCTACGACTAGAGGTGTACAAAAACAGGTTTGACCGGTTTTCGATTTGGATTTAAAAACTGGACCGGTTTGGGTCAAAAGTCAAAAACTGGTTCGGGTTGGAAACCGGTTCGAACTCAAACCTAGCCTAACCGGTTGGGGTAGGGTTGTAACAGGTTCGGTTTGGAAAAATCTGTCAAACTGGTTTGGATCGGTTTTTATTCATTTTTTTTAAAATTGCAACAAACACTTTTTTTAACTAATAACTTATTCAAATATTTTATTTTACTAAAAACTTATTTTAACATAACTAAAAACTTCAAATTTTATTAAATAAACAATTGAAACATAAACTTACTAAAAACTTCAAATTTTATCTACTAAAAACATCAAACTTATTATTTTTATTAATTACTAAAAACTTTGTAATCAAATATAATTCGTATTCACACGTAAACGTATTAAAAACTTTAAATTTTATCAACTAAAAACATCAAAAATAAAGTTGAAAGATAAAATTTTTAATATTAAAACCTAAACTTATTATACATAAAACTTAATTCGTATTTCCAATATCTTCAATCTTCATCGATATCATCTTCGGAGCTAGCCCCGCGACTCTCGCGCGAAGCTTTGTCGAGAGAAGTTTCTTCATCGGAAAGTGAGATTGTAAAGCCTTATTCCACCTCGATATCATGTATCTCTTGTTCATATTCTACTTCACCTTCAAGAATTGAATTGTCTTGTATACGTTCGACCGCATCTAAGTAATCCTTCAAGCAAATACACATCTCCAATGATGACAGTGTGAGTCTTATTCATGGTATTGATAATATTCTGCCACTAGTAGAAAAGCCGGATTCCGAATCTATAGCGGGGGCTTGGACGGTTAGTAAATCTTGGGTCATAGCGGTTAGAACAGAAAATTGATATTACCTTCCTTACCACCAAGCCAAAATATCAAATTGTGTGAATTGTTGGGGTCCTATAGTGGCCAAGAAATCGGTTCCCGTATATCTACCAAATTCGCTAGTTGATGGTCCGTCACCCTGATAAGTCTATAATTATATAATTTTATGTGTTTCGGAGTCATTTTATGTTCATTTTAAGCACCGATACTTTGTAACCTCCATATTATTACTCACAATTTATGTTTCAGGGTCAAGAGGTCAAAAGAAAGAAACTTGAGAAAATTCAGAGCAAACCAAGCCGAAGGGGGCGCAGGCTTGCACCACCCTGCACTTCAAAACAGAAAGACAATCCAGACCACTTCCAGTGTAGCCCAACGTACCCCTGTCCGTACCCCTAGCACAGGGGGGGGGGGGCGCAGGCCTGCGTCTGGCCTGCGCTGGGTTGGCGCAAAAACGCGTCTTTCAGAGTCCTGGAAACCCTAATCTCGACTCCTCTATAAATAGAGGCAGCCATTGAGAGAGGTCCCGAACGTGTCAAAAGAGTTGGCGAAGCCCTGCCGGAGTGGATTCACGATACAAGTACGAAGACGGTGATTCGCAAGCCATAAGATGTCTCAGATCTACACTGTTGAAGAGCATACGATGAGCGGCTAGTCCCTTAGCCGTTTGCGGAGCATCTACGGCTAAGTTTACTTTACTTGAATTTCTATTTGTTTTGATGTATCCGTATTGATTGAGAAATTCTATGTGTATGCAAATGATAAGCATTAGGTTATGATTATGATTGTATGTTTTGATTGGTAAAAGCAAGATAGTTCATAGTAATATTATTATTTGTGCCGAGTCCATTAGCTTAGAGATTAAGACAAGTAATGAATATTACATGCGCTATGCCAAGAGTTATTGGTAAAAACATGTATGAGTAATTTAATCGCGCAATTAATTATGTCTATGTGATTATTGCATGAAATTCGTGTGAGTAATACTTAAGCCGTAGTGATTTCGTGAATGGTTATCCTTCACTTTATTGTTAATTTACTGCGTTAGTCACTTGCCATTAATTTTAGTCACAAAGTAATAGTAAGTCATTGATCTAAACAAATCATTCAACTCAACCAATTCACGATTCAATCTGCTTTCAATAAAACTCACAAGCTAGCCATCTAACCCTAATTACAATCGCACTCCCTATGGATTCGACCCTTACTTCTCTAAGCTAAACTGTGGATATAAGGATTATTTCTACGGTATGGGTCACAACGACGGCCCGTCAGATTTTGGCGCCGTTTTCGTGGAGTGGTAACATTAGTTAGGGCTAAAAGTTAGTTTTTGGCCTTAGTTTTCAGTTTTTAAGTTTAAGTACGTAATATGGTTATTTTTAGTCTTTAATTTCTTATTATTAATAAATCACATAAAAAATTAAAAATTCAAAAAGGTGATTGTAGTCCTCTACTTTATCACCAAATATATAATTAGTTTAATTAGGTAAGTTAATTTAAGTATTTTATTAGTTTATGCACACACGTCGATCGGCTAGAGGATTGTCGCTACAATTCGAACCCGAAATCGAAAAAGTAGCTAAATCTAACCGAATGACTGTCAGGAATAAAAAACAACAATTAATCACGGAGAATTCAAACAAACAAGAGGAAGAAATTCCCAATTTAGAAATTCCTAATTTAGAAAGCCCTCCGATTTCTCCACGAAATCGTGATCAAGAATAGCCCGAGCGCATAGCTGCTAGGATGGGTGAGCAAGCGAGGCCCACGGTTGAGTCACATTACCGCCCAGGTGATCTGCCCGACCCGTCTCCGATTCGTTATCCTGAAAACGAGAACGAACCCGAAGTTCGTCCTTAATTATTTCAAATTCTTCCGATCTTCCGAGAGATGCCAAACGAGGAACCCTACGAACATCTAGCTGAGTTCACAGCTATTTGTAAGGCTAACTATGTTCGAGGTATAACCACCAATGGTTTAAAGCTTTGATTATTTCCTTTCTCGTTAGAAGAGAAAGCGAAAAATTGGTTTGTATCCTTACCAACCAATAGCATTACGACATGAGATCAAATGAAGAGAGAATTCCTTAATGAATATTTTCCCATTAGTAAAACAACCGAGAAAATAATGAAAATTACCGGATTTAAATAAAAGCCCAGCGAACAATTTTACGAAGCTTTCGATCGTATGAATGAGTTATTGAGAGCTTGTCCACACCACGAAGTACCCAAAAGTGCAATCATGATCCCTACGAAAGTGAGCTTATTATATATTTCTATTTTAGTTTCTAATTATTTTATTTTATTGAATTATAGTTTATATTTCTCAAATATCACAAGTGATTTAAAAGAAAATATATGTGTAATAGGGAATTAAGTTGGGGAGGTTTGCCCTCACCCCAATTACCAATGCTTAAAACGATTTAACTCACCTTTTAATTAAATCATGATATGAATTTCTCATTTACATTTTAGTTTATCGTATTGAAGTTAGTTTAGTTTTGCCTGATTTTTAGTTTTTAGTTTTTATTTTACATTTGTGTGTGCACCCTTGGATAACAATTGTTTGATTAACTAGTTGAAAGTAGAAATGCACTGGTCTTATCTCCCTAATTTATTTTGGTTTGAGCAAGTAACTTATAGTGATGATTCTAGTTAAGAAATAGATTGATACCAGGTGGGTGATGATCGAGTTAATTTGAAAATTATTAAAAGAGTCATAATGAATATGCATACATGAGATTAATAAAAGATTTTGAGTATGTTACACTTGTGTGTGGTTTCAAAGAATAAAAACTTTATCAAAATCAACATTTCAAAAGACGTCAATACACCTAAGCAATAAGGGGGAGTGTTGCAAGTAAACCCGTGAGACGTAGGTGCTTAAATTGTAAGGGGTGGCCTAACGAGTTCGGAAAAGAAGTCTGAGGGGTATTCTATGCCTAACCCCCTAAAGCCAACTGGTGGGAGCAGTTGATCAATTTTCCGTTACATGGACTCGTTAGAAAGTCATGTTTAAACCCCTAATAAAATAACTCATAAGTGTGCTAAATAAAGAAAAAAAAATATCAAATGAGAAGTGAGTTCATTATAAACGTCAAAACCGGTAAAATTGCATGCATGCACCTTGAGGAAAAAAGGTGGTTTATGGTGAGAAATGTTTTGGGAGGTAAAGTTTGATAGTGTTTTAGCACAGTGTAATGGAAATGATTTTTTAGTTATGATCATGCATGGATATTTAGTATGAACGCTATTTTTAATTTGATATATTAATTAAGAGAGTCACTAATTTATCATATGCTTGGTAAATGAAATCTGAGACATAAAAGTCTGAATTAGTTTCCTTGCTCGGGACGATCAAGTTTAAGTTAGAGAGGTTTGATCGGGTCATTTTATACAGACTTTAATGTGTTTAAATGATATTATTTTATGTATTAAGTCTTGGTACAACGCTACATTTAATTGTTATTTATCAATTGAAGGATTAAAGCTTAAATGGAGTTAAAGTGAGTAAAATGAGCATTAGAATGTTCTAATAGTGACAAATCTCACTACGTATGTGAGTAATCATCTCAAGCACAATTCCGGAAAATTTGAGCTCAATCGGAGGCCATTTGTAGAAAGTCAAGCATAGAGGGGGACGCAGCGCTGCTCCCAAATCGAGTGCTCAACAGATTGAAATTAGCTGCCAAAAGACGAAGAGCTCAGGACCAAGCGCAGGGGGGCTCGCGCCTGCGCTGACCCATAAAAAGATATTCCGTGTTTTTAGGGTTTTTGAAGCTGCCTATATATATATATATATATATATATATATATATATATATATATATATATATATATATATATATATATATATATATATATATATATATATATATATATATATATATATATATGTATATATATATATATATATGATAGACATTAGATGGAAAAAAAGGACGCAAATTTGAAGAGAAAAAGAAGAAGAAAGACCCAGATTCATCACTCACGATGTAGTCGGCGCGCGATACCCAACGGCGAAGGGTTGGGTTTTGGTTTCTTCCACGCTCCATCGTTTCAACCATCAATCCGACAACTACGAAACATGTTCCTGACGAGTTCATTGTTTCGTACAAGTTGGTTGATGATCATACAATTATCGTTCAAGGGTTTATTTATTAGCTAAGTATTTATGTTTTTTCGTTAACTTTATTATTGTAATGAACGATATGTTTTATATAGTTTTCTGTGTGATTATTATCTAAATATATTGTTCCATTCATTCCTATTTACATCTTTATCGTAAGACGCGTCATAGCCGTGTTACATGTCGTACCGAGCTCATTAGGTTAGGAGTTAAGACGGATTATGAAGATGACACGATTCGTGCCCAAAATACGGATTGTGATTGATGTGATTGTCATAACTATGTTGTCTATGTTATTAGGTTACAAATATACTTAATCAGAATCATAATTAATTAAATGATTAGCAACCCTAAGTCGACTATCAATAATTCCATCCAAACCCTAAATCCGAAGTAGTTGGTGTTCTTACTTCATTCTTTAAGTTTTCTTAACAAAGTTATAATTAATTTTCCAAACTTTTGCTTAATCACTCCCTCCGTCAATTAGTTTAATAATTCGTTTTTATTATTAGTTAATAACTATTCTAGAATAATATTGGTAACCACAGGCTCACTGAGGAGACGATCCACTTACCCTAGCTATAAGTTAAGGTGATTGGTGTTTTAATATTATTTTTGAACGCTTTACGAAGAGCGTTGTCAACTACCCACCCAAGGATTCAAGGGTGAGTAGCGTGCACTATACTCAGTCGATGAACCACGTCTCTTATACCAAATTGAAACACCCATACAACCATGATACATATTTAAGTG
This sequence comes from Centrapalus pauciflorus, assembly GCA_020465985.1. Taxonomy (NCBI): domain Eukaryota; kingdom Viridiplantae; phylum Streptophyta; class Magnoliopsida; order Asterales; family Asteraceae; genus Centrapalus; species Centrapalus pauciflorus. The sequence goes on from JAANYP010004076.1 coordinate 50,296, forward strand.
TATTACCAATAATTAATACATTAATACTTGCGGAATTATGGTTGAATTATGTAACATCCTCAAATTTAGTATAATAATTAAATTCATAATTAGACATTTCACCAATAATTTCGTGAACTATTTATGTTAACTGATACATAAGAATTGATTTTAAAATTATTTAAAGAGGAAAATATGTTAATGTTAAATTACAAACTTATACATAGGTAAACTGGACTTATATATATATATATATATATATATATATATATATATATATATATATATATATATATATATATATATATATATATATATATATATATATATATATATATATATATATATATATGAGTCCGGTTAACTCATACATTGTTATAATATCCTCATAATAAAGGTATCTATTAATTCTATTAAAATTCCTAAGGAATTACAATTTGAATATCTTAAATTTTGATTATCGTAGAAACTAGCCATAAGCTATACTCCTTTGTACCCCATGCTTTAAACACTTGTAAATCTCAACCCCTACACTTATGTACAAATTCCTAATGCTAAAGGGGCAAGTATTTTAAGCATCCATATGTTGATATAGTAGCTTGATGCAGGCCCAAGTATCGAGGATCAGGCCATTCTCTTTCTGGAGGCCCAAGATAAGGCCCGTAATAAAAGGGGCTAAACGAAAACGGCCCTAACTTTTGACTCGGGTCTCCGTTCGGCCCAAATTCGACCCAGAATGAGAGTTATGGGCTTTTTTTATGAATTTTATCGGTTATTTGGGTTTTTATTTTTGTTTCCTGGGTCGACCCGCTGGGTTATTTGACCCGTTTTAAGTTTCCTGTTTCTTTTTAAGGTGTGTTGAACTTATGTATGAAGACAGTTTATGAATTAAGAAAATTTCTCTTTTTTCCAAATTTCCGAGTTCAAAATCGGTTGTTTGAAGCCTAATCGTTTGGTATTCACAGAATCAACAAACTTTTAGTAGAGATTGTTCTGGAATTCTTTGAATCAACAGAATAGTCTATATTTCCATTTGCTACGCTGCATCATAGCTAAAATGATCTTGATGGCTGAACTTTAATAAGTGAATGTGTGGGGGGGCTTAATGCAATATTTTAGCCAATTGAGGGGTTAATAAAGACCCCAATCAAAAACCCCTTCTTCTCATTTCTTGCCTTAAAATTCTCTGCACACACAAAAGGAAAAGAGCTCTGCTAGGGCTGAGAAGAACTCTTACAAAGTGATTAGGAAGATGAAGAAACTTGTGCAACCAACCTCAAATAATTTCAAGGTGAGCATCTAATCAATTTTGTATGTAGGTGTGCTATTTTCTCCTTCCATCCTCCATAACTTTTGGAGTGATGGTGAATTTAAATAAAAAGATGGGAGAAGCTTAATTGCAAACTAGTGAAATCCTCAAATGGTTTCTGGAGTTATAAACTCCATTAGAGGAAAAGATTAATGGAAATGAAGTTTTGTACAAATATTGGATTGAATGGAATTTGTGAATGAATTCAATCGTGGGTTTATGTTAAAATGAGTTACTATATGTCTATGAGTGTTAAATAAGTCATAGAAAGAGGCCTTGAAGTCATTTTGTATGTTGAAAATGGGTTTCAAACGAAAATACCACGGGAAGAGTAGCATAAAACGTCAAACCGGGCTGGTGCAGAGGTGACTCAGTGAGTCAACCCACTTGACTCGTCGAGTCGGCATCAGGTTTGGCATAAATTGGTTTCCAGCATGTTTTGACTCGTCGAGTTACCCCGTTGATAATTTTTAATTGTTATATGGTATCATGCCCTAATTGGCAGTTTATTATTTGATCATGGACTATGGCCAGAAAACCTTACTTGATACCTCCAGTTATATAATTTGACTTTCATGTTATACTTGATGATCATTCCTTCTTCATACATATCATACTTATGCTTCACATGATCATACTTGATTACCGTGTTGTGAGCTATGCTCATTTATCATTGGCCTCACTGGATATCCATGTTATCATTATTATTATCAAACGCCTTACTTTGTGTTTGTGCGTATAAATTCCTACACCGCATGAGCTCGCGGGGAGGTGGCCGGACTTCGGGTGCCGGTTGGAGTTGCACCGCTGGACATGGAAGCCGGTTGGTTGGCAACGGCGGGTTAGCGAGCTATGCATCGCAACCTATGCACATTATGGGCTATGCTCACACCATTTTATTAAAAAGATATTGCACTTGTCATTTTCATAATTATTTTCAATACTTTTACATGTTGTATGTTTTGCACTCCATATCCATCTAGTAACTCACTTAGAAAATTTTATTTGCTAACCCCTCACTTTTATATACCTCAGGTGATGTTAGTAAAGGCAAGGTGATTGCAGCCTTAACTTTAGTTTAACTATTTTTATACACTTGGTAGGTAATTGGGTAGTTGTCTACCATCACGTTTGACATGTATATATAAAGACATGTAATGTCTTTATGGTTGATGATAGATATTGTAATCTAGTAAAAGTATGTTATAAATTCACCTTATGTTTCAAATAATGGTTTATAAGCAAACATGGATATTGACTCCGTGCAAATGGGTCATGCCCGATTTTCTTTAAAACCATGTTAATTATGATTAATCTACTGTAACCCCATTAATTATTATATTACGTTGAAATGGGTGTTTCAAATTAAAACTTTTACAACTAATGCATCAAAGTGACGCATCGGAATAACAACTATTAAGGTCTACAAGGTTACAGGTCATGATCCTGCGAACGAATAGTTAAGGCCAGGAAGTCGGATACCCAAAACCCAACACAATATCCAAGTCATACCATTAGTCTTGAATCTAACATCTTCAACAATAAGGAAGTCTAAAAAACCTCCAGCATGGTATCACAGAACCTGTAAAAATTTTACCAACTAAAACATAAACAACAAAGTTGTTTAGTGAATTCCAGGATTTTTATATATATATATATATATATATATATATATATATATATATATATATATATATATATATATATAACAATTACACGGTAATGATGTCATGCATTCCAATTAGTTCAACCATTATCAAACATTCGTCACTAAACAATTTATAACCCATGTGATGGTTCACCTTAGTAGACTTTATTCTTTAGTGTTGTTATTCCTACTACATTAAATCATTTTTGTTGTTGTAGTCCTCTCTAAAAATACATCATGGATCATGGATGCTTGTTTGGACCATTGGATGGATTAGACTTCGATGCATTCAACTAGAAGAAAGAAGCAAGGAATGAAATTTTTGTGGATGTTTCACGTTCGTTAATATTTGTTTGGAATATGTACTTTATTTATAAATGATCGTTGTATTAATGGGTTTGTAATGTTAAAGTTTTATTATAATTTACCTATCTGTTTTAGTGAAACTATCAAAACTGTTTTAGCAACATTTTGTTAATATTTATGACAGCTTGAGAAAATAGATTTAAAATTGAAAATTAGTTTTAAAAAAAAACAGATATAACCCATGTTCTTTATTCATAAACCGGGTTCCATAGTTTTTGAAAGCTACCTAATATTATAAAATTGAAGACATTCAATATAGAACCGGAGTAAAAAACGTTTAACCCCGGTTATAAAACCGGAGTCCATGACACTTATCAACAACCCATCACCTTCAACCCCGGTTTAAAAACCTGGGTCTATTTGAATAATAATCGGGGTTAATTGGCGTTTCTCTACTAGTGCACTTTCGCTATGCAAACATTGATGAATGAAGGTCTTTTGAAGTACATTTTTTTATCTCGATCTCTCTCTGCTGCCTGTAAACCACCACCACCTGATCACCGGTGGTCGCCACCACCAGACCACCGCCAACACATGGATCGTTGTCTACCACCATCTCTCTTTCAATATCTTTCTCGACATCCTGCAAACTGCCACCGCCACCACTTGACCACCAATCACCGCCACTACTAGGCCACTGCCAACTCCGATAGTGGTCGAATAGATGCATCAAAGATGTAGACGATGTTGATGATGGTGATGGTAATGAACATTAGTGCTGGATCAAGATGATGATGGTGGTGGTGAACACAAGTATAAATCAATCGAATAGATGTATCACGTTGAAAATGATAAGTTGATGATGGTGATGAATAATGGTGTCATATCAAAGATGATGGTGTATCATTGGAAGTAATTCTAATATGATGCATCACTCGAAATAATTTGAATAGGATGAACAGATGCATCATAATGAAAACGATGAGTTGATGATGGTGATGATGAATAATGGTGTTAGATCAAAGACGAAGGCGATGAACGATTATACATCTCAGTTTAAATGCGATGAACAATGAAAATGATGAAAATTTAAATTTGTTTTAATTTTTTTTCAATTAAATAATTTGAAAGATGATGCATCTCAGTTTGAATTCAATTTGTTTTAATTTTGGAAGTAATTTATTTAAATGTATTTTATATTTATGGTTGATTTATCGTATGAAAAATTCCATTTATATAAATTTGAAATTCATTTGACTAGATATATAATTTTCCAAAACTACCATTCACGGGATGCATATGATATGTTGCATCACGAGATGCATTGGTATATTATATCACATACATACACTTTTAATGCACCAGATCTAACAGCTAAAAATGGTTCCCCGTACCTCGATGCATAAAAGTTCTCAATTGAACCCGACTATAAGTGTGTGTGTGTGTGTGTGTGTGTGTGTATTGCTTTTCCCCTCACAATACTCCACTGGCTTGATTTTATTTTCATTGTTAGAGTTTTTACTATTAGTTAAAGGGGTGGAAGCATCTTACGGACACATGACGACACACATTACTAATATTACTTGATGATTGTGGACGAACGTAGCCTAAAAACCGTTGAAATGTGGCTCGTCGAGATAGCTAAAATCGTCAAGGCATGTTGAAATTTAAAGCCTGATGTTGTTTGATAAATATCTAATATTTCAGTGCTTAATGTTAGAACAAAGATGAATGAAATAGATCGCATATAACAAGAACACCATAGTGATACGTTTTATGAACCTTTTTTTACACATAAAATTTGAAAAAACTTGCATAGAAAACAGTTTCCTCCAAAAACAAAAAAGCATGACATGTTTTAGAACTTGTTACCAAATTAAACTAGGGGTTTTGACAGGCTAACCCCATCCACTTCAAAAAAAATGTTTCCAATCAAATAGGTAACCCAAAAATTATTTATAGAGGTGACAATTCGTGTTGGGTTAGAGTTTGACTTGTTAGCTAAATATCATATTAGTTTTTTAAGTCTCAGTTTGATTATTCGAAAATGTATTTTCCAGTCTTAAAACACACACACACACACACACAATTATCAATTTAGGATTTGGTTCCTAACTTGATACTTCAATTTTGAAAGCTTCGACGTGTTAGAAAATATGGGCAATGAAACAGTAACCAACTTGGTGATGATTGGTATAAACTCTCTTGCCCTTTTCTCATTAACAATAGAGATATAAATAATACAAAAGGACTAATGGGCCTAAACCCAAAAATGCTAAAAGACATATATTATAAAAGTCCGTTAATAGTCCCCCGCAGTTTGAGGGGGAGAACGAACACTCAAACTGGAATGAAAATCTGCAAAAAGCTGATACGGAAGGCCCTTAGTGAATATGTCGGCATACTGAAATCTGGACGGCACGTGTAAGACGCGAACATGACCGGTAGCTACTTTATCCCGAACAAAATGAATGTCAATCTCAATGTGCTTGGTTCGCTGATGTTGAACCGGATTTGCTGACATGTATACGGCACTGACATTGTCACAGTAGACTATGGAAGCCGTTTGGAGGGGAAAGTGAAGTTCGCAAAGAAGATTCCGTACCCAAGAGAGTTCAGCAACAACATTAGCAACACCTCTGTATTCTGCTTCGGCACTAGATCTGGATGTGGTATCTTGGCGTTTTGTGGACCAAGAGAGAAGATTATCACCTAAGAACACGCAATATCCAGATGTGGATCGACGAGTGGCCGGACAGCCTGCCCAGTCAGCATCAGTATAAGCGGTTAGCTGGGAGGTGGTCGAACGGAAAAGCTGAAGCCCAAGATCAATTGTTCCACGTATGTAGCGCAAGACACGTTTCATAGCATTAAGATGTGGTTCACGAGGGTCATGCATGTAGAGGCATAGCTGCTGAACTGAGTAAGCAATATCCGGTCTAGTGAATGTGAGGTACTGAAGGGCCCCGACTAGGCTACGATAAAGAACTGGATCAGACACGGGGGGCCTTCAGGTCCTAGTTTGCTGTCAGTATCAACCGGTGTGCGACATGGATTGCAGTTAGCCATGTGAGCCCGTTCTAAAATTTCCAAAGCATACTTGGATTGAGACAAGAAAAGATCTGAAGCTGAGCGAACCACTGAGATTCCAAGAAAGTAGTTAAGTGGACCGAGATCGGTCATAGAAAACTCACGATGAAGTAAAGCAATGACTTTCTGCAAGAGAGGCGAGGAGGAAGCGGTAAGAATGATGTCATCAACATAGATGAGCAAGTATGCAATATCGGATCCCCGACGAAAAATAAACAGAGAGGTATCGGTTTTGCTGTGAGAGAATCCAATGCGAGTGGCAAAATTCGCAAATCGTTGAAACCATGCACGGGGGGCCTGTTTAAGGCCGTATAATGATTTCTGTAACAGACAGACATGATCAGGATGTGTGATGTCTTTGAATCCCGGGGGTTGATGCATGTATACCGTTTCGGATAAATGCCCGTTGAGAAAGGCATTTTTCACGTCAAGTTGATGAATGGGCCAGTTGTGACATACCGCAATGCTCAGAACGGTACGTATGGTGGCTGGTTTGACAACAGGACTAAATGTTTCGTGGCAATCAATACCCTGTTGTTGACTTCGACCATTGGCTACCAACCGAGCCTTATAGCGATTAAGGGAGCCATCTGCATTGAATTTATGTCTAAATAACCACATGGAGCGAACTATATTAACACCTTTTGGTCGTGGTACAAGTTTCCACGTACTGTTTTTAATTAATGCATTAAATTCATCTGTCATAGCATTGTGCCAATTGGGAATTTGAAGAGCTTGAATATGAGAAGTAGGGAGGGGAGCAATGTGAGACGCAAGAAGGTTCAGACGTTGAACGGGTTTATGAATGCCGGATCGAGAGCGGGTGACCATGGGGTGAGAGGGGTTTGCAAGAGGTGGGGGTAGGGTGGTTTCAGGTTGAGTAGATGAAGAGGGGGAAGTGAGGTTGAGTTGAGGTTGAATTGGAGAGTTATTGAGAGAATCGGTGGGAGGAGTTTCAGTGTTAGGGGATGTAGGAGGTTGTATGACTGTGGGAGGTGGAGGAGGAGTGCTTTGAGGAGACGTGAGAATGGTACGAGCAATAGGGGAAGGACTATCGAGGAATGAGTACGAAGGGGGGGTAGAGGTAAGGGATGTGTATGGGAATTGAGATTCATCAAAGCTTACGTGACGAGAGATTATGACTTTGTTGGTGGTAGGTTGAAAGCAGCGATAACCACGATGATCAGTGGGGTAGCCGAGAAAGATGCAAGGGGTGGAGCGAGGTTGTAATTTATGAGAGGGGAAGGTGTGCGGGTAACATAGACAGCCAAAAATTCGAAGATGGTTGAAGATTGGTTGTTTGTTGAATAATTTAGTGAAAGGGATTTCATTATTGATTGCAGAAGATGGTAGAATGTTTAGTAAGTGAACAGCCATAAATAGGGCTTCAACCCAGAAATTAGGAGGCAGGGAGGCTTGGAAGAGGAGGGTGCGGATATGATTGTTAATTGTGCGAATTTATACGTTCAGATTTCCCATTTTGTTGAGAAGTTTTTGGGCATGAAAAACGGAATTGAATGCCATTATTTTTAAACAAGGTGTGTTGTTGGGAGTTATCAAATTCACCGCCATGGTCACATTGAAAAGCTTTTATTTGTTTATTGAATTGGGTTTGCACATATGCTTGAAATTGAACAAATTTTGAAAACTCATCTGATTTATGCTTAAGCGGATAAACCCAAAGAAAATGAGTATAATGATCAAGAAAAAGAACATAATAGTTAAAACCACCAACACTCGGAATTGGAGAAGTCCATAAATCCGAATGAATAATATCAAAAGCATTATCAACCACAGTACTAGAAGAAATAAAGGGAAGCTTAACATGTTTGCCAAGTTGACAAGCATGGCACAAAGTCAAAGGCTTTGTATTATTACAACGAATTAAATTGCAAGAAACAAGACGACGTAGCACTTCCTCGCCGGGATGACCGAGTCGTTGGTGCCACGTGGAATGACTGAAGGAAAGAAAAGCAATATGGGTATTGGTGGTGAACGGGTACAGATCTCCAATGCTATCAGAGCGGTGGAGTAGTTTCTTGGTCAGGTAATCCTTTACAGAAAAACCAAACTCATCAAATTCAACTGTACATTTATTGTCACGTGTAAAACGACGAACAGATATAAGGTTTTTGACTATTTGGGGAGTGACAAGGACATGTTTTAAGTGAAGGGGACGAGGGGCGGATGACAAGATGCTATGACCAGTATTAGTAACAGGAATGGATGCTCCGTTGCCAACAAATATAGATGAAATTAAAGCATTATTATTAAAAACAGTAGTAAGATTACTTGTACCTGCCGAGAGATGTGAAGTAGCGCCCGTATCCATGTACCATCCAGAGTCCTCACTCGGGGAGGGTGGTTGCAATGTCATCGTGCTAAAGGCTTGTGGAAGAGTAGTGGTATGGATGAGTGTGGGGAACAAAGGTCCAGTAACCATGTTGAGAGGGTGGTGGTGCAGATGAGGGAGGGTTTGTTTCTGTCATTTAAGTTGGCTGGAATGAGGTTGTAACAGGCGGAGGTTAGGGCGGCAATTAGGGTTTTATGAGAGGTTGATGGTAACGGAAGTTTGGCGGGACAGCAGGTGGCGGCTAGGGTTTTAGGGAAGATTTATTACCGGTGAGGGACAGCAGTGGGTTTGTGGTGGCCGCCCAAGGTAGAGACAGAAGGGGGCTGTTGGTGACCGGCCAAGACAGAGACAGCAGCGGCTGGTGGTTGCCGCCCGAGCTGAAAGAGAAAGGAGGAGCCGGCGGCGGTGGAAGTAGCGATTAGGGTTTAGAGGCGGCGGCGGTTAGGGGATCTTTGATTCAGTCCGCGGATGAAGCAGGCGGCGGTTGAAGCAGGCAGCGATTAGGGTAAGGGGTTTAGCGGCGGCGGCGGTTAGGGTTTTTTTTTTTTTTTATTTGGTCGGCGGTTGCGGTCGGCGGTTGAAGCAGGCGGCGGCGCTGCTTGTTTTAGAGAGAGCAGGCGTCGATTTTGGGAGAGACGCAGACAACGGCGCCTAGGGTTTAGAGGAAGAGATGGCGGCTGGTCGCCGGAGATGGGCGGCGGCCGGTGAACTAGAAGGGGGGGAGAAGATTAGGGTTAGGGTTAGGAGAGGGTTAGGGTTTCTCTGATACCATGATGATTGGTATAAACTCTCTTGCCCTTTTCTCATTAACAATAGAGATATAAATAATACAAAAGGACTAATGGGCCTAAACCCAAAAATGCTAAAAGACATATATTATAAAAGTCCGTTAATACTTGGGAATTTTCTTTGATGTTCATGTGATCATGTATGTCACTTTTCGATAACAACAATTTACCCTAATCGGGGATCCAATTTTGTTATGGGATAATACACAATAAAATATGTTAAATCTTGAATCTGGACTGATAGATTTCGTTTGTGTGTGTGTGTGTGTGTCTATATATATGTATGTATGTATGTATGTATGTATTCCCCAACGAAATTAAGTGGATAAGATTGGTTAACTTCCAATTCAACTGAGTAAAATGGCTGAAACTCTCACTATCTTAACATCAGTCTTATTTCAGTAGCATCATGGCTGTTATGATAGTAGCAGTCACAACACCAACCTTATCTTAACATCAACAAGGTTGTTAAGACAGCAGCCTTCACAGGACCAATTATGTATGTATGTATGTATGTATGTATGGCTTCCCCAATGAAATTAAGTGGATAAGATTGTCCAATTCTGAGTAAAACGGTTGAAATGGTCACTATCTTAACAGCGGTCTTATCGTAGTAGCATCAAGGTTGTTAACATAGTAGCATTCACAACACCAACCTTATCTTAACATCAACAAGGTTGTTAAGACAACAGCCTTCACAGCACCAGTCTTATATTAACAACATAAAGGTTGTTAAGACAGTAGTCTTCACAGAAACCACCGCCAGGGGCTCCTCCCCTTAGACCCCACTAGGGGCGCTACCCATTTGATCTCCGCTTTGACGTCCGGGTATTGACTTTGACCAATTTTACAAGTGTGTACACCACACCTCCATGCTCGTTCTTGTTCCAACAAAAGTCAATAAATAGGTCAAGAAATTACACTAAAATGATGACATGATGTATTTGGGGAAATTCACATCACAGGGTTTTGGATAATTTTGTTTTTTTCCTTTTTAATTTTGGCTATAATTGAATCGGCTCACATATAGGAGATTGAAACTCCATATTCAGTTTTCATTGTTCTTGTTTTGTGTTTGTATTTTTGTCATCTATGCTAATTGGCTAATCCACCAAATCAAGCAATATTAAATACTTTTGAAGGTCTAATTGGTGCTTGTGATTTGTCAAATCTTGCACATATCAATTATGGGATTTTATCAATTTACCATTCATTGTATGTGTTATCATAATCATCATTATTTTGTTTAAATGTTGTTTATTTTACCTCATCTTAATTGCAAATTCTAAGGATTATGTTATCTACATATCTTTAATTATAAGATCAAATTTCTTAGTAAATTATATTAAACAGGCTTAGAGATGTATTGGGTTTGAATTTGAATATCTTTTGACTCGCCATGGTTTTAATATTTAGAAAAACATATTTAATTTATGTATAAAGTAAATTACTGATTATTAATTTAATAAGAGATTTAGGGGCCGTTTGTTTGCATGTTACATTAAGGGGCTGTTTGATTACATTTTTCATTAAGTGTTGTTTGGATTTAGAGAGTTGTCTGGATTAAGTAATGCTGACTAGAAAAATAACTGAATTGATAATTACTGTTTGATTGTTTCGTTGACTAAACAGTCTGAATGAAATAAAATCACAACTTTAACCTTCCGTCTCAATTAAAAACGTGTTTGTTTTTTCAATCAAAATTATGGTTTTAATGTATATTTTAAATTAATAAAAATAAATATGTGTGTGTGTGTCTATATATATATATACATATACATATACATATTCCATAGCAAACTGTAGATCCAGTACTAACACCTATGCTAGGTTTGACAGCAATCAAACAGCTAAGCAAGCACCCATAGTTTCATTATCCCATATATATATATATGTATATGTGTGTGTATATATATATATATATATATATATATATATATATATATATATATATATATGTGTGTGTGTGTGTGTGTGTGTGTGTGTGTGTGTATATATATATATATATATATATATATATATATATATATATATATATATATATATATATATATATATATATATATATATTCCATAGCAAACCGTAGATCCAGTAAACAATAGGTGGGTGTGTGTGTGTATATATAACGGGAGCAGACACGATGAGGGAGCACCGATCAACGGGAGGCAGAGCAGCATATACAACGGGAGGCAAAGCAGCACCGATCAAGGCCTCATCATATACAATGGGAGCAGACACGAGGACCTTGGAAGAGCAAATACGATGACCTTGGAAGAGCAAATACGAGGACTGCAACATCGTAAAGGAGAGGAGACGTCTGAACACAGACCAATTCCATTTTGTGTCGAGCCTTGTGTCTGATTCAAAGGGCTGACCGAGCAAAGGAAACAAACACTGCTTATGGCTGACCGAGATAAGTAATAAGATTCAATTCTAGCTCAATAAGTTATGATCAAATACCCCCTAAGTGCTGTCTGGATTTAGAGAGCTGTCTGGATTAAGTAATGCTGACTAGAGAATTAACTGAATAGATAATTGTTGTTTGATTGTTTCGTTGACTAACAGTCTCAATAATGATAATTTTAACCTTTCGTCTGGATTAAAAATATGTTTGTTTTTTCAATCAAAATTATGGTCAGAATGAAGATTTTAAATTAATAAAAATAAATAATTTAATAATATACATCTACTTCGCCAACTTCATTTTCGATCCCAAATCATATATATATATATATATATATACACACACACACGTGTGTGTATTTTGTTAGCAACTTGGCATGAATATAGTTTCACCACGTCTACCTGCAAAAGACACATGACTTTAGTAAAGTAATAAGTAAAAAGAAATAACTTTGACTTTTGCACACTTTCACCAAGACACTATTTCACAAAAAAAAAAAAAGTACAGATGCAGAGGAAAAATATATAAAATAAAAAAAGCAGCAACAACATCAATCAAGAAGAAAAAAAATAGCGATTGAAAGGACCAACAACGAATGAGAAGATGAACTAGCAACAAGCAAAAAGCAAAATATCATCGATTTAAATCTTAATTTATTAGAGATTCGTGGGTTGTGGTTGGTGGATAAAGGACATTGAAGGAGAGATGGAGGATGAATTTGTGGTTTATGGATGAAGAAAAAAGAAGAAGAGGGTGTTTCATGGAGATTTAAGACTGAATGGGGAACACAGTGGTTATGTGGATTATTGATCTAGCTGGCCGTGTTTCTTTTTACTGAAACATAAGTATCTAAAAAACAAGGCTTAATGGCTGACTGATTAATTTTTTTATCTCATTCAGCCCAATAAGTTCAAAACATACACCCCCTTAGTATTTAGTTATAAATTCAAGTTATTAATTAAAGTAATAACTGGGGTATTGGTTTGAGGATTTAAGATAAAAATGTAGGGATAATATATTCGACATAGAGATGTATTGGGTTTGAATCTGAATATCTTTTAACTCGCCATAGTTTTAATATTTAGAAAAACATATTTAATTTATTTATAAAGTAAATTAGTGATTATTAATTTAATAAGAGATTTAGTATTTAGTTATAAAATCAAGTTATTAATTTAAGTAATAACTGAGATATTGGTTTGAGGATTTAAGATAAAATTGTAGGGATAATATATTCGACATACTAAAAAAATGGATAATGACGAGTATTATAATCAATTTATCCATTTTAGCAATATGGGTTTGAAATCTATAATTTTAGTCTTGGTTAAATGATCTAAAACATCGAGCTTAACCGATTTAAGTAAATTCACACTTAATTAAGTACTAGTCAATTTAGTCTCTGAACTTTGGATTATCAATTAACCGATGGATTATAGATTTAGATAACTAAGGATAGTAACTATTGAGCAACATGATTTTGTTATCAGGTCGATAGTCGGGTGTAATGGACTTGGGTGGTACGATTCCCCTTGATTTTCTTGGTCGTGCTTTGAAGAGCCAATCTTGACGACATTGTGAGTAACCGATTATATGCATCAATGGTTATATTTATTTATGAATATTTGTTACATTCGATATTATTTCTATCACCCTATCATTTACACGTTTTTTATATACGCATGATATGCCTACCGACATTTCTGTAAGAAATCCATGACTATGTGATGGCGTAAATTCTCATGTATGCATACTAGTATTACGTGATGTAGATTGTGCGTCAACACTACTGTGTATAGGTTGGGTCGGTTAGCCCCCAAGTTGTTCGGTTAAACCGACACTAGCTCAGATGAATGACATATATGATTTAATCAGCACCAGCTCGGATGAGGGGTACAATGTCAGCTCGGATGAGAGGCATGCAGAAAATTGTTAAAATTCATATTTCACTTCTACTCATGCATATACACACTTGTGATACTAAATCTTGCTACTCTTTGGGCGACAACACAACTTTCCCAGTTGTGAGGACATTATATATTAGAAAGAGCGAATAAGAGTAAGACTTCAATCGGTGGTTCTCGAGGGATATAGGT
>JAANYP010004076.1:69269-78438 GCA_020465985.1 Centrapalus pauciflorus
ATAATTTCGCCTTCAATGCGCCTAAAAGCCCATCATCAGCGTCGTCCAATCTACACGCTTCCTCAAACGAAAATGGCTCCGCATTTTCAGGCAAAGACACAAGCGTTTTCGCAGCCTCGGGCAGTTCAAAGTTGGTACGGGCATTGACTCCACGTAACGACCGGGCAGCATCGTCATACGCCCGGGCTGCATCCTCCGCCGTGTCGAATGTTCCAAGCCACAGTCGAACTTTTTGCAACGAATCTTTGATTTCCGCCACCCATCTTCCCGATGGCCGTTGACGGACACCCACAAATCTCGGATGTCCTCTAGAGTTTGAACCTTTTCTCCGCCTCTTAACGCCGCCGTCGGCTGCCGGATTTAACATGATCGGAGTTTTGTTGTGATATAAACTTGCTTTATATTTTTATATATGTATGTTGCAGCCGATGGTATCTCAGCATTTGGGAAATAGACAAATTATAACAAGTCATGAGTACGACCACTTTTGGAGAAAATAATGCAAGGTTGATAGATTACATCGGCAAAAATATTAACAATTAGCTAGTTTTAATATTAATAAATATTAGATATTTTTATCGTTCTAACCAATAAAGTAAATTTTGCAAAAATATACAGGGTTAAGTATCATTTTGACCTTTCAATTTTCAGTTTTGTCTCATTTAGCCATTAAACTATTTTTTTGTCCTGATTTAACCACTAAACTTTGTTTAATATTCTATTTTGGAAAAAATGAATAAAACAAATGGCTAAATCGATACAAAATATGATAGTTTAGTGACCAAATTGGACAATTTTCATTGGCTAAATCAGTAAAAAGAAAGTTTAGTGGCTAAATATGTATACAAAAAATAGTTTAGTGGTTAATTCGAGACAAAAAATAATTTAATGGTTAAATCGAAAAAAATATAAAAGTTGCGTTTGATGGAGAGATTAAAATAAAAAGAAGGAGTTAATTACAAAAATGGTTTCTGTGGTTTGTTCTAAACTTTGGATTTGGTCCCTGAACTTTCAATTTTGCAGAAACGGTCATTATTTTCATAGTTTGTTTGCAATTTTGGTCCCTCAACCTAATAACTTTTCTAATATGACCAAATTACTCTTATTTTGATTATTTTGATGCAAACTATATGGACCATTTCTACAATTAATTTTTTAACTCTTTTTTATTCTTAATTAAATAAATTATTTTATAGTGTTACTTAAATTTAATAAACTATAAAAAATAGAAAAAAATTATTTAATTATTTATGTGGGTTCATAAATGATTTAAATATTTTTAGTCTTAATTAATTTTAATTTACTATAATCAAAGTGTAAATCAATCAAAATTTATAATCGAAAAAAATCATTTATGTTTAGAAATTATTTTTTAAAGGTTTCATAAATAAGAAATTTTTTCTCTATAATTATTTATACTGGTTCATACATTTATAATAAAAAATATTTATGTTGATCAAGCCACAAAGACCATTTATGTAATTGACTCTACTTTATTTTTAGTGTTAATTAACTTTAATAAATTATTTAAAAAAATTATTTATGAGCCAACAGTTTAATTAAAGTTAAAAATATTAAAGAACTTAAATAAATAAAAATCTAACGTTTAATTTGACCGAATTTAAAAAAAATTTCCAAATGGTCTAAGACAACTCAATTTTTTTATTTAACATATCAATTATTTAGTCGTTTTAATTTTCAATTACACCAAAAACGATTTAAAATTTTAGGTTCATATAACATCTTTGATTAACAACTTTAATCATCAAACTTTGGTTTGTCAGACCTTTACATAAAAATCGAGAAATATAAATAGGTTTTTAATCTTTTTTCGTCTTTCAATTTGACTTTTCATTTTAATCCGATTAAATCGACACCTTAAAATTTTAAACCATTTAGATTTATCACTTTACCATTATCACCTTGCTTTGATACAAATGTGAATGGATTATAAAATAGAATCTTTGGCCGATATTATTTAAGTAGAAAGTAAAATATATTTGACCAACAAATATATTTTTATTATAAATTTATGAACCAACATAAATAATTATAGAGTCAAATATTTTTATAATATTTTACATACGAAACCTCTAGAAAATAGTTTCTAAACATAAATGATTTTTTCGATTATAAATTTTGATTGGTTTACACTTTGATTATAGTAAATTAAAAATTAATTAAAACTAAAAAAATCTAAATCATATATGAACCAACATAAATAATTAAATAAAATTTTTTTATAGTTTATTAAATTTAAGTAACACTAAAAATATAATTTATTTAATTAAGAATAAAAAAAAGTTAAAAAATTAATTGTAGAAATGATCTCTATAGTTTGCATCAAAATAAGGGTAATTTGGTCATATTAGAAAAGTTAATAGGTTAAGGGACCAAAATTGCAAACAAACAATGAAAATAAGGACTGTTTCTGCAAAATTGAAAGTTCAGGGACCAAATCCAAATTTTAAGACAAACCATAGGGACCATTTTTGTATTTAACTCTAAAAAGAAGAGTAAAATACAAAAATGGTCCCTGTGGTTTGCATAAAACTTTGGATACGGTCCCTGTGGTTTTAATTTTGCATAAACGGTCCTTATTTTCACTGTTTACTTGCAAAAATGGTCCTTCTGCCGTTAACTTTAACAATCAAATGGTTAAATATTTTATAATGACCATTTTACCCTTTTCTTTGATAACATTGTGGTCCCTCAAGTTTGTAGTTCATTTTAGTTTTGGTCAAGTAAATTTTTTTATTTAACTCTTTTATTAATATTATTAATATTATTATTATTATTATTATTATTATTATTATTATTATTATTATTATTATTATTAGAGTAAATTACTCCATTGATCCTTTAAGTTGACATATTATAACTGGTTCGGTCCTTCAACTTTTAGTAGTACTCATAGAATCCTTTAAATAAGAATTTTGAACGTCAGTGGTCCTTTAACTTTGAAAATTACACTGACAGTCCTTGTGGTCGAAGTTTTGTTACGGATGTGGTCTTTTGGCCATTTAAATTGACCATTTTACCCTTATTAGTTTAATAATTAATATTAATGTTGTTTTTATTATTATTTCTATCACTATAAAATAATAAAATAATTCAAAATAATTTTAAAAATCAGTAAAATTAATTTAGTGTTGAACACATGAAAATAAATAATAAAACATTTTTAAAGACATACAAATAATAACTATTATTAATTAAAAACTAAAAAATAACGTTTTGAGTTTAGATTTTTTAAAATAAAATGTAAACCTATTGTAAATCAAAAAATAAATTATTATTATTAAGTATTCATTTTTATCCTTCTTACGTTAAATGACTTTTAATAATGAATAAAACATCTATAAAAACATATAAATTTTTATTTCATCATTTTGATAATTACAAACTAAAAACAAAATAGTATTTTGTCTATAGGTTTCCTTATTGATTTTTTGTTGAAAAATTAAACGTTTTCATGAATAAAAAAACAAAAAAATCAAACATTTTGACGAACAACAAATAAATTTGAAGTTTTGGAATTTTTTGATAGTTTTCTATAACTTTTCTGAAAAAATTCCAAAAAATAAGTTTTTAAAAATATTAAACTTTTGAAAACAATTAAAGCTTTTCAAAATCTTTTAAGTTTTCAACATTTTTTTTCAAAATGTTTAAACTATAAAAATGCTTTTGAACGTTTATTGAAAGTGTTAAAAATTTGTTTATGTAAAAATTTTAAAAATGTCAAAAATGTTTTTAGTACTCTTTGACTATTTTTGCATTTATTTTTTATTTAAAAAATGTTTACTTTTTCTAAAGTAAATTTTTAGTTTTTAATTAAAAATAATTATTATAAATTTATCTTTATTAATAATATATTATTCAAATTTATGTCTTTTATATTAAATTAATTTTAATGGTATTTATAATTTTTTAGATTAGTCTATTATTTAATAATAATAGAAATATCAATAAAAAAACACTAATAATAATAATTAAACAAGGAAGGGCAAATTGGTCATTTTAAATGGCCAAAAGACCATATCCGTAACAAAACTTCAACCATAAGGACTGTTAGTGTAATTTTTAAAGTTAAAGGATTCAATCCATAATTTATAATAAACCACAGGGACCAAATTTGTAATTTACCCTTATTATTATCTTTATCATAATTATAATAAGAGTAAATTACAGAAATGGTCCCTGTGGTTTGTTCAAAATTATGGAAACGGTCCCTCAACTTTCAAAGTTGCAGTGGCGGTCCCTAAAACCACTTTTTACTTGCAGAATTGGTCCTTTTGTTTCTAAATTTTTTAAAAATGACGATTTTGCCCTTCTTTCAATTACAAGTTTGGTAATTTCAATTTTGGTCCTTTCTTAATTTTTCATTTTTGGTTTTAAATTTGAAATAATAATTTAATAAATTATGATTTGATTCATTATTAATTATATTATTATTATTATTATTATTATTATTATTATTATTATTATTATTATTATTATTATTATTAATTCTACCTATTTATTTTGTAAAATAAATCTATATTTCTTTACTAAAAAATATTTTTATTTATATACTTAATTAGTTAAGTTATGCATCTTTTTATGTATTCAATTTATTTATTAAAATTTTATTTATTTATATTTTATTCGTTAAACTATTTGTATAATTTTATTATTTATACTTTCCATCAAACTATTTCATTACTTTTAATAAATTTGAATTTGTGTAGATTTTGATTTAAATTTACTAATTAATTACGTTTTGATTTAAGTTTGCTAATTATTATTTTTGATTTAAATATTTTGTTACGCTAATAAGTTTCTATTTAAATTTATTATTTTATTTGTTTGGATTTAAATATTTTGTAATGTCAGTACGTTTTAATTTCAATTTATTATTTTATTTGTTTTGATTTAAATTTTGCTACGTTAATACTTAAGTGAAAATTAAAATATTTAAGTGAAAATGAATAAAACATATTAATGTATAAACAAAACTTGTAAATCAAAAAGATTAAACACTATATTGAAATCAAAGCGTATAGGCATAACAAAATATTAAAATTAAAAAATAAAATAATAAATTTAAATCAAAACGTATTAACATAACAAAATATATTATTTTAAATAAAATAAACTAAAAGATAAATATTATTCATTATTTCTAATATCTATAAAGATTAATAAATATAAAATATAAATACAATATATTATTTTTACATCTTTAAATATTAATAAATAGATAAGATTTAAATCTACATTCAAATTATATCTTATATGTATTTTATCTATAAATCTAATTAAAAAAAATATTATTTGTTTATTTATGAAATGATTTGTAAAATTATTTATTTTTAATATATTAGTAATTTAAGGCTTTTTTTAAAACCAAACAAATAAAATAATAAATTTAAATAAAAACATATTAGCGTAACAAAATATTTGTAAACTTAAATCAAAACGTAATGAATTAGTAAATTTAAATCAAAATTTACATATCAAAATTTATCAACGTAATGAAATAGTTAGATGGAAAAGTATAAATGATAAAATTATACAAATAGTTTAACCAATGAAAGATAAATAAATAAAACTTTAATAAATAAATTGAATACATAAAAAGATGCATAACTCGACTAATTAAGTATATAAATAAAAATAATTTTTACTAAATAAATATAGATTTATTTTACAAAATAAATAGCTATAAATGATGATAATAATGATAATAATAATAATAATAATAATAATAATAATATAATTAATAATGAATCAAAATCATAAATTATTAAATTATTATTTCATATTTAAAACTAAAAATGAAAAATTAAGAAAAGGGACCAAAATTGAAATTACCAAACTTGTAATTAAAATAAGGGTAAAATCGTCATTTTTAAAAAATTTAGAAACAGGAGGACCAATTCTGCAAGTAAAAAGTGGTTTGAGGGACCGTCACTACAAGTTTGGAAGTTGAGGGACCGTTTCCATAATTTTGAACAAACCACAGGGACCATTTCTGTAATTTACTCTTATAATAATAACTATTATTATTTATTATTAGAGTAAATTACAAAAATGGTCCCTGTGGTTTGTATAAAAATTTGGATTTGGTCCCTGTAGTTTCAATTTTGCATAAACGGTCCTTATTTGCATAGTTTACTTGCTGAAATGGTCCCTCTATATCATTTTTTTTCCTTAACGACAATTATACCCTTTTCATTAATAGCAATTTTGGTCCTTTTCTTTTCATGAATTTTGTTTTTGTTTTTAAAATTTTAAATCTTAATTTAATAAATAATGATTTAATTAATTTATTATTATTATTTAAGACGTATTTGTTTTTTTTTTATTAAAGTTATATTTTTTAACAACTAATTTATTTTTTTTACGTTTCGATTGTGTATTTAATTTATTTATTATAACTTTATTTATATTAGATTTCATTGTTATATATATATATATATATATATATATATATATATGTTTTTTTTTATTTTGTATGTTTCCATCTATTTATTTCATTAGGTTAATATATTTTGATTTCATTATACCTTTTTAAAGAAAATATATAAACTTAGAATTTAATTCGTTTGGATTTAGACATTTGTTACATTATTATTTCGGTGTAACTTTAATATTCTATTTTGATTCAAATATTTTGTTACGTTAAAACATTAAGTCAAAACAAATAATTAGGTTTATATAGTTTTATTGTAGATTATAATTAAACCAAAACATATTACTATAACAAAATAATTATGTCATAACGAATAAAATGTTATGTTTATATATTTTACTTGAAAGTTGTAACAAACTTAGAACGTATGAACCTAACAAAAATTTAAAATCAAAATAAAAAAAATGCTAAGTTTATATTTTTTTTTCTTAAAATTTATAATTAATTCGAATCGTATTAATGTAACAAAATAATCATATTAAAAATAATAAATGAAATGTAAGATAAATTAAAATTTATTTAAACCGTAACGTATTAATATAATAAAATATTAAAAAAAAATTTGTTAGGTTAATACGTTTTAAGTAGGTTATAACTTTCGAAAAAAATATATAAACATACCATTTCATTTGTTATGACATAAATATTTTATTATATTAATATGTTTTGGTTTAATTATAATTTACAAGAAAACTATATAAACCTAACATTTTTATTTGTTTTGATTTAAATGTTTTAATGTAACAAAATATTTAAATCAAAACAAATAGAATATTAAGTTTAAACCAAAATAATAATGTAAAAAATATCTAATTCCAAATGAATTAAATACTAAGTTTATATATTTTTCTTAAAAACTAAAAAGGTATAGTGAAATCAAAATACATGAATGTAATGAAATAAATGGAAACATAAAAAACCATATAAATATTATAATAATAAAATATAATATAAATAAAATTTTAATAAATAAACTAAATACGTAATAGAAACGTAAAATAAATTTATTAAATAGATAAAAATATAAATTTAATAGAAAATAAATACATTTTAAGTAGTAGTAATAATAATAATACTAATAAATTAATAAAATCACCATTTATTAAAATAAGATTTAAAATTTAAAACAAAAACAAAATTAATGAAAAGAAAGGGACCAAAATTGTTATTAAGAAGAAGGGTATAATTGTCATTTAGGAAAATAAATGAGACAAAGGGACCATTTCTGCAAGTAAACTACGCAAATAATGACCGTTTATGCAAAATTGAAACCACAGGGACCGAATCCAAAATTTTATGCAAACCACAGGGACCATTTTTGTAATTTACTCTTATTATTATTATTAATTTGACTTTTTACATATTAATTTATTTCTTTATTAAGTTTTCTATATTTTAATATATTTTTTAATTTAACTTACAAACTTATTTAAATTTTTTATTATAAACAATAGTATCAAATTAGTATCCATTTCTTTTTTAGCTTTTTCGAATGAAAAAAATACAAACATTTTATATTGGTGTCTTCCAAACCAAAAAATTTGAACCTTAAGATTTTATTTGTTTTTACAAATGAAAAAAAAAAAGTTACTAACCACTCATGTTTTAAGTTTTTTCATTTTCTAAACGTAAAAAACTATGAAAACCAATCTGTTTTTTATTTTAATCTGAACCAAAAGATTCAACTCATTATGATTTTTTGTTTTGGAAAATGAAAATAAATACAAACAATTATGTTCTTAGTTTTTGCGAACGAAAAAACTACGAATAATTTTTGATTTTCAGTTTTTCCAAATAAAAAATAATCATTTTATTTTTCTAGTGTTTCGAACCAAACCATTACCTTTTATTTTTTTTTCTCCGAACGAAAACCTACGAATCATTACTCTTTTTAAAGTTTTTACAAAAAATGAAATAGTGTGTAGCATTTTTGTTCGGAAAAACTAAAAAAAAATAGAATGATTTGTAGTTTTTGACAATTGGAAAAAGTTAAAAACGTAATGATTAGACTAACATAAAAACTGAACAAAAGAAATAGATATTTCATTTTTTGAAAATCGTATTTTTTACGTTTGGAAAGAGCTAAAAATCAAAATGGGTATATTTTTTTGTTCGATTTTTATGTTATTCTAATCATTACGTTTTTAACTTTTTCCAATCGTAAAAAATACAAACCATTTCATTTTTTTAGGTTTTTCCGAACAAAAAGGCTACACAGTATTTCATTTTTTTGAAAAGAATTTTAAAAAGAGTAATGGTTCGTAGTTTTTCGTTCGGAGAAAAAAAAAATAAAAGGTAATGGTTTGGTTCGAAAAACTAGAACAATAAAATGATTTTTTTGTTTGGAAAAACTGAAAATCACAATTATTCGTAGTTTTTTCGTTCGCAAAATCTAATAACAGAATTGTTTGTATTTATTTCGTTTTCCAAAACAAAAAATCAAAATGAGTTGAATCTTTTTTGTGCAGAAACAAATAAAAAATGGATTGATTTTCGTAGCTTTTTACGTTTAGAAAATGAAAAAACTTAAAACATGAGTGGTTAGTAACTTTTTTTCGTTTGTAAAAACAAAAAAAAAAAGTTTAAGACTTTAAGGTTCAAATTTTTTTGGTTTGGAAGACAACTGGTGGTGGTGGTGGTGGTGGTGGGGTGGTGCCGGGTGGACCAAGACTTAAAATCATAATGTTTCCTCAAATTGAACCCACATGAACC
>JAANYP010004076.1:80138-316773 GCA_020465985.1 Centrapalus pauciflorus
AGACTAAAATGAACCATAAACTTGAGGGACTAAAATGTTATCAATGAAAAGTGTAAAATGATCATTATAAAAGATTTAACCATTTGATTTTTAAAGTTAACGACAGAGGGACCATTTTCGCAAGTAAACAGTGAAAATAAGGACCGTTTATGCAAAATTGAAACCACAGGGACCGTATCCAAAGTTTTATGCAAACCACAAGGACCAATTCTGTAATTTACTCTAGAAAAAAATAAGGAAAAAATCTTTGGTTTTTTTAGACCATGAATCTTATAAATAAAATAACCTTATAATTGTTGTATTTCTTTTTCTCTAATTTTAGAATCTACTTAATTCTATATCATTGCTAAAGAATCGAGAGAATTGAATTTTAAGCTATATGATGATACAACTTGAGAATTAATAAAGAATTGATATACATAATTCAAGTCTCATAACTAATAATTTGACTTCATTTTCTGGCTGTCGATTCTCTCTACCAATGAAAAACTTCAAAGTTGGTTCAACTAATGGTTAAGAATAGGGCTCCAAACGAATTGAGTTTTTATCGAGCAACTTCGACTTAAACGAGCCAAACTTTTATCATACCCAAAACATAGCTCGATTAGCGATATGAGCATTAGCTTTAAATGGATCGGCTCCAGCTTTTACCGAGCTTTCCAATTAATTTGAACATTGAGCCTCGTATAGAGTTGAGATTTGATCAAATAATTCATGTTTTTTCGAGTATCAAACTTAAAATTTATGAAGTTTGAGCTTAAGATATATACCAAAAAACTAACTCAAAAATAGTTTATAGACATATTTGAGCTTTATGACACGAGCTCGAGTCTAATTCAAGTAATTTTTGAACCGAGCTTGAGTCTACATTTTGAAAGCTCATCGAGCTATTGAGCCGAGCTCGAGCTCGAGCTCGAGGTTTGCAGCCCTAGTTAAAAACAATAGGCAATATTTATATATACACATTCCATTTTACTAACAACACCCCTAACTAATGTCTGTTCTATAAATTTACTGTTGGGACGGGCGACAACCCAGGACATCAAACCATCGAGGGGCCTATTTTTTCAGTCAAATAAGTAAAATACTATGCTCTGTTTTACTGTTTAATGTTCGAATATTAACTATCAATGACAAAAAATTATAATCTTAGACGGTGATAACAATGAAATTAGATGATGTAACAAGTGACGAAAAAGTATTAGTATGAAAATACACAATGTGTGCTACAAGAAACAACGAGAAGTTTTTTTAGTACTCAATTATATAGTTGTCTAAATTTCACATCAAACAACATAAAAAAATTCAAACCCTTTCAAAAAAATAGTATGTTATTTTTTTTTTTTAAAAATTATAAAGACATTACTATTCTATCTTGTCCTAGACATAAAAATGTTCAAGACCGTCCCTGTACAACTCCAAGCTTCTAAAAGGACCTCAAAATACTATGTAGTTGATATAGAACTATGATCATTGAGTCGAGCTTGAGTCTTAACGGCTCGTTTAGAAATATCAGGCCTGAGTTTGATTTTATAGGTTCAAGCTCCAACTCGACTCGTGAATGATTTTGTAGGTTCAAGCTCGGCTCAGACTTAGCTTGTTTATTATGTATATTAATTATATTGATTAATTTCATTGTAAACATAGTTATATATTACATATTTTTTCATTTTTTATATATTTATTAATAAATATATATTTATATATGCCTCGTCTAAGCTCATTAAGGCTCACCAGCTCAACATGTAGAGCTCAGGCTTGAGAGCTTGAATTCATGCTCAAGCTCTTATCTGACTCGTTTAAATTGAGTTTTTTAACGAGTCGAACTTAAGTAGTTCACGTATAGTTCGGTTCACCTGCACCCCTAACTTGATTTAAGAGCCGAGCTCAAGCGTTTACACCCCTAGCTTTAATTTAAGTAACATCAGGGGCGCGCGCCTGAATAGGAATATAATGACTATTCAAAAGTATTGGTTATCTTCCCAAAATTGACCAGAATATAATACAATAATCCCTGATTACTGCAATCCAGATGGAATATTTGAAAAAGTACGTTGCTATTTTATTACACTTGTATTAATAATGTACAAAGAACATAACCATAAAAGGCAAGATGCAGCTGGATGCATTCATTTCTTTGTAGAAGTTTGGTACATCAGGTCACTAATTACAAAATCCAATTGAGTAGACAATTGTGTGTGTGTGTAGTTAACAGAATAGGCTACCAAATGTATATAACGCGAGTCGCTTCTTATGACTCGAGTTAAAACGGTGAAAAAAGAGAGAAAAGAAAGAAAAGTGTTTTTATACACTTGCTAATCAAGAAAACTATTTCCAGCAGAAATCAAATGCTTCAACTCTGTCAAATGTTCATCATTCGAAATATGAAGATTGATGCGAAGATTGGTCAATAACGCTTCTTTTTCCCAACTTAACGGTCCAGAAGCATATAATGCTTCTAAAGTGGACCGATAAGCATTCAATTCTAACCTATGAAGGTTCGCTGTCACTCCCTCTTCGGAAGAAGGGGAGTGATTCCCCTCGTTATCACTTGAAGCATTATATGATTCTGCATTACTTGAAAAAATATCAGCCTCTTGATGAGTAACGGCCAAATAAGGACTAGACCACTTATTTGTACCGTTACTAGAAACGCTACAACTACCGACAGAGCATTGGTCATTTTCAGAGTCGCTAGGTTCTGATATTCTTGTACCGTTTAGTTTTCCTTTCTCTAGTTCGTTAAAACCATTAACAGTATTGTAAAAGGAGGCTTGTATGTTTTCATCTTGTGGGAAAGCAAAAGCGTCTACCTTTTCCAACGACTGATTGGGGACGAGTCTTCTTCTGCGTAATGTCTCAGCTGTTTTCGATTTCTTAGCGTTTCCAGGAGAAGCTTCAAGATGAGAAGAGCAAAAGGGGGAAGCTCTTTTCAGCGTCTTAGAAAAGACGATACGAGACTCCTGTAGTCCAACATCATTGTAGCCAACCAAGCAATTGTCATTTTCCTCACGTATTTTTGCATCCGCTAACGGGATTTGCAAGTCTGACTCATGATAAATTGGTTCCGCCATCTGGCTGACTTTTACATCTCCGTAGCTTCCTGAAATCTTTATATTCGAATAGAAATAATGTTAGTAAAAAATAGTTCAGAACCATTAGAGGTTTCTAGTAAAAAACTTCCCCAAGCAATCAAATTTTAAAATATGCTGGTGTTAGATAATATAACAGCGTTAGGTTATTGTATGAGCTTGACTCTGTTATGGACGGGTCCAAACCGTTTAGAGTTTCTTATTTAACCTATGTAACATTGTATCCTATTTATAATGATCAATAATACAACTCCCACAGGATTTTCATTATTTTACATAGTATCAGAGTTAATATTGTTTAACTGTCGTTCTTTAATTGTTGATAACTATTGACCCACCCATGACATTACAATTTTTTTCATTGCTGCCATCGGTAATAATTTTTACAGCTCGTTTTAATAAAGATTGTTAAAGTCTAGTGACCAAATAGAAATGAAATGAAAAGTACATTTCCATATATTGCACTTTCCCTTTTTCATTCAAACAAACCACAACTTACATCAACCAAGGTCTATCCATTCAGAAGCCTATCATCACATCTAAATCTATTTAAATGCTCTTACCAATTCCTTAAGGGGGAGTTTGGTATTGTGGAACGAAATTTCAATTTATAAGCTATTTTAACCAATGATAGTTACACATAACATTGAAAGTTTTTTTTAAAATTATTAAAACCTTTCCATCTTTTTTATTCTCTTCATGTTGATAAGAAATGAGAGAAATGAAATTTATACTAAACTCCATTCTCTGCTCACTTTCAGTGAGAATCAAGGCTCTTGTCACATAATTAATAAACTTGTAAATCTCATGTGATTTCATTCCATGACTATACCAAACGCCCCTAAAATTCTTATTACCAAAAAGAATCCGAAAAAATATCAATATAATGGATGATGAAAAAGGAATTACCTTTACAATTGGAACCCATTTGCCATCTTGCCAAGATTGTCGCATCCTTATGTTCGATTTATAAACATGTATCTCATGGCTAAACCCATGAGGCCTTAACGAAAAGTGACCTCCATCCGAAACACTGCACACCGTTGCAGTTTTCCATGAATTATTATCAAAAACTTCCACGATATCACCAGCCACCCATCTCTGTAAACGAGCAGGCGGACAAGGCCTAATAAACTCCCTAGACACCTTCTCAACACCCGGGTAACAATCATACTTCAAATTATAAGTATGTCTATTCCCGGAAACAACTCGAGCAATACACCACGATGTTGGCAGCTCCGTTTTGTTCATAACCTCCACTTTGCTCCCCTTTTGGAACTTCATGCTAGGTTAGAAGTTATGAACAAATTACCCGAAACCTGCCACACCTACAAAATTAGGTATCTCACATTAAAAACACAACTCCAAAATCATCTAAACAAAAACTTTTACACAGCAAAAAACAATTACAATTTGATCGAAACCTAAATCAAAATCGAAACCGATAAAGATTACTATCATTTTAAAAAACCTCATATTCCAATTCTCCCACAGAATGTCAATCATGTCATCAATCAATGCCACATTTAAAATATCTCCAATAAAATCATATAAATTGAAATAATAAAAGGCAGAAAGAATCAAATCCACAGATTAATTACAAGTAAGCATGATTAATTAAGATCAAATAAAAAGCCATATTTGAATTTGAATTATTAATTAGAATTTATTTTAATCCTCCGAAATCTGAGCTCAAACATAAAGATACAATCCGACTAATTAAAATTTTCAAACAATTAAGATTAATGCAGTATAATACATGAAAAACTTAAAGATCATAACACAAAACAAACTGAATCGAATGGTAAAATTGTACAAAATTGGGGAAATAATCGAATCAACAAATTACTAACCTTTTTCTTCAAAACCGTGTAGCAGTGGGATTCAACAACCTGTTTTGGGGGTGAATTGATCTTTGTTTGATTATCGGATTACCGATTTGAGTTTTGTGTGTTCTAGGGTTTGGTAATTTTTTATTTTTTTTGTTATAAAAATATATAAATAAATTTGTTTGGATATATATTAGGTTCGAGGGTATATATGTAATTCAAGAGCAGTTAATACATCACAAATCTCAATCCACAAATATACTTTTAAGAAATTGTTTGGGGCACTTTTATTTTGAAAAAAAATCAAATATATGGTTAAAAAGTACTCTATATTAAGCATCACGGTTTCTGACATGTCACGAAAATCTGACACGAAATGAACACAACTAATCCATCATAAATACCAGACGGATATTAATTGAGCCATAAACATGTCGATTTGAAGTGACACGAATATAAACATGTTAGCTTTTTAGGGTCCGTCCATTTTCTAAGCGTATAACCTACTTGTTATTTGGTTTAAGGTCGTACAAGTTAACGTACTTTTTCAAATGTATCGATATGATATATGAAGTCTTTTTCTTACTCATATGGTACATGTATTTTAATTTTAATTAAATATGATAGATTTTTACATAGGACCCGTCTTTTATTCAAATAGAGTCAGGTTTTCAATCGAGCTTTATGTAAAAATGTATTATATTGAAGTGGAAAACTAAAGTACATATATTATATTGTTAAGAAAAGTAGTTCATTTGTCATATCGATGTATTTGAAATAATGTGTTGATTTTGTGTGACTTTAATCTTTTTTATTTATAAATACTTAATTATTGTCCTTTTATCGATACTTTTATTTTATTATTATTATTTATTGTTTTATTATTAAGTTTTAGATTTATTAGCATCACAGGATGCAATCAAACCGTCACATTTTTCATTTTCTAATTTTATTATTATTTAATAAACTAAAAATAATAATAGCCTTTCCAAAAAAAATAAACTAATAATAATAATAATAATAGTTATTAATTTATTTTGAGTATTACATTGGGTTTTATTATGAAAAAAACCAACATGTTTTCATGTTTTTTACGTTTTCGTCCCTCCATATTATTTTTTCCATAAAAAACCTCTAGTTATTTTTTTCTTTTTGATTTAGTAAAATTTGGACATTAGACCCCGGTTATAATTTGTGAACCGGGTTTTTGAAAACTGAAAAACTGGGTTCTAATGTCCAAATTTCACTAAACCAAAAAGAAAAAAATAACTTGAGGACTTTTATGGAAAAAAAAAACATGGATGGACGAAAACGCAAAAAATAAAAAACCATGTTGGTGTTTTCCATAATAAACCCTATTACATTTCTACTTTATGGGAAAAAAATTAGTTCTTGAAATTTATGTTATTGAACTCTAGAAACTTCTGATCAAAAAATTGAAACCGTTTTATTGCCGACCTGAGTACATCGAAAGTGGAATGGGTAAAACCGTTATAGCTAAAATTATTAAACATGAAACACGACACCAAAGTAACATGAAAAAATGACAAAAA
The DNA here is from genome assembly GCA_020465985.1 of Centrapalus pauciflorus. NCBI lineage: Eukaryota > Viridiplantae > Streptophyta > Magnoliopsida > Asterales > Asteraceae > Centrapalus > Centrapalus pauciflorus. The sequence continues at coordinate 86,613 of JAANYP010004076.1, forward strand.
CACAAACACAACATGATAATAAACGGGTCAATAATTGGTCAATACGAAGTTGACATGTAAACACATCAATCCAAACACACCACACATTGTGTAAGTACAGATTTTGAATGACCAAACATATTGATTTTTAAAAGTCTACATGTCTAAAGACATAAACATGTTCTAAGAAGAATAACCCTAAAGTTTGAAATCTAAATATTGTTAAGATTTTGGTTTGGAATAATACATATATGGAATCAAGAATTCTTGAATGTATTCAAAATCATATATGAAACATTTTTCAATGACGACAGTTTGTGTAACACCCTCTCTTTCCCTTAAAAGTCACGTCAACACAATATCATAAGTGGTCATATCGCAGTTATCACATAGTACACATGTCAAAGAATAACGCAAATAACTGATAATTAAAAACTTTAATACAAAAGTCTTCACAGCGTCATGCTGATACAAATAATTAACACAACTGAACTAACATACACCGTCTAACTGCTAGCTACCATACATACTGAATACATATACAAGTACAGACCAACAGTTTCCTAAAAGACGGTGTCAGCATACATCAATTACACATATATAAAACTCTGACCAATCCTAACTCCTACTTCTGCGGCAACAGCGGCTGTGAACCCACTGTCCGACTGAAATACTCATACAACAATAATACATGTTTAAGTGTAGTTAACAATAATTACAACAATAATACTTGCGGAATTATGGTAGAATTAAAACTTTTACAACTAATGCATCATAAGTGATGCACTCGAATAACAACTATTTAGGTCTAAATGTTAAAGGTCATGATCCTGTGAACGAATAGTTAAGGCCAGGAAGTCGGCTACCCAAAAACCAACACAACATTCAAGTCATACCGTTAGTCTTGAATCTAATATCTTCAACAACACGGAAGTCTGAAAGCTTCCAGCATGGTATCACAAAACCTGTAAAAATGTTAACTACTAAAACGTAAAAAACAAAGTTGTTTACTGAATCCAAGATTAATATATATAACAATTACACGGTAATGATATCATGCATTCCAATTAGTTCAACTAAAATCCAACATTCAACAATCACCAATTTACAACTTATGAGATGGTTCATCTCATCTCATTGAGGACTATGTAATTCTCCATATTTAATTTCCATAGGATTCTAAACTACTAATATGATTAATTTACATAGTTCATATCCACAGGTTCTATCTTCGCCGCCCGGCCTAGCCGAGTCAACGCGTGAAACTAAATAACGTCATAGTATCCTGTTGTAACGTTAAATCAATATTGCTCGCAGGCGACTCGTTGCATTAACAAACACGACTACTCATGACTCCACAAACACAAATGTTTCCTCACCATGCTTGCAGCCCAACGTTTATTCAACGTCGCCTGCAGGCGGCCCGTTGCTATCCTCACATGTTACAACACTTCGATTCGGATATCCGATCAAGTCATACTTGCAGCCCAACATTTATTTATCATCTCCCGCAGGCGGCCCGTTGCTATCCTCACATGTTTGGATATCCCAACAAGTCATGCTTGCAGCCCAACGTTTATTTATCATCGCCCGCAGGCGGCCCGTTGCTGTCCTCACATGAAAGAGTCCAACGCAATCCAATCTTAATATGTATATACAAATGACCACGTCTACCCCGAACACGTACGGGAGTGGTTTCCAACAATATATATATACATACACATATAACTATATCCACCCCGATCAAGTATGAGAGTGGTTACCTACAAATCAATTATGTTGAACACTCAACAATCCAGTTGGTCAAGAATGATCCAATGTGTCTAATGTGTCTCATGTGTTATCAATTTTATCTTTTTAGTTATTAAGCTTCCAACCATAACCTTACATATGGGTACGATTTGATTACCACTTTAGGCTTATCGGTTAAACGACCCTAACCAACAACTTACAACCAGATAGGGTTATCAAGCAACGTGCCATAACGATCAATTAATGATGGCCTCAAGATCTTCTCGACTAATCAATAACAAGTATTGGTTTTATTCAATGTTTAATGTCCAAATAGATTATTGTGCTAAACTAACAAAAATTAATCATATTAATGACTCTCCAATTAGCCATATAAACATTTTGACCAACCAACAAGGTCACCGAGACATATGTTGTCTCGTTCAAATAGATAGTATTTACAATATGACATTCACGACAAACCAATCCACAATGATGTCAACTAGCATGGCAACACATTTTCAATATATGATGCATGTCAACATGTCCAATAAGGGCTACAATGAATCTATCAATATGGCATATGAGTATGCATGATCAAATAGCATGTTAACGACCTAGCATAAACAACAATTAACATGTAATCGTTATTCTACATTTATCCTATACCTCACAGTGGTTGGCTAATTATAGCCTTGACGTCTCAATTTGACCCAGAAATGCCCAAATAAGGCAAATGCTTCTTCGAATAGGCTCCAACGATCCAATTCACCTACATGATATTTACATAACAAATATATAAGCCCTCAAAGCTTATTAAGTCCATAATGTTATGTGAGTTCGGGTATCAACGTGAGAGTTTCGGGTCATTCCGGTACCCAACGAACTCGGATTCATGTTCCAACTTTGGGAACAACTAGACTCATGCAATAGGAGTTGCAAACAAGTGTTGGATCCCAACATAGAGGCTCGATGCTCTCAACAACTCTTTAAACCCTTCCAATTACATTTCGGGTTCCAAACTGAAAGCCTTATATCCATTTCGGGACTCTATGAGACCCGAATGTGGAATTAAACTTTAGACACCTCTAAACACTTAATTTAGATGTATTTTACAAGTATTAGATGTTAGCATAGGACCCCGTAGCTCAAAATCACATTTTTGGACAGCCAGTTTCAACTCATCAAGTCGCCTGGGGCGACTCGTGGAGTCACTTAAATTTTGGGAACAGAAAAATTTGACTCATCAAGTCGTCTCAGGCAATTCAGCGAGTCGCTCACAGACCTGCACTTCTTCCCCCTACGGGTTTAACACCCAAAATTCCAAAACTCAACCAAACTCAAAACCAACACTTGTAATCGATTATACAACATATTTTAAACACTTTTGAGCACATTTTAAGCTTCCAAAACATCCAAAATGCAACCGATTTATCCATAGCTCAATTTGAGCCCTAAATTGGATTTCAACCAAAACTAGCTCAAACTAACACAAACTACCAATGTAGTTGCATATTTCGTCTCCATTTTGATCATATAACAACATACTAAAAGATTGGAGCCTTTACAAAACATTTCAACATAAACCCATTTGGGTTTCATTCTCCAAAAATGGAGGAATATAGAGATAATGGAGACAAGAAAAAGAAGATGATGATAATACCTTCAAAGAAGTTTCCAATATCAAAGATATGCATTAAATCTTTCAACCTTTGATCAAACCCCTTCCAAACCCTAATTTCTTCTTCTTTCTTCCCTTCTTCTTAAAAAATGCAAGAATGTGTGTGTGTGTGTGTGTGTGTGATGTTGGACGATTTAAGAAGGGAGAGGGGGAAGGTTTGGCCTTTGGCCACCTTTGCCCCTCCTACTTACCTCCCACACCCAAATACCCCCTTCCCAACATTTCTTTCAATTTGATTTTATTAAAATACCAAAGTACATTACCTATTCTTGTTAATTCATTACTGCCCACATTATATTTTGTTTTTATCATACAAGTCTCAATAATAGCAAATGTCATAAATTCTTGGCAATTAACTCATAATATTGCCTTCAAGTTCACAATTTTAATTGTTCAATAAAGTTAGCTACCTCTTTAGTCAATATTATTATTATCTCCAATTAATTTTCATTATTCCAATAATTATATTAACCCTACATTATTAGGGATATAATTACCTCTTAATTATTTGGGGTGTTACAATTCTTCCCCCCGTTAAAAGATTCCGTCCTCTCAACCCAATACAAGGTGTTTTAAAGACCACATGTCTTATTACACCGCAATGTTAATTTGTCATTTTCCTGAATATCTATAGCTAATGAGCACACAAAGATCAACAATGCTAGCGACCTCACATTCAAACAATCAATCATATACAACTAATATTACCACCGTACCACATGGTAATCAAGCATCTAGCTATGAATATAATCTAGTCACATTAAATGACTTCATCATCCCAAATCAACATATTTGTTCAATTGTTCTCTAAGAACTATTATTCATCCGCCAACTAGCTTCAATATGCCATTTTTATTCATTTCAATATTTTATCAAATTACCAACATGTTAGTAGACAAAATTTTTGTTGTATCAAGTAAACAACAATCAATTAAGTGCTCAATTGAGACTTAGAGCTAGTCCACAATAGTTTGCTCAATTTCAACTTAGAGCTCATCCACCCTTACTCACAAATTAAGAGTTAAATTACCAAATATTCAATTGCGTTGGACAAATTGGCTCTTCTTACATTTTAAGCAAATATACTCCCTTTCACAATTAAGGAGTACACAATTCATTACATTTACCTTTACATGGGTGACATAAGTCGTCTATTCAACCACATTCATTGGTGAACAATTATCACTAAGCCCCAAAACCATTATTGGTTTAACCTCATTCATAGTCATTTGACTAATCGTGGAGGTACAAATTATCCACTTCCCCCGTTGCGGCAAAGCAACTCCTAAATTTTCATGGAAATTTACCATTAAACATTAAATTTTCCTTTTTCAAACACAAAATTATATCTGTTGGGGATAATTTTCCAAGGCGTTGTCATTCTAATTTGACACAGTCTAATGCTACTCATAGCAACAAAAATTTTACAAGGAACTTTTACATCTTAAAGTTCATTTAGGTTTTGGCTTAACAACCGAGTGGTAGTCAACGTGCCACACATGTACCCGAATTATCAATTTTACTCAACATTAGCTATCGCTTACTAACAATAAATTTCACCACTCCTACAAAGTTGGAGCGCTATCAACACTTGTTAACTATCCTCATGTCTAATGTCACGCAATTACGTCATAGAAATAAGATTGACTTCCTAATTAAGCCAACTAATTAGACTCGGATACATTCCATATCAATGACAATTTGTCAAGAAGATTCAAATAGAACGCAACAACAACATAAAAATGCCTCAAGAAGATGTTACGGAGAACATAATTGGAAGACAATACTTCCACCACGGAGATTCATGCTTGGCTGTAGCTTCAGCCTCGTCAAAATTAGCCTTCCATTGAGGCATTCGCGAATCACGTTGCCGACATAGCCACATTCTTGACAAACTAAACCCCACATTGGACATCTAGGTCGGATATGTCCTGTCTCTCCACATTTATGACACACCAGATCGTTATTAGCATACCCTCCCTTATGAAACTTTATACACTACGAACAACGACGTCGAGATTTAGACCTCGAAGATTGAAGCAAAAAATGCCACCTCAACGAAGAGTGATTCTAAGAACGCGAATCGGGATCAACTTCCCTTAGATAAACCACACGTAGTGGTCGAACTAATTCATTAGGAACTATATTCATAGCTCCCACTGCGGAATGAACCTCGCAACCCTGACAAAACGATTCATACTTGCGGAGTCGAGTACACTTCACAACACACTCGAAAGAGGGAATATCACACTTTTGAAAGACTAATTGGCATCCACGTACTAGCCCACCCAAGGAGGGTGTTTTCATGAAAACTCGTGTGATATTATGCTTATGTAGCTACCACAAGACTCACATGTCATGATTCTCTTCATCAATCGACCCAATCGGTCGCGAATCCTATCCTATAAGGTTTCAATACATAGACGTTGGTATACACGTCTTCAAATTTTTTTATAACTAACAACTAGGGTACATTTATCCATATTTTACTCTCATGATATCTCATCCATACACATACCTTTTTAAAATTACAATGTCGAACCCAATGTCGACTATAGATAATATATATACTTCAATTTGTATATATCACCACACATCATTAGCATAAGTCTACCCAAAGTATCCCCATCCTAGGCCAAATTCAATCCTAAATTTGTTGTCAAATTTGCCTAGGTGGGTCAATATAAGCATCATCCAAGGGTTTAAGGGTGAGTATCGTGCACTATACTCAGTCAATGAACCACGTCTCTAATACCAAATTGAAACACACATACAACAATAATACAAGTTTAAGTGTAATTAACAATAATTACAACAATAATACTTGAGGAATTAGGGTAGAATTAAAACTTTTACAACTAATGCATCATAAGTGATGCACTCGAATAACAACTATTAAGGTCTACAAGGTTACAGGTCATGATCCTGTGAACGAATAGTTAAGGCCAGGAAGTCGGCTACCCAAAACCCAACGCAACATTCAAGTCATACCGTTAGTCTTGAATCTAATAACTTCAACAACACGAAAGTCTGAAAGCTCAGTGATATCGTCCAATTTGTATATGTTTTATCGGACGATATCTCGTGTTTTACATAGCTTTTTGGTTGTTATTCGTCTCAAATTTGATCTTATAGGTTCATGTTGTCATTTCAGGTGTTTGTTGAGTAAATAGAAGTGGAAGGAGCTGAAACAACAAGAACTCGGCGAGTTCACATCAAAACAGAAAGTCTGACCTGCTCCTAAACTCGGGGAGTTCCTCCTGAACTCGGCGAGTTCACCTGAAAACTGTTATTTTCTGAAAATTCCTGATAAATGCCTGATCGAATGAGGAGTCGACAACTCATGAACTCGGCGAGTTCCCTTCATGAACTCGACAAGTTCTCCCTCCTGTAGATCAAATCAGAAGCTGACAACTCATGAACTCGGGGAGTTCAAGCCTTGAACTCGGCGAGTTCTCCCCAGCCTATAAAAGGAGAATTCTGATCATTTATGAGGGACGATTTTTTATCACCAAAAACATGCACACTCTTGATTTCTAGGGGAAGAAGGAAGGCAAGGAAGGAGATTATCTTGGAGTTTTGACATGGTGGATTGCATCTTCATCATCACATACATCATTAGGGGAGTTATTCTTATACCTAAGTTTATCTTAATGTGTAGAATTCTTTCTTATTGTGAGATGGTGTTTTACTCCATGAGAATGGAGTAGTTTTGTTATGTAATCATTTGGGTAACAAACCCTAAACATTGGATGATTTATATTTTGTATATGATTGGATGATATGTCATAGTTTGCTTATATTGAATGAAAATCTTGTTGTTATGTTTAGATTCTTTAAACTTGCTATGAATGCTTTATTATGTCTATAACGAGAGTTCGAGATAGTTAGTAGATGATCCAAATATCTTGGTGTCTTTGAACCTTTCTACTAGAGATGGTGAAAGAGTATGTTTAAAAAGTGTTTTCATAACAATGAGAGGGAAATTGTGTTTTTATGAGAATATAGCATGAATTTTATGATTCGGTGTCAACCGAATCATCTTTCAAAGTTCGTAAACTTATTGTGAGCATTCGGTTTTGCATGACTCAAGTTCTGAACATATAAAAGAGATTCGCGTGTTCAATTCGTGAGTTATGCGATTATTGTGCTATAACGAGAGATCCGCATAGCTAAATGGTCATTGCTCGCATTATGAGTCGATATTGTTTTCATGTATAAGAGATTTGAGTGATCACGATATTGGCTATCATGATTAAATAATTCAACCAGAGCTTAGAGATTTGTGTGGTTGTTTCATTAAAAATCATGTCGACATATTATGCAATTTGCGCTTTCAATTAATCATCCGTAGTTTAGGGGGAATGATCCCATTTGGTTACATATTCCCCCTTGTTAGAAATCCAATTTATTAATCTCCTTTCCTGCTCGTGTGTGTCATCGCGATAGATCTCTTGTCCACGTTTATCTTACATTCTTTTTAAATCAATTTCAACCATAGCTAACCATTAACTGACGGTTCCTATCATCATTACACAAATTGTCCCTGAGTTCGACAACCCGAACTTACTTAAGCTATGCTAGTAAACGATAGGTAATAGTTGCCTATTTGTCCGCTAGTTTTAGTTTATTTATATCCATTTCTTAATTAAAATAAAGGTGTGCTAGCGGCACATCAAGTTTTTGGCGCCGTTGCCGGGGACAAGCGGTGTGGTTTTGAGAACAACCTTAAGTTTCTCGTTAGTTAAAAAAAAATATTATTATTTTAAAATTCAAGTGTGGGAATTATTTTTCATGTACATAGAATTCCCATATTCAATTTTTTGTTTTGTTTATTTCACTGTCTATTCCTTAGTTTAATTTATCTTTATTTTGTCGTATTTTGTTTGGTGTGTTTTGTGTAGGATGGATCATATATTTGAGTTGTATGAAGGTAACTTTGAAGCAAGGTGTTGTCAAGAGGAGGTCAACATTAACTACCCGACCAATCCCACCTCTTCCCAATATAAAAAATGAGAGCATATATCAATCTTCATACCTATCCTCCACCCAACACTACCAAAGTCAAGACACCCAATATCCCTACCAAACTCCACGCAACATCAACCCGAGATAGAGTCAAGCTTGGAGGATCTATTTCATCAGTGTCAGATGAGCCTCCGTTACCAACAAAGCGTTTCAGAAATCCTTGACAACCTAATGAGACAAACGAGTCAAATGGATGAATTGCGTACGGAAGAGCCGTCAGAAAGTAGTTCAAGCAAAGTAGAGGAGAGCAAAGAAAAAGAAGAACACATCCGCATTTATGACGCCGATTTTATTGATTCGGATGATGATGTGAGTGTATCTATGATGAAACTTCTTTACATGCCCTTCCGGTCTTCAAAACTTCGGAGACATTAATGGACAAGGTGCAAATCCCAAGCCCACAAAGTATTGCACACGTCCCACCTCTGATTATCGATGATGGGACTGAAGATGACTTCAAAATCCCGAGAGGGATTTAGAAGAGCTTGCTCGGCTACTTGGTGTTGATATGCCTCTTCCTATATACAATGAGGGAGTTGACTCTACCCTTTTTGATGAGCTTTCATTTATATATGTTGATGTTGTGATGCCATCGCCTGTATTTGAATGTACTAATTCTTGGATGGATCTATTGGAGTCACAGGTTGGTGATGCTAGGAGTCTTGACTTACGACTACTAAAGGAACTTCATAACCCTCCAGCGCCAAAACGTAAGCATTTGCACACTGATGGAGGTAGTAAGGGTAAGGAGTGCAGGGCTTTAGTGTTTAAAATAATATTTTGCACTCAACTCAAAGGTATGCCTTTTACCCTTTTCATCCCTTTAAAAGTTAAGCCAAGTGGGATAGGGTCAAGCTAGGGACCCTATAAACAAGCGCTTCTTGGGAGGCAACCCAAGCGATTTACTTTTTCTTATTAATTATAGTTTAGTTTAGCTTGTATTTATGTTGTTGTTTTGATAGTTTTGGCAATCCCTTCCTCTAAGGATATATTGCATTGCACAGAGTCAGCTGCACACTTCGCTCCAACTCTACACGCTTGCAAAATTTTGGTTGGCTATCCTTTGAGCTCTCCTCTTCCACGCACTCAGGGAGTCTTTTTCCTTCTTTTCACTTACATGCTTGCACGTTTATATTGTCCATTTTGTTTCATTGAGGACAATGAAATTCTTAAGTGTGGGAATATAGGTTAGAACTCTAACCAATGAGTGATTTTGCTTGGCACTTAGGAAATCTTGCTTGACATGTTTATTATTTGTCCAATTTGGCCGAAAATTTTAAAAGTTCTATTCTCGAATAGGTTTTAGATCTATTTGCATAATCGATTATTGTGAGTTAAATGGAAAGTTTTAAGTAGGATTTTTAGTTTGAATTCTCTTATGAACTGGATATTGCTACATGACCTTGTTGTTCGGACCAAAGTTGGATTTTGCACATTATAGCCCTACATGTCATTTCGTTTCGTGAGTTTTGAGCCTTTTCGAGCATTCATGAATACTTTCTTGCTCTTGTTTCGATTGATTATGTGTGCATGCCATTTGTTACTTTTATTCCAGAACTTGCCATAAAGATTCTTTGTGAAAACACAAGTTTGAAATGACGCAGACGTGTGATAGAGGCAATTTAGGATTACCCAAACACAACCATTTCTTTTTCCTTTTCGCCCATATATCCATTAGATAGCCACTTTTGAGCCTTAGGCATTTTGTTTTTATGTTAACCATCTTTTTGTTTAGCCATATTTAACCGTTTTTCTTTAGTAACCCTAGCCAACGTTCGTGCCCCCATTTCAAGTTGAAACGTGAATTAATGAGAGGAATAGCTAGCCGCAAGTAATAAAAAAAAAAGAGCATCAATAATTGAGCTATTTAAGACCCACTCGTAAAAGGAAAAAAATTCGTGAAAAGCTTCTAGCAAAGTAGTCTCATAATTCAAAAACAAAAAAAAACAAAAACAAAAAATCAAAGGTTGCTCATTCCTATCTATTTTGTATTATAGAGACGTTTCTTGATGGTACGAACTTAAGGCTATTTCACACCACCTTTCCAAAAAATTTCTAACCTTACCCTTAGCCCAATTTTTCTATAACACCTTGCTTTGTAATTTTTGCGTTTATGTTGCAATTTGCGTTTGATGAAGTAATTTGCGGATTAAATAAAGTTAATTGCTAAATAATGAAATTAAGTGATGAAATTATTTAGTATGTGTTATGAGTTATTTATATGGCACCAAATTGGAAAAAAATGAGATAAATGAAATTTTAGTGGCTAAAATGAAAATGATGAAAACTTTTCAATAATTATATATAGACCCCAAATGAGAACTTTAATACTCATTTTTTTATCCCTACACAAGATCAAAGTTCTGCTCTCCTTTTTCCTCTCCTTCACGGTTCATCATCATCATCTAAAGAGTCTCAAAATTTGGTGAGAAATTCAGAATTTTAACAAGAATATCAACAAGAAAGCAAGCACAAGAAAACTAAATCCAACGAATTTGATAAGGTAATTTTAATTTTCATGACTTGATTGGCTCAAATAAAGTGTACGGTTCTTGGATTATCAAGAACACAAATTGATTTCAAAATATTAGAAATCAAACCAAATCTAGTGTTATGAAGTTTAAATTAGAAGCATGCATGTTATATTTATGTGATATAAGTGAGTGTATGCCCTGTGAGTCGTATATGTTTGCTGGCATAAAGAGGATACCGAAACCCTCATGGGTTTCGGTAAAATCGAAACCATACAGAAGCATTTGGCCTTTGGCCATGATTTGAAGCATACATGAGCTTTCAAATTCATCATTTTGAGCTTTAAACCACCATCACTATTCTTAAATGACTGCTAAAATGGATTGAAAATAAGAAAGAAGTATGTGTTAAGTGTGTGCAGTGTTGCAAGTGAGTACCGAAACCTTCACTTTAATACCGAAACCTTGTAAGGTTTCGGTATGAGCTTGATGTTAAAAACCATATACCGAAACCCCTCTTTATCTATATAGAAACCTACCTAAAACATATATACATGCATGTACCGAAACCATGAAAATGAAAAGGGCCGAAACCCAAAGACAATACCGAAACCTCTATAAGGTTTCGGTAATCTCATCTATACCGAAACTCTCAATACCGAAACCTTCCAAAGGTTTCGGTACTTTCTATTGAAGCTGTGAAATTCCTACTGAAACTAATGAAGATACTGAAACTTTGATAAATTCCTGAAACCATTAAAGTTTCAGTATTGTTGGAGCAGAAACATTAAATTTATAAAATTCATGGTCTCATGCATATATCTATACACACACACACACACACACACACACACACACATATATATATATATATATATATATATATATATATATTAATGTTTATATAAAACATACTTAGACCCAATTAAGTGGTCAATGACCAAACTTAATTGTATTTCAAAAGCTACAAAAATATTCAGCAAGAAATTATGAATTATAGTCCTTGAATTTTTAAGTAGCATTATTAATTTATTACATACTCTGTAATATTAAATTACAGACACTGCTCGTTATTAATTAAAGCATAATAGTTCGGATACGAGTTAAAGCTTATTTAAAGAGTCAGCCTTCGGAAATAATGCAAAGGCATAATAAAGCCTAGATAAGCAAGTGCAAGCATTTCAGAGCAATTAAAGCATAGAATAGCCGGTGCAAGCATTTTCAATACTGTGAGTAACAGTTATTCTTGTTTACATGTTTTATATGAAATTGAGACATAAATTGCTTCTATATGATTTCTTTGGAATTCAATAGACTTTTGTGAGTGAAGGCGAACACTGTGGTACAGGTGATGCCCAGCTTAGCCGGATCTTACATTTGATCTATTAATATGCATATTTATCTGCTATCTGTTTATTGTTCTGCATACTATACAGCAAACTTTGTGTTAGCGTTTCTTTGTGCATCTCATAAGCATTATATTTAGCGAGCAAGCAATTCTGATGTTCACCACTATCCCTTGAGCATTATGCGGGTAGCTAGCCCCACATCACAGATTGATCATCTGTCAGCGGTAAACCCCTAGTGGTGGCATCTCCGTTCTGCGTGAAACGTCTCAATCGTGCAGCATTCTTTCTGGGTATTAAGCAAACAAGCAAGCAAGCATAACAGCCTTTATAGGCACTTTCGCCTCATATTTTGCATGCATTCATGAATATCTGTTTACTCACTAAGCTTTAGCTTACAGTTGCTACTTACAATTTTTACAGGAAAAGGTAAAGAACAAGCTGGACCTTCTGCTTAGGTCTATTTTCTGATCAACCCAGAGGACTTAGCTCACTTTCAGCTTGTGGTATAGCTTTATGGTGCCTTGGGATCTGGGTAGCTGCTTTTAATTATATTGTGATGTAATAGCAACTTAGTACTATAACCTTGTAGCACGTGTAGTGCAAGACTTATTGTAATATTTTATTTAGATTTATGCAAGCTTTAGACATTTTATTTGGTTTATGACTATTGTTATTATTCCTGGGTTAAGCAAGCATGTTTAAAGCAAGGATGTGACAGGATGGTATCAGAGCATTGGTTTGAGGGATTCAAGTGTTAGCAATAACACTTGGACTCAAACTTTTAAGCAAAGATATTAGCTTCAAATATCTACGCTTTAACTTGACCTGAGATAGGCTTTGACTTTGCTTTAGGAATTGGGAAATGGGGTAGAATAGGAGTTATGCCTATTCTTATGCAAGTATTATTTATATGATTTCAGAACATGTCTGGATCTGGTGAAAGGAGCTGGAGGTGGACTCACTCCTGAACAGATCATGCAAATTATGCAAAAAATGCTTAATGAGAACAACGAGCGTCAAGCTAAGTTCTTACAAGACCAGTTTCATGCTCGTGATGAAGCCGAAACTAAGCGTAGAGAAGAACGTAGGAAACAACAGCATGATGACACTGGACGCCATAACGACGACACCGACGAGGAGGAAGCCCCTGTAGTCCCTCCTAAGGGCTGCAACTTCCGTTACTTTAAAGCTTGTGGAGCTCAACCCTTCAAGGGTGCTGCAAACTCGATTGAAGCGCTTGAGTGGATCACTGGAATCGAGCGGATTTTTCTCATTAGCGACTGCGCTGAGGAATCAAAGGTCAGCTTCGCTACTACACTGTTCGAGGGTGGTGCAGTTATGTGGTGGAGGTCTCAGGAGAATATGCACGGAGCCAACTGGATTAAGTCCCTATCTTGGGATGAGTTCAAAGTTATCTTCTTTCGTCAGTACTGCCCAGCTGATGAAAAGAAGCGTTTGGAAGAAAAGCTGATGTCTCTTACCCAGGGAACCAAATCGGTGACTGAGTATGAGATTGAATTCACCCGACTAAGTTTACTGTCTGACTACCAAGTCGTACTGAAGAGCGAAAGATCGACCATTTTCTGATGGGTCTGCATCCCGAGTACCAGAAGTTCTTGAAGCACCGGGGATATACCAATTATGCTGACTGTGTTGAAGCTGCTCGAATTCTCGAGCAGGACTTTATTCGAGCTGGAGGAGTTCCTGCTTCATCTATCAACCCGACATGTCCATCACCGCCCAAGAAATCGCGCACCGGAAACTATTCTGGATCTTCATCCAGATATTCTCAGCCACAGCAGTCTCAGTACCGACAGTTCAGCTCACCTCCGGCGCAGCAAGCTCGTTCCTATTCGGTCCATTCTGAGCCGAGGCAGTGTCACCGCTGCCAGAAGTCACACATTGGGCGTTGTAACCCCAATGATGTGAGGTGTTACGTGTGCAATGACATAGAGCATAGCAGTGAAGCATCTCCTAACAAAGCTAAAGTTTGCAACAACTGTTTACGCCCTGGACATAATGAGCATGCATGTACGCATCCGTTCAGCATAATTTACCCGAGTGCAGAACAACATCCACGTTTGCAACAACAACAGTAACGACCCCAGCAGCAACAACAACATCAACAACAACAACAAAGACAAAACCAACCGGCCCGAAATAGCACATCACGAGGAGGTTCTAGCCGCCGACATGAACCAGCAAGAAATCAGAATCGCGCATTCCAAATAACGGCCGAGCAAGCGAAGGAAATACCAGATGTGGTATCTGGTATGTTTCTTGTTAACTCTGTTCCTGCTAGAGTTATTTTCGATTCGGGAGCAAATCGTTCTTTCATATCAAATTCATTTGCATCTAAGCTTGGAATTGCACCGACCACTCTACCTGTTATATTTGATATCGAAACGGCTAGTAATGTAAGTGTGTCTGCCGATAAAATTTACCGTGATTGCATCATTCTGCTCGACAACTGCACATTTCAACTTGATCTTATTCCGATGGATTTTCACGAGTTCGACGTTATCGTGGGTATGGATTGGCTAGTTCACCATGACGCCAACATTATCTGTAAAAAGAAGTTAATCAAGCTCACTACTCCGGATGGCCGCAGTATCTGCATCTATGGTGACAGAATGAAAGGTGATTTATGCTTGATCTCGGTAGTGAAAGCTAGGAAGCATATAGCTAAGGGTTGCGTGTCTTACTTAGCCTATGCAATAGATGCTAAATCTGAAAAGAAAACTTTAGCCGAGGTACCGATAGCCTCAGAGTTTCCCGATGTCTTTCCTGAGGACATCTCTGGACTTCCACCAGACCGTCAGGTGGAGTTCAGAATTGATTTAGTGCCAGGCGCGGCACCGATTGCTCGAGCCCCGTATAGACTTGCACCTGCTGAGATGCAAGAAATGATGAAGCAATTGCAAGAATTGCTTGACAAGGGACTCATACGACCAAGTTCATCTCCCTGGGGAGCTCCTGTTCTTTTTGTTAAGAAGAAAGATGGGACTCTTCGGATGTGTGTTGATTATAGGGAGTTGAACAAGGTAACAATAAAGAACAAATATCCGTTGCCCAGAATAGACGATCTTTTTGACCAACTTCAGGGAGCCAGTAACTTCTCAAAGATCGATCTTAGATCTAGGTATCATCAGCTCAAAGTCCGCGAAGAAGATGTTTCCAAAACAGCTTTCCGCACCAGATACGGGCATTACGAGTTTCTTGTTATGCCCTTTGGCCTTACTAATGCTCCTGCGGCATTCATGGATCTCATGAACCGTGTTTGTAGGCCAATGCTTGACAAGTCTGTTATTGTCTTTATAGACGATATTCTCATCTACTCGAAATCCGAAGCTGAGCATGCTGTGCATCTTAGAGAACTACTAGAGTTGCTGCGCAAAGAGCGACTTTACGCCAAGTTCTCTAAATGCGAATTTTGGTTGCGACAGGTGCTCACGATCTTGATTTATTCACTTCAAGTTTATCTTTTCTGTAATTTTCATGCTCAGCGTTAACCTGTAAATCTTGTATCTTATCAGATACAATTTCTTGGACACGTGATATCCGGTGAAGGAATCGCTGTAGATCCTTCTAAAATTGAAGCCATTCAGAACTGGGAAGCTCCCAAATCAGCTACTGAAATCCGAAGTTTCTTGGGATTGGCGGGCTACTACCGTCGATTCATTAAGGACTTCTCAAAACTAGCCATGCCTCTTACATCTCTTACTCGCAAGAATGTTCCCTTTATTTGGGAAGAAGCTCAAGAGAACGCATTCCGAACTTTAAAACAGAAACTCACCGAAGCACCTATTCTGGCCTTACCCGAAGGCAATGAAGACTTTGTGGTCTTCAGCGATGCTTCATATCAAGGGCTTGGGTGTGTTCTGATGCAAAGAGGCAGAGTCATAGCATATGCTTCTCGCCAACTTAAGGATCATGAAAAGAGTCATCCGACTCATGACCTTGAACTTGCTGCTGTGACTTTCGTAAAAACGTGGCGTCATTACCTCTACGGCACCAAATGTCAGTTATATACAGATCACAAGAGTCTTAAGTACATTTTCAGTCAGAAGGAGCTCAACATGCGCCAGCGACGCTCCATGGAACTCATTAAAGACTATGACTGTGATATTCTGTATCACCCTGGCAAAGCGAATGTGGTGGCCGATGCATTGAGTCGTAAATCGTATTCCGCAAAATGCCTTTATACTCTGACTCATACCTTGTTTTCATCTACTTTGATCGATGAAATTCTTGTTGCTCAAGCCGAAGCCCTAAAAGAAGAAAACCTCAACTCTGAGGACATGAAGGGGCAACTTCAGTTCTTAACCGATAGCCCTCGTGGCTTAAAACTCTTCAAAGATCGCGTTTGGGTTTCGAAATTTGGAAATGTTCGACAGAAAATTCTTTCGGAAGCCCACTGTTCTAACTTCTCAGTACATCCTGGCAGCACCAAGATGTACAACGATCTAAAAGCCGAGTATTGGTGGCCCGGTATGAAGAGAAAAGTAGGTCAGTATGTCGATAATTGCGTTACATGCCGATTGGTCAAAGCGGAGCATCAGCAGCCTTATGGCAGTCTACAGCCTTTACCGATTCCCGAGTGGAAGTTCGATCACATAACGATGGACTTTGTGACGAAGCTTCCAACTACGCGAAGACAACACGACGCAATATGGGTTATGGTAGATCGCCTAACCAAAGTTTCTCACTTCATTCCGATCCGCGAAAGCTATTCACTTGAGAAACTAGCCAAGTTGGACATAGACGAGATCGTTACTCGACACGGTGTGCCACTATCGATCGTCTCAGATCGTGACAGCCGGTTCACTTCAAGATTCTGGAGTGCATTGCAAGATGGATTAGGCACCAAGATCAGAATGAGCACAGCGTATCATCCGCAGCCTGATGGCCAGAGTGAACGTACGATCCTTACACTTGAAGACATGCTGCGGGCATGTGTCCTAGAGTTTAGCGGTAACTGGGACGATTACTTGCCTCTTGCTGTATTCTCTTACAATAATAGTTACCACTCATCCATCAAAGCCGCACCTTTCGAAGCCTTATACGGACGCAAGTGCCGAACTCCTACGTGTTGGCATGAAGCCGGTGAAGCACCAATCGCCGGTCCCGAGCTACTTCAACAGACTAATGACAAGATCAGAATAATTCGCCAACGCTTAGAAACCGCTCGGTCTCGACAGAAGTCGTATCACGACCGACGCCATAAGCCATTGGAATTTCAGAAGAATGACTATGTGGTATTAAAAGTTTCACCGATGAAGGGTGTGTTCAGATTCGGCAAGCGCGGCAAGTTAGCACCACGATTCGTAGGTCCTTTCAAGATCATCGAACGTGTTGGAACTCAATCATATCTTTTGGAATTGCCGAATGAGCTATCCAACATTCACCCCGTTTTTCACGTCTCGCAGCTAAGAAAGTGCAATGAAAGCGAAAGCGAAAAGTGGGCGGATCATCTGACTTATAAGATTAATGAGAAGCTGCAATGTGATGAGCCCGAGATTATTCTAGAGACCAAGATGAAGAAATTAAGGAATCGAGAAGTAGCAATGGTGTTGGTGCAATGGAGGACTTCTCATGGAAATTCCCAGACCTGGGAATCTGAGCAAGACATGAGAGTTCGATATCCGCATCTATTTGAGCCTTAGGTACTTCGGGGACGAAGTGCAAGCGTGGTGGGCTCATACTATAACACCTTGCTTTGTAATTTTTGCGTTTATGTTGCAATTTGCGTTTGATGAAGTAATTTGCGGATTAAATAAAGTTAATTGCTAAATAATGAAATTAAGTGATGAAATTATTTAGTATGTGTTATGAGTTATTTATATGGCACCAAATTGGAAAAAAATGAGATAAATGAAATTTTAGTGGCTAAAATGAAAATGATGAAAACTTTTCAATAAATATATATAGACCCCAAATGAGAACTTTAATACTCATTTTTTTATCCCCAACACAAGATCAAAGTTCTGCTCTCCTTTTTCCTCTCCTTCACGGTTCATCATCATCATCTAAAGAGTCTCAAAATTTGGTGAGAAATTCAGAATTTTAACAAGAATATCAACAAGAAAGCAAGCACAAGCAAACTAAATCCAACGAATTTGATAAGGTAATTTTAATTTTCATGACTTGATTGGCTCAAATAAAGTGTACGGTTCTTGGATTATCAAGAACACAAATTGATTTCAAAATATTAGAAATCAAACCAAATCTAGTGTTATGAAGTTTAAATTAGAAGCATGCATGTTATATTTATGTGATATAAGTGAGTGTATGCCCTGTGAGTCGTATATGTTTGCTGGCATAAAGAGGATACCGAAACCCTCATGGGTTTCGGTAAAATCGAAACCATACAGAAGCATTTGGCCTTTGGCCATGATTTGAAGCATACATGAGCTTTCAGTTCATCATTTTGAGCTTTAAACCACCATCACTATTCTTAAATGACTGCTAAAATGGATTGAAAATAAGAAAGAAGTATGTGTTAAGTGTGTGCAGTGTTGCAAGTGAGTACCGAAACCTTCACTTTAATACTGAAACCTTGTAAGGTTTCGGTATGAGCTTGATGTTAAAAACCATATACCGAAACCCCTCTTTATCTATATAGAAACCTACCTAAAACATATATACATGCATGTACCGAAACCATGAAAATGAAAAGGGCCGAAACCCAAAGACAATACCGAAACCTCTATAAGGTTTCGGTAATCTCATCTATACCGAAACTCTCAATACCGAAACCTTCCAAAGGTTTCGGTACTTTCTATTGAAGCTGTGAAATTCCTACTGAAACTAATGAAGATACTGAAACTTTGATAAATTCCTGAAACCATTAAAGTTTCAGTATTGTTGGAGCAGAAATATTAAATTTATAAAATTCATGGTCTCATGCATATATCTATACACACACACACACACACACACACACATATATATATATATATATATATATATATATATATATATATATATATATATATATATATTAATGTTTATATAAAACATACTTAGACCCAATTAAGTGGTCAATGACCAAACTTAATTGTATTTCAAAAGCTACAAAAATATTCAGCAAGAAATTATGAATTATAGTCCTTGAATTTTTAAGTAGCATTATTAATTTATTACATACTCTGTAATATTAAATTACAGACACTGCTCGTTATTAATTAAAGCATAATAGTTCGGATACGAGTTAAAGCTTATTTAAAGAGTCAGCCTTCGGAAATAATGCAAAGGCATAATAAAGCCTAGATAAGCAAGTGCAAGCATTTCAGAGCAATTAAAGCATAGAATAGTCGGTGCAAGCATTTTCAATACTGTGAGTAACAGTTATTCTTGTTTACATGTTTTATATGAAATTGAGACATAAATTGCTTCTATATGATTTCTTTGGAATTCAATAGACTTTTGTGAGTGAAGGCGAACACTGTGGTACAGGTGATGCCCAGCTTAGCCGGATCTTACATTTGATCTATTAATATGCATATTTATCTGCTATCTGTTTATTGTTCTGCATACTATACAGCAAACTTTGTGTTAGAGTTTCTTTGTGCATCTCATAAGCATTATATTTAGCGAGCAAGCAATTCTGATGTTCACCACTATCCCTTGAGCATTATGCGGGTAGCTAGCCCCGCATCACAGATTGATCATCTGTCAGCGGTAAACCCCTAGTGGTGGCATCTCCGTTCTGCGTGAAATGTCTCAATCGTGCAGCATTCTTTCTGGGTATTAAGCAAACAAGCAAGCAAGCATAACAGCCTTTATAGGCACTTTCACCTCATATTTTGCATGCATTCATGAATATCTGTTTACTCACTAAGCTTTAGCTTACAGTTGCTACTTACAATTTTTACAGGAAAAGGTAAAGAACAAGCTGGACCTTCTGCTTAGGTCTATTTTCTGATCAACCCAGAGGACTTAGCTCACTTTCAGCTTGTGGTATAGCTTTATGGTGCCTTGTGATCTGGGTAGCTGCTTTTAATTATATTGTGATGTAATAGCAACTTAGTACTATAACCTTGTAGCACCTGTAGTGCAAGACTTATTGTAATATTTTATTTAGATTTATGCAAGCTTTAGACATTTTATTTGGTTTATGACTATTGTTATTATTCCTGGGTTAAGCAAGCATGTTTAAAGCAAGGATGTGACATTTTCCCTTTTTGAAGTCCTCTTGATGATTGCATCGTTTCAATTCAAGTGTTGGAATTTTGATCTTTTGGCAAGTTTATGGTAAGTAATTGTGACGAATTGTGCATTTGAGTGTTTTGTTTAAGCCTAAACACCGAGGGTAGAGAGCTTCATTGAGTGAGGTGTTTAAGTTTTGCTTTGGTCTGGATTGATCAGGTTGTTTTATGTAGCTATTTCGGTGCCAGTCGAGAATTCAAGGTTTTGTTCCTATTATTTAATGCTTTGCACTTTCCGCCACTAAGTCCTTAATGCGTTTAGATCTCTAAAATGTTTATGAATTGATGATCACATTAAAAAGCCAATGAGTTCTTTTCATAAGCATGGTAATTAAGCCGGATTTGCTTGAGGGCAAGCAAAGGTTAAGTGTGGGAATGTTTGATATCGTCCAATTTGTATGTGTTTTATCGGACGATATCTCGTGTTTGACATAGCTTTTTGGTTGTTATTCGTCTCAAACTCGATCTTATAGGTTCATGTTGTCATTTCAGGTGTTTGTTGAGTAAATAGAAGTGGAAGGAGCTGAAACAACAAGAACTCGGCGAGTTCACATCAAAACAGAAAGTCTGACCTGCTCCTGAACTCGGGGAGTTCCCCCTGAACTCGGGGAGTTCCTCCTGAACTCGGCGAGTTCACCCATTTCCAGAACTGAATTGCCAACATGAACTCGGGGAGTTCCTCCTGAACTCAGCGAGTTCACCTGAAAACTGTTATTTTCTGAAAATTCCTGATAAATGCCTGATCGAATGAGGAGTCGACAACTCATGAACTCGGCGAGTTCCCTTCATGAACTCGACAAGTTCTCCCTCCTGTAGATCAAATCAGAAGCTGACAACTCATGAACTCGGGGAGTTCAAGCCTTGAACTCGGCGAGTTCTCCCCAGCCTATAAAAGGAAAATTCTGCTCATTTATGAGGGACGATTTTTATCACAAAAATCAAACACACTCTTGATTTCTAGGGGAAGAAGGAAGGCAAGGAAGGAGATTATCTTGGAGTTTTGACATGGTGGATTGCATCTTCATCATCACATACATCATTAGGGGAGTTATTCTTATACCTAAGTTTATCTTAATGTGTAGAATTCTTTCTTAATTTGAGATGGTGTTTTACTCCATGAGAATGGAGTAGTTTTGTTATGTAATCATTTGGGTAACAAACCCTAAACATTGGATGATTTATATTTTGTATATGATTGGATGATATGTCATAGTTTGCTTATATTGAATGAAAATCTTGTTGTTATGTTTGGATTCTTTAAACTTGCTATGAATGCTTTATTATGTCTATAACGAGAGTTCGAGATAGTTAGTAGATGGTCCAAATATCTTGGTGTCTTTGAACCTTTCTACTAGAGATGGTGAAAGAGTGTGTTTAAAAAGTGTTTTCATAACAATGAGAGGGAAATTGTGTTTTTATGAGAATATAGCATGAATTTTATGATTCGGTGTCAACCGAATCATCTTTCAAAGTTCGTAAACTTATTGTGAGCATTCGGTTTTGCATGACTCAAGTTCTGAACATATAAAAGAGATTCGCGTGTTCAATTCGTGAGTTATGCGATTATTGTGCTATAACGAGAGATCCGCATAGCTAAATTGTCATTGCTCGCATTATGAGTCGATATTGTTTTCATGTATAAGAGATTTGAGTGATCACGATATTGGCTATCATGATTAAATAATTCAACCAGAGCTTAGAGATTTGTGTGGTTGTTTCATTAAAAATCATGTCGACATATTATGCAATTTGCGCTTTCAATTAATCATCCGTAGTTTAGGGGGAATGATCCCATTTGGTTACATATTCCCCCTTGTTAGAAATCCAATTTATTAATCTCCTTTCCTGCTCGTGTGTTTCATCGCGATAGATCTCTTGTCCACGTTTATCTTACATGCTTTTTAAATCAATTTCAACCATAGCTAACCATTAACTGATGGTTCCTATCATCATTACACATATTGTCTCTGAGTTCGACAACCCGGACTTACTTAAGCTATGCTAGTAAACGATAGGTAATAGTTGCCTATTTGTCTGCTAGTGTTAGTTTATTTATATCCATTTCTTAATTAAAATAAAGGTGTGCTAGCGGCACATCACTCAGCATGGTATCACAAAACCTGTAAAAGTAAACAACAAAGTTGTTTAGTGAATTCCAAGATTACTATATATAACAATTACACGGTAAGGATATCATGCATTCCTATTAGTTCAGCTAAAATCCAACATTCAACAATCACCAATATACAACTTATGAGATGGTTCATCTCATCTCATTGAGGACTATGTAATTCTCCATATTTAATTTCCATAGGATTCTAAACTACTAATATGATTAATTTACATAGTTCATATCCAGAGGTTCTATCTTCACCGCCCGGCCTAGCCGAGTCAATGCGTGAAACTAAATAATGTCATATTAGCCCGTTGTAACGTTAAATCAATATTGCCCACACGCGACTCGTTGCACTAACAAGCACTGCTACTCATGACTCCACAAACACAAGTGTTGCCTCACCATGCTTGCAGCCCAACGTTTATTCAACGTCGTCCGCAGGCAGCCCGTTGCTGTCCTCACATGTTACAACACTTTGATTTGGATATCCGATCAAGTCATGCTTGCAGCCCAACGTTTATTTATCATCGCCCGCAGGCGGCCCGTTGCTGTCCTCACATGTTTGGATATCCCAACAAGTCATGCTTGCAGCCCAACGTTTATTTATCATCGCCCATAAGGGCTACAATGAATCTATCAATATGGCATATGAGTATGCATGATCAAATAGCATGTTAACGACCTAGCATAAACAACAATTAACATGTAATCGTTATTTACATTTATCCTAGAACTCATAGTGGTTGGCTAATTATAGCCTTGACGTCTCAATTTGACCCAGAAATGCCCAAATAAGGAAAATGCTTCATCGAATAGGCTCCAACGATCCAATTTACCTACATGATATTTACATAACAAATATATAAGCCCTCAAAGCTTATTAAGTCCATGAAGTTCTCCGAATGTGAGTTCGGGTATCAACGTGAGAGTTTCGTGTAATTCCGGTTCCCAACAAACTCAGATTCATGTTCCAACTTCGGGAACAACTAGACTCATGCAATAAGAGTTTTAAACAAGTTTTGGATCCCAACATAGAGGCTCAATGCTCTCAACAACTCTTTAGACCCTTCCAATTACATTTCGGCTTCCAAGCTGAAAGCCTTATATCCATTTCGGAACTCTATGAGACCTGAATGTGGAATTAAACTTTAGAACCCTTTAAGCACTTAATTTGGATGTATTTTACAAGTATTAGATGTTAGCATAGGACCCCGTAGCTCAAAATCAAATTTTTGGATAACTAGTTTCGACTCATCGAGTCGCCTGGGGCGAGTCGTCGAGTCACTCAAATTTTGGGAACAGAATTATTTGAATCATCGAGTCGCCTCAGGCAACTCAGTGAGTCGCTCACAGACCTGCACTTCTTCTCCCTACGGGTTTAACACCAAAAATTCCAAAACTCAACCAAACTCAAAACCAACACTTGAAATTGATTATACAACGTATTTAAACACTTTTGAGCTCATTTTGAGCTTCCAAAACATCCAAAATGCAACCGATTGAGCCATGGCTCAATTTGAGCCCTAAAATGGATTTCAACCAAAACTAACTTAAACTAACACAAACTACCAATGTAGTTGCATATTTCGGCTCCATTTTGATCATATAACAACATACTAAAAGATTGGAGCCTTTACAAAACATTTCAACATAAACCCATTTGGGTTTCATTCTCCAAAAATGGAGGAATATAGAGAAAATGGAGACAAGAAAACGAAGATGATGATAATACCTTTAAAGAAGTTTCCAATATCAAAGATATGCATTAAATCTTTCAACCTTTGATCAAACCCCTTCCAAACCCTAATTTCTTCTTCTTTCTTCTCTTCTTCTTAAAAAAATGCAAGAATGTGTGTGTGTGTGTGTGTCTGTGTGTGATGTTGGACGATTTAAGAAGGGAGAGGGGGATGGTCTGGCCTTTGGCCACCTTTTCCCCTCCTACTTACCTCCCACGCCCAAATACCCCCTAACATTTCTTTCAATTTCATTTTACTAAAATACCCAAGTACATTACCTATTCTTGTTAATTCATTACTACCCATATATATATATATATATATATATATATATATATATATATATATATATATATATATATATATATATATATATATATATAATCATACAAGTCTCTGTAATAGCAAATGTTATAAATTCTTTGCAATTAACTCATAATATTGCCCTCAAGTTCACAATTTTAATTGTTCAATAAAGTTAGCTACCTCTTTAGTCAATATTATTATCATCTCCAATTAATTTTCATTATTCCAATAATTATATTAACCCAATATTATTAGGGATATATTTTACCTCTTAATTATTTGGGGTGTTACACCAACTGCCTGAGACACGTTAGACTCAAAAACGTAAGTTGGGTAGCTCGTGAGTACATGAGGGTTAGACTCTGCAGAAATAAACACATAGCATACACAAAAGCATATAGAGAATCACAGATAGCTCAACACAATAACTCAATTACGCCTCGAGATCTCTGGGAAAAACTCAGAACTCATTACGCATCTCAACTCAAGGGGATGTCGTTCCCCAACTAACAGACCGCACACAGCAGTGGTTAGCTACTCAATTAGCACATGAGCGACCTGACAATAACCTTGTTGTATATATACAGTCTCATACTTCATGACTGGTTAGGGACAGTCAGCCTGCGCGATCTCCCATCGCGGATACTCTGCTCATATATTAATATAAAGGTAGATAGAATCAAACCTGAGGCGCCACATCTCTGTCTCGTACTCAAAGCACCACAAGAGAACACATATAAACAACTCGTAGCATTAACACGCGTTTTGAAAAGAACTCGAGTACTAACCTATCCACTGAATCACCTACTGAACGGAATCCTATCGCAGCTCCGATCACGGTCAGCTCGACCCTATATACATAACGGATCCCAGAATATTAATATAAACCCAACTGATATACAAAACAGACTCAAAGACAGACCATGTAACTGAACCGAACCCAACAAGCAACCCCAAACTGTAACACCCGCGAATCTCGGAGTAATTAATAAATTATGATTTTTTGTCACTTGAATTTAAGCACCGTAACGTAATTTATTTTAGTTCGAAATATTAAAGTTATGGGACGAATTATTAATATAGGGTAATTTATTTATATGTTAGACTTAGTGACTAATCATACAATATGGGATTTGTTGTAAAAAAAAAGCATTGAAATGAAGTAACTGAAAGAACGAAATCGTGAGTGAGGTGTGAGTGAAACAATTTGCATGTCGGCTTTATAACTAACCTACACACACACACACACACACACACCATTTCTTTTATAACTAATTTGATTCATCATTTTTTTATCATTCCTTTCATATGAAATCTATCATCAACAACACATATTTTAAACACACAAAGAATCTGGAAGTTTTATTTTTATATCTAAATTTGGGAGTTGAAAGTTGAAGAGTAATAGTCATGAATCATCATCATCATCGTCATCTTTATTCTTGAGGTGATACCCTAAATCTTCATTTATATCTTTCTTTTTCTTTTTAAATGATTAAGGAATATTGTTTTAATCAATGAAAGGAAATTTATATTAGTGTACATTCTGAAAATAAATTATATAAAAGGATAGTATATCATCATCATCTTCTCCACTTCTAGGTTTAAAAGCTTCAAAGAGCAACAATGGTGATTTCCATGGGTGTAATCTTTGAATCCGAAAATTTATGTAGAAATGCTTAATATATGGATACAATCAAGATTTAAATGTTATTTTGGTGTTTAATTTCGGATTTGACATCAATAGAATGGTTTCCAAGGATTTTGGAGTTTGGGGGTTTTTGAGAAATCTAGGAAATAGAGGGTTGATTGGAATGGTGATGTGTGTTAATAAAGGGATCGGCCAAAGTTTGGATAGCCGGAGCAGGCGTTGGCGCCGCCGCTGCTCGGCGACTGGCTGTCGAGGATGGGGGCAGCCCACAGCAGCCATGGTTGCATCTGCTCTGCTTGGTCCCTATTTCCTCTGCTAGTTTCGTTTCCAGCTTCACCGAGAGAGAAGAAAGAGTGAGGGTGGACTGGCCGGCGCCGACATGCTTTCTCGGTTGAGGAGGCCACCGGTGCCTCTGTCTCTTCTCCTTCTCCTTTCTTTTCCCCTTCTCCTTTTTCTTGCTCCACCCGAGAGGGAGAAAAGAAGATGGAGCATGGGTCTTCTTCTTTCTTTTGGGTTGACCCGGTTGGGTGTATTTTAGGTTAGAAATTTTGTGGGCTTTTCATTGTTTTTAATATAGAAATTTATTTCTTTTTGGGGTTTTAAAATTGTTTGGGCTGACCATTTAATTGGGTTTGGGCTGATATGTATATATTAAGAATTAAGGTTGGGTTTTGGTTTAAATTTTAATATGGATTATAACTTTTGGGTTTAAATAGTGGGCCTTCTAATTTATAATTTAATTTGGGCCGTTAATTTAAACTAAGGATTAAAGTGTTAGGTTTTAAGATTTTAGGTAGTTTATCATATGGGTTGATCATTTAATTAAATAAAATTGGTTTGAGTTAGTTTTATTTCTAAGTCCATTACAAAATTATTTTAGGTGTAATTGTTATTTTTATCATATGAATATTGTGGGTTACATAATATAGAAAGGGAATTGGAATTTAATTAAATTAAAGGGCTAATCAAAACTAAGTTATTACTTTAATTAATAGAATTGATAACGGACCTAGTAGAATATAGAGTTAAGAATATTGATAAATAGACAATATACTTTTATAGCAGGGCTCTAGTGGTTCAGTTGAGACGTGTGACTCTCGACAGGGCTTTCAGTTGATTTTGATAGCCACGTGGCGAGTACAGATTGCAGGCACTGTGAGTAATTGATTTAATTTCACAAATGATCATACATGATGTGTTTGCACTGGATATCTCATTTGTTTCTTTTGCCATGATTATTGTTTAACTACCATGCTTAGCCTTGAATGTTGTTATTTATTTCGTTGCCATGAGCTGATACCTGATAACCCTTTCCCCAGTATGCATACTGTGTATTATGTGGATTAAGTGAGGTTGCTGTGTGCTTCCGAGTTGCATGCCAGGCGAGCCGCATGTTTGTACATGTGCTAACCGAGAGAGTCGTACGTCGTGTACTTATTATCGGGCGAGCCGGTAACAATACCCTGTTCGTGTATGCTAAATCGAGTGAGTCGTAATGCTACATATGTTGAATTTGAGCCGATATTTGTGTTGACCATGTTATATATGTTTGTCTGTGCTTTTAACTTTGTTACTCGCTAGGCGACGACTTACCCCGGTTGTGGGGGCAACTTTTCAGGTTTAGCTGTTAAGGAAAAGACACCAGCTTCAGGATCTAGAGTTTGAGGATTTATGGTATCTAAAAGACTTCCGCATTTACTCTGATTTATATTTTATACTTGGGATGGGTAGATCCCTAGACTTCGATTTGGTGGTATTAACAACATTTAAATTTTTGCATACTCTGATAATTGTGGTTTGACCTTAGAAAGTTTTATTTTATTACTTTGAGGTTTATGATGCAGATTTTAGTAAAAACGACGCGTTATTAGAACGGGGCGTTTCAGAAACGGACCTGAAGCCCAAAACCAAACCCTACCAAAACTACCTGGATCGCGGCCCGCACTCGGGGGACATCGCGGCCGCGCACTCAATCACTGTCGAAACCCATGCTGCCCGCGCTACACCCATCGTGGTTGCGCTTATAGGGTCGTGACTGCGACCACAGACGAACAAACACGCTCTATTCCATTTTCATGGCTGTTCCAGGGGAAGCCATACCCCCCCCCCCCCAAACTCGATTTACAACACCAATACAAGATCATAAAACTCATACACAACTAACCTACATGCTTTCAAGCCATATCCACGATTTCAACAACATTTAACACAAATCAGATTCAGGAATTCAAGCTCTTACCCTTACTTTGCTCAAGAACACAATAGAGGTGATGATGATGATCAGATTTCAGCAACCAAGCTTAATCCTTGCTAATTTCTTGCTGCTCAACATACGCACACACAGTACACTCTATTTCAGTTTCTATTTTGGGAAAGGAAGGAAAGCAAGGGTTCAAACAAGATAGTATATATAACTTCCATTTTAGGCAGGTTCCAGACCCAATAACCCGAACCCGATATCACATTTTCAATAATAATATCAATTTAACCCGATTAACGCTGTGATCTCATAATTATAATTAATCCACTAATATAATAACCCGGCGCCACGTATATCTCAATCCCGACACATATAATTCACTAATCGGGATATTATTCGACCAACGCAATAATAATAAATTAAACATTCACTAAAATAAATCCACGTACCAGGTCAAATATTGGGATGTTACAGTTTGTCGAATTGGAGATGTCATCAGTTATTACGAAATAATACACAAAAATTGACATTTCATTTGTATTTTGACTCCCGAAATCGGAAGATGGTTTAAGAGTCGAATGTTACCAAAAGTGGAATGTGGCTCTTCGGTTAACGATGTGTGGAGCCTCATCACAAGAAAGGACATGATGCCCAAATTATAAAAATAGAATGGCTACCCAACTAAAACAGATCAAGAACTAATAATTGAAATTCTAATTAGGAGATTTACGATAACTTGCGAATTTCGTTAGGAAACGATTCATAACCAATGATGAAGATCAAACTTTAATAGTAAAGATTAATGAAAATAAGAAAATGCTATTTGTGAGCGTTTTAATGGTTCCAACTTATACTTGTAACATCATAAATTGTACACCCTACATATCTACAACATAAGTAATGCAGACCCAAATGTGGATGATTAAACCTTTTGATTCTGGAGGCCCAGAATATGTGACCAAACAAAAGTGGAAATAATTTTGGCCTTGAGTCTTGTCTGCAGGCCATAAGTAGTATCGAAGCTTCGGACGAGGCCCACACATGGAAAATATCGTAGGCTGTTTGGTCTAGTGTTGAGGCCCAATATGGATCGAGAAATTACAGACGCCTTTTATTTTTTTTATGTGATTTGGGTTTGATTTGTTGGGCTTTAGCCCGATTTATATTTATGTTCTTTTATTTAACTTGTATAAGCATATGGATGGTCATGTAGTCTTTTAAATGAAATCTTTTCCTCTCTAGATTTTGTGTTCATGTTAGAACCGAATTTGATGACTAATTCCACGGAATTCAATTGAATCAATGTGAAATGGTAGGGGTTAATCTTGGATATTCTCATAATCAACAACCCATGTTTTTCTTGTTGGGCTGCATCAATAAGGTGATAAATTTGTAACATTAAAAAGTTTCCAAAACATTGTAATAACCCGACAACTCAATCTTGTAGGCGTTTTTGTTAATTTTTGTAATACACAAAAGGACACTTACAACTTAAGCTTTTCAAAACATCCCACCGAGAATATCTTTTTTCTTAAATGAATCTACACTACTAGATCACCCTTGTGAATGAATTCTTGCTTGTGATGTTTAGTTGTATGATCCGCTTATTGTTTGTTATGTTTCTTCCTTCTGTTAACAAACTTATTGGTGTAACATTAATTAATATATGTTAATTATAAGTTTAATCGTATATTATATAGTCCATTATACATTTCATGTCCCTAGTCATTAATAATAAATTATAAAATTGTATTGAAACTACCAATAATAAATTATTGTAAAAAATTTGAAACATTATGAGTTATTGATAGTAACTTAAAAATTAAAAATAAAAATTTAATGGTAATGTTAAAAAGAATATTTCTTTTTTGGGTCATCCAAGTTGATTGTTATGTGGGCTAATGTTTGTTGCTGCAGTCTGGATTATTGATTGGGCTTGTCTGGGCTTTTCCTTGATACTGCATCTGCGCCTTTTTTGTGCTAGGGTTGTATTTGTTTGCCTATTTAAAGCAACCAGTGGAGGCTAGTTTCATCATTATCAATATTACGCATATTTTGTATTCTTTTCTTCTACTGTTCCGGTTCGTCTTCCTCACTAGTTTTTTAGGGTTTTCAATTTTAATAGGGTTATTTGTACAAGATCTGATATAGATCTTTTTAGTTTCTTTTGTAATCAGTATTGTGTGTGTGGTTCTTCGCCTATCAGTGTTGAACTACAAGAGGGTTGTAGTGAGGTTTTTTGTGTAAGTAATAGGGTGGTCTTTTGACAGGTTCTATTTAGGTTTTTTTAATGAAAAGTTGTTCTTGCCATGTGAGTGCTTGATATCTATTTTCTACATGGTATCACAGCCTTGGTTGTGCGCTTAGGGTTCATTGTTGAACCGATTTTGGGTTTGTGGGTCTCTGTTGGCTATGGTTAAAAGCTCCTCGTGGATATTTTTTGACCCTGCTGTTGATCGTCGTTTTTGGTCTCATCGATTAGGGTTTTGCCTTGAAACCCTTGTTGCTCTGGTTCCGCTGCAAAAATAAATTTGTTGTATCAAGTGCTGTGTGTGGAGTACTCTGTAAGTCCTTCTTCTTGTGTTGTAGCAAGTACCTACTTGCAGGCGTTTCTGTTCTGACAGGAATCAACTGCCCCTGCTTGTCAAACTTGGCCTATAGGCAAGAACCCTTAGTCTCTTTCAGTTGTGTTCTATTGCGTGGTGTGTGTGAGGGTATTGGCTGACTTGACCGGACGTTTGAACGTCCTGGAATCCTGTCACTAAGTCAGTTACTTCTTCTGTGTGGGTTCTTTGTTCTTCCTGCGTGGGTAGTTGTTCTTTATGTTGGTTTGTACTTGTCTGTGTTATTAGTTGCATGGAAAGTTTTGGCCCTATTTTTTAATATCTGTGTTTTCTATGTAGATCTGTTTGTTCTATTAGTTGTGTGGAAAGTTTGGCCCTATTTTTTATTTCTGTTTTTTTGTGTGTGGATCTGTGCTTCATATTTGTTCTGGTTTATACTTTGTTCTAGTTATCATGTGGGAACATGACGATATGTTGATTAGTAAATTAGATTTTGGAGACCCTTTATATCTTCATGCTAGTGACACTAGCAGTGTTCCTTTAATTGCCTTTAAACTAAAAGGAATTGAAAACTACAAGTCTTGGTCATGTGCCATGCTGTTGGCATTTCAAACTAAAAATAAAGTAAGGTTTGTTAATGGAAGTTTTAAAAAATCTCTAGCTAATGATGTGTTTGCTAGTCAATGGGACAGATTCAATGCAATTGTTCTTTTCTTGGATTCTTGGTTCTGTATCTGATGACTTGTATAGTGGTCAAATATACTCTACTATTGCATCTGAGGTCCGACAATAATTAAAAGAAACATATGATAAGGTTGATGGGTATGTTATTTTCAATATATATCATCAAATTAATTCGTTAAATCAAAATGGGTCATCTGTCTCTGATAATTATCACACGTTCAACTCTCTATGGAAACAATATGACATTATGCTAAGATTGCATGTGTGTGTCTGTAATGCTGCTAAAGATGTTCAACAACATAATAATCTTTGAAATTAATGCAGTTTCTAATGGGTTTAGATGATTCGTATTAATCCCTTAGAAGCAACATTTTAACTCGAGATCCTTTACCAAGTGTGAAAGTTGCTTTCTCTATAATCTCTAGAGAAGAATCTCATCGAAATTCTTCCTCTAGCAGTGTTAAAACTATTGGACAGTCATCTGCCTTTAATTCAAAATTTTCCCAGTCAAAAGGTGTGTCCAACTCTGTGTTAAAATGTAAAAAATGTTTAAGAACTGGACACACCATTGACAGATGCTTTGAGATTATAGGATATCCTCCTGAGACTAATAATAATGTTAAGTGTACTAAGTGTGGGAGGTCATGTCACTCTGTTGATAAATGCTTTTAAGTTGTTGGATATCGCTCTACTTGGAAAAAAAGGAATAATAACACTGTTTTACAAATTTCAAGTGGTTCAAACGAATCCACTAGTAACCCTGCTTCTCTTTCTCAAGATCAAATTACTCAGCTGTTGAGTCTTTTAGATGGACAAGCCAAAGTCGTGCCATTGATGTCCAATATGGCAGATAATCTTCATAATTCTAAACTCCCTTGTAGAACACCTTTTGAAAATGTGGTTTTGTCCAGTCACGTTCTTAATTCAATTTGAAATAATAATGAGTGGATTATTGACTCTAGTGCAAACCAACACATGACATACTCTGATAACAACATGATTAACATTCTTGATGTTTCCATGATTAACATTCTTGATGTTTCTACTTACAACTTAACTGTCAGTCATCCTAATGGTACCTCTACAAAAGTTACAAAAATAGGAGATATTCTTTTAACTGAAAAAGTAATGTTGTACGGTGTACTTGTTGTTCCTGATTGCCATGTCAATCTGCTATTTGTGTATAGTCTATCTAAGGATAATCAGGTGCGTGTTGTTTTTGATGATTAGTTTTGCTATATCCAGGATTCGAGGTCAAAACTGACCTTGGGGACTGGTAAACAAAATGAAGGGTTGTATATCTTTGGAACTAGTTGTAGATGTACTACTTCTTTTTCTTCAAATGTGCATATGTGTTCTCAATCATGTAGTTTATGGCACAAAAGACTTGGTCACCCTGCTGACAAAGTCTTGTCTGTGCTTAAATCTGATTTAAATCTTGAAAATGATAAGTTGATAGAACCTTGTGAGGTGTGTCAGTCAGCCAAACAAACTAGAAATTCTTTTTCTCTTAGTGAACACAAAACCACAAAGTGGGGGATATTATTCATCTAGATGTGTGGGGACCTTACAAGATAAGTAGTAAAGAAGGCTTTCGGTATTTTCTAACTGTTGTTGATGACTATTCTCGTGCTGTTTGGACCTTCATGTTAAAACATAAAGGTGAAGTTTTTGAAAATATATTTGTATTTTTTAACATGCTTAAAACCCAATTTGCTAAAGTGGTCAAAGTCTTTCGAAGTGACAATGAAACTGAATTTGTCAATAATATAATGAATGATTTTTTGAAACAAAATGGTGTTATTCATTAAACCTCCCACAGACATCTTTTAAATATTGCTAGTGCTTTATTGTTTCAAGGTCATTTACCTCTTTTGTTGTCTGAATGTGTTTTAACTGCTACATATCTGATTAACAGGTTACCCACATCTGTGCTAGGTGGAAAATCTCCTTATGAGTTGTTTTATGATAAAAAAAACCAAACCTTTCCCATCTCAGAACCTTTGGTTGCATGTGTTTTGCTAAAATTCTTCCTAATACTGATAAATTTGGAAGTAGGTCTGAAAAGTGTGTTTTAATTGGTTTTTCAAATGTCAAGAAGGCCTATAAATTGTATAGCTTAAATTTGAAGGATTTTTTGTTTTCAAGAGATGTTCAATTCTTTGAAGATGTTTTTCCTTTTAAAATTGTTAAAAGTTTTGATAAAGATAGCTTTAAATTCGATCACACTAACTTTTTTGACAAAACTGAAAATTTTTCTGAAAATCAAACGAGTCAGCCAAAAGGTTCTGAAAGTCCCTATGACGAAGGGAAAGATAATCAGATAAGTGATGGTATGTATGACAGAAATGAATGGGAGAATTTCTTTGATGTGTATCATGCAACACATCCTTTAGGTGAGGGTAGTACACAAAAAGAGGTCAGTGACCCATCTGTCATTAATGCAACTCTTTCTGGTGAGAATCCTATTTCTGAGAGCACCCTTGGACAAACCAGTGATAGTACTCAAACTGAACCTGTTTATGTTAGACAATCTTCAAGAAAGTCTAATCTTCCTAGAAGATTTGATGATTATGTTATAGAAGGAAAAGTGAAGTGTGGCATAGGAAAAACTATAAATTACTCTAAATTGTCTGCTGTTGATTTTTGTTTTGTTTCCACATTAAATAAGGCTGTTGAGCCTACTACCTATTGGGAGCCTATTAAGGAACAGAGTTGGGTAGATGATATGAATGCTGAAATGGAAGCATTGCATAGGAACGGTACTTGGATTCTCGTTGACTTACCCAAAGATAGACAAGCTATTGGGTGTAAGTGGATATATAAAATAAAATATAAGTCGTCGGGAGAGATAGATAGGTATAAGGCTAGATTAGTAGCAAAAGGGTATAGTCAAAAGGAAGGGTTAAATTTTAGTGAAACATTCTCTAGTAGTTAAAATGGTTACCATTAGATCTTTTTTAACTTTGGCTATTCAGTCAGGTTGGAATCTGTATCAACTAGACATTAACAATGCTTTTCTATATGGGGACTTGGTTGAGGATGTGTACATGACCCCCCCCCCCCCCATTAGGCTACTTCAGTAAGGTGAAACCAAGGTGTGTAAACTGGTCAAATCTTTATATGAATTAAAACAGGCTCCACGAAAGTGGAATGAAAAATTAATTGCTTTTTTGAGTGAACATGGTTTTTTACAAAGCAGGAATGATTATTCCTTGTTTATTAAGCGGAAAAATTCTGTTTTTATTGCTTTACTTGTCTATGTGGACGATATTATTGTGACTGGAAACATGGAGACTGAAATTGAAGATTTTAAAAGGTCCTTGAGGTCAAAGTTTCAAATTAAAGATTTGGGAAAGTTAAAATATTTTTTGGGCATTGAAGTTTTTAATGTTGGGAATGGGATTGGCTTAACTCAAATTTGTTAAGTGAATTTGGGTTACTAGGTTGCAAGCCAACTCTCAATCCTCTTGATCCTGGTTTTTGGTGCCAAAATAGTTCTTACAGCATGTTGTTAAATGTTACTTTGTATCAAAAACTTGTAGGAAAATTAATCTATCTCACTCTTACAAGGCCTGATATCACATATGTTGTTCACTTGCTTAGTCGGTTTATGCATCAGCATAGGGAATCACACTTTAAATGTGCTTTAAGAGTTTTAAGATATCAGGTTTTAAAATTTCTAAGTGTTTGGTTGACAAATTTGTTTTATCTGCGTATGTTGATGCTGATTGGGCAAAAGCTGTTATGACCAGAAAATCTGTTACCGGGTTCTGTTTGTTCTTACATAATAACTTGATTTCATCGAAAAGTAAAAAACAAAAAACTATCTCTCGGTCTTCTGCTGAAGCAGAATACAGAGCTTTAGCATCTGTTCTTTCTGAAATAATTTGGGTGTTAAAGGTCTTAACTGAGTTTGGTTTAAATATTGAGTTACCTGTAAATGTCTTTTTAGATAGTAGAGCAGCAATATTGATTGCTGCTAATCCGGTTTTTCATGAAAGGACTAAGCATTTTGAGATTGATCTATATTTTGTTCGTGAAAAGGTAAGTGCTGGAGTTATTAAGACAATTAAGACAGACTCCCTAAATAATATTGCTGACATTTTTACTAAAGGGCTTTTTGTTGCACATCATAAAGTGTTGTGTGAAAAACTGCACTTCACAGATGTTTTTTCTCAATCAACTTGAAGGGGGATGTTAAAAAGAAGATTTCTTTTTTGGGTCATCCAAGTTGATTGTTATGTGGGCTATTATTATGTGGGCTAATGTTTGTTGCTGCAGTCTGGATTATTGATTGAGCTTGTCTGGGCTTTTCCTTGATACTACATCTGCGCCTTTTTTGTGCTAGGGTTGTATTTGTTTGCCTATTTAAAGCAACTAGTGGAGGCTAGTTTCATCATTGTCAATATTACGTATATTTTGTATTCTTTTCTACTACTGTTCCAGTTCGTCTTCCTCACTAGTTTTTTAGGGTTTTCAATTTTAATAGGGTTATTTGTACAAGATTTGATATAGATCTTTTTAGTTTCTTTTGTAATCAATATTGTGTGTGTGGTTCTTCGCCTCTCGGTGTTGAACTAAAAGAGGGTTGTAGTGACGTTTTTGTGTAAGTAATAGTGTGGTCTTTTGACCGGTTGTATTTAGGTTTTTTTAATGAAAAGTTGTTCTTACCATCTGAGTGCTTGATATCTATTTTCTACAAGTAAGTTAATATACAAAAAGAGACCATAAAAAACAAAAAAAGGAAAGTATCCCAGCGTGTCATGAAAACGTTGATGCATAAACATCGGTGTTTATATTTATTTTCTTTCTATTTAAATAATAAGTTTAGAAAACAATGGATTTTTTAATCCATATTTTAATTGTTGATGTTGGGATACTATGTTGGTGCAACAAGGACTTGTCTCTTGGAATCATCGTTAGTAAACAACCAATTGCATTACCTCCCAAAATTCCATAGCGAAATATCCAATAGCTTGCTAATCGATGAAATTTGTAAAATTGTTAATTACAATTTTTGAATATAATATTTAAAAAAACTAACATGTTCTCACGTAGAAATCTTCGGTTTAATGTTTTCATTTTGATTTTCAAAAAAGTTATGTTTTTTATTTCATAATCAACCTTATGTTTTGTATAAACGACTAACATGTTTTCACTTTTTTTTTTTACTTGAAAAGTCCTGAAACTTAAATATTTTTTTTAGGGAAATAAGAAAAATTCCAAATTACAAACAAATAAGTAACTTGAGGATTTTTTTGGTAAAAATAACTTGAAAGGATTAAACCACAAAAATACAAAAAGCATATTGTGTTTTTTTTTTTTTTTTTTCATATTAAACAATTAAACCCTATATGTCATCTAAAATATCTATTTTACTTCATTAATAAACTTTTTATATGTTCATCTTTGTACATACTTGTATATGCTTATATACGTTTGTGTATTGATACTTTTAATATAATTTATATGTCATGTATACATATTTACCTAAATTGACATACAAATTTGTTATGTATATATATACATACATGTACATACAAAATTGTTAATGTATATGGATCTTGTAGTAGTATAAGTATGTGTAGTACATACACACATACATACATACATACATACATACATACATACATATATATACATATATATATATATATTATATATATATATATATATATATATATATATATATATATATATATATATATATATATATATATATATATATATATATATATATATATAGGGGTTCAATGGAAAACCAACATGCATCGGAAAACCTCCATGCACCACCATAAATGCATCACAATTCCCACGTGATGCATCAAATTCTCGCGTTTTTTGGTCCTCAATGGTTCCCTATGAATCAAAGTTCCCCATTGAATATATATATATATATATATATATATATATATATATATATATATATATATATATATATATATATATATATATATAGAGAGAGAGAGAGAGAGAGAGAGAGAGAGAGAGAGAGAGTAAGGTTCCTCTGCGTACCAAGCAAAATCTCGCCGTTGTTTCAACGTACCCCACATATGCAAGGGTATTTTCGTAATTACAGCGACCATTCACAACACTTAATTGATCATTCACATTACTTAATTGATCATTCACAACACTTATTTGATCATTCACAATTGTTCAACACTTATTTGATCATCCACAAGAATTATTTGATCATTCACATTATTTATTTGATCATTCACAAACACTTATTTGATCATTCACATTAATTATTTGACCATTCACAATATTTAATTCATCATTCATAATAATTATTTGACTATTGACATTTCTTCTACACTTATTTGATCATTCACAACACTTATTTGATTATTCACAAGAATTATTTAACCATTTACACTTCTTCTACACTTATTTGACTATTTACACTTAATCTACACTTACTTGATCATTCAACACGTATTTGATCATTCACGAGAATTATTTGACCATTCACAATATTTATTTTACCATTCACAACACTTATTTGATCATTAACATGAAATAAGTGTAGAAGAAGTGTGAATGATCAAATAATACTTGTGAATGATCAAATAAGTGTAGATTAAGTGTAAATAGTCAAATAATTATTGTGAATGATCAACCAAATACTGTGAATGGTCAAATAATTTTTGTGAATGATAAAATAAGTGTTGTGAATAATCAAATAAACATTGTGAATGGTCAAATAATTCTTGCGAATAATCAATAAGTGTTGAAGAATTATGAATGATCAAATAAGTGTTGTGAATGATCAAATAAGTGTAGAAGAATTGTAAATAGTTAAATAATTATTTTGAATGATCAAATAAGTGGTGTGAATGATCAAATGACTGTTGTGAATAATCAATTAAGTAATGTGAATGATTAATTAAGTAATGTGAATGATCAATTAAGTGTTGTGAATGATCATTTTATAAGTATCGTGAATGATCGATGTAATTACGAAAATACCCTTCCAGCTAAAAAAAAGAGGGACGCGCATGAAATTTTCAACTTTTGATCACAACTCTTGTTTTTTTTAATCTTGTGGCTTTAGAAGGGTACCTTTGGTACACTCAATTCTCATGGATAATTTTTTAAACGCAAATAGGTTGGGTTCCGGTAAGTACAATACTCTCCGTAAAGACCTCTAAAATTTAAAAAATTATATAGAAAATGTATAAATTTTTAAAAAACATTCACAAATATAATAAAAAATTCAAAAATTTCATGTCCAAACATATGTGCATTTTCTATATAAATTTAATATGAAAAATTTCACAATTTTCATGTCAAAAAATTTATGTATTTTCTACGTAAATTTATGCATTTAAGGGTTCTTACTGTAAGAACGGTTTTTACCGGAACCCAACCCTGTATAATACACACACATACATATGTATAATATATATATATATATATATATATATATATATATATATGTATGTATGTATATATATATATCAATGGAAAACCACCATGCACCTGAAAACTTGTGAAAACTGCACTGCACCACCACAAATGTATCAAATTCCCCGCGCAATGCATCAAAATCCCGCGCGATGCATCAAATTTTCCGCGTGATGCATCACATTATTTACGATCATGTCACCGCGTTTTTCATGAAATGCACCAAATCGGACGGTTTGCATAGGTTTCCATAGTTTCAGGTGCATAGTGGTTTTCCATTGAACCCACCCCTATATATATATATATATATATATATATATATATATATATATATATATATATATATATATATATGTGTGTGTGTGTGTGTGTGTGTGTGTGTGTGTGGTGTGTGTGTGTGTGTGTTTATGTCTGTATATACATATGTTCTTGTGGATATGCGTATAAATGTGTATATGTATGGATGTCCAAATCGTGAGAAACGCTAAAAAAATTTACTGCATTCAACGTCAAATTTTTGCTAAATTAATATTTAAATTTATGCATTTAATGTATAAATTAATAGAAATTGTTATAGTATATCAAAATATTATTTTTATATCTTGAAGTTAAAAGTTAAAATAGCATGTATGTTAATGATTGGACTGGTCGATTATTCACATCGTATACATGTCTTCTTAGACTTGTAGAATGAAATTTAAAAAAAATAAAATTTAAATTAGGATTCACATTACAATCATGACATACTTTTGAAAAACTATAAATAGGATACATTTACTTTTTTATTATTGATATGATACATGTACTTTACTTTTTCATAGCAGTAGAAATTTGTAATAGAGCCGTACTTTTTATAGAAGTGGAACCAAGTTTTGCATTTAAATTGAGCTTGGTCATATTGATATGAAAAACTGAAATATACGTACCATATTGGTAATAAAAAAAAATGTTGACATAACATATCTACAATTTTTAAAACTAGGTTACTATTGTACGACTTTAACTTTTAATTACAGTACTACATATTATTGATTGATATATGAAATGATATTTAAGTGTTTAAGGTTAGCTAACGTTATGAGTTGTGAAATTGTAGAAATATAATGTCTATTACAAAAATATCTCAAATTGCAAATGACCTTATCGATGTAACTTCTAAATATAATATATACATAACATTACAAAAGGCTGGACACTTGTAATATTATATTTTTATCACTACTATATAAATCAAACTATACAACACTAAACCTAAAATTACATTATTCCATTTATATCATTTTTGCTTGTTGTTGTGATAAAGTTAGATTGAATCTTTGGTATCTATATTTTGATTTCTTTTTTCAAGAATTTAATCGAGTAGAGTCGAGATGAGCCCGATAGTGCCGAGTATTTTAACCGAGCTCAAGTTTCAAAACATAGACTCGATCGAGCTCGAGTCAAGTTTCAAACTCGAGTTAGCGTTTCAACATCAAACTCGTGCTTGGTGATACTCGACTCGATTTGGCTCAATTATATAGATCATATCTAGAGAAGTTCATTTGTTAACCTTTCCTTTCCGGCTGATATCGTAGTTCCTTTAAAGCGTGTGTAAACACTATATGTGTGATTCGAATTTAGTTTGCATCACATTTGTATGGAATATTTGTTGGTAAATGTTGTTCCATAACCAAGTTATATAAAAACAACCAACCAACTTAAAGATTTTCTTATAAAATGTTACATTGTGTTCATTTTATTGTATTGATAAACATTTATATATTTTTTTTTGACAAACTGACATCAATAAGAAAATTATGGATTTATTTTAGACAGTCTATACATTACAAAATATCATTTCGTCTTCAGAGGTTCACTCTATTCAATTATTACTACAGTTTTCTTAAAATAATTTTTTATATATAATTCAAATTCTATCATTTATAAAGTTTTAGCAAGTGTAATTAAAATAATTATTTACAAAAAAGGTATTAGGATGCTACGCTTGTTGAATCTTGAAACTAACACACATTTTCAAGAAATGACAAAGATTAATGATACCAACATAGAGATTAACATCTTATCGTGAGAATCTAACCACAAAAACCTATAAACAATTGCATTATATATATGTTCCATTCCCTTTTGCCATTGGATACACAATTCATAGACTTTGTTTCAAAAACACAAAGTAGATATGAGTTTTTCACCACCACCACCACCCTTAAATGTAACGATGCCGTTTGCTTTCCCTCCAAACTTGATGCCCAATGATGCCAGTCCTGATTGGATGAACAAGGCCGACAATGCATGGCAGCTCACAGCAGCAACGCTTGTCGGCCTTCAGAGTGTCCCAGGACTCATAATCTTGTATGGTGGAGCCGTTAAGAAGAAATGGGCTGTCAACTCGGCTTTTATGGCTCTTTATGCTTTTGCGATGGTTCTCGTTTGTTGGGTTTTATGGGGTTATCGGCTCTCTTTTGGTGATAAACTTGTTCCCATATGGGGAAAAGTTAACGTTGCGGTCGAACAAAAGTACCTTCTCGAGAGGGCATTTCTTGGAATGTTTCCAAACGCCACGATGGTGTTTTTTCAGTTTGTTTTCGCGGCGATCACTTTGATTTTGATCGCAGGCGCAGTTTTGGGACGAATGAATTTTTATGCATGGATGTTGTTTGTTCCGCTTTGGCTAACCTTCTCTTACACCGTTGGTGCGTTTACGATTTGGTCTACTAATGGTTGGTTATCTACAATGGGAATAATCGACTATTCAGGTGGTTACGTGATCCATCTTTCTTCGGGAGTTGCTGGTTTCACTGCTGCTTACTGGGTACGTAATCATTGAATTTGTACATATTTAATTATATATAAGTACGTGTTATATAGATTTTTCGTGGATGTTCATTATCCTTGAAGAAATGTTTAGGGTACTTTTCATACAATGGAATCGACTGAACAAAATTATGTGGGTTTACAAGCTTTATTTGTTATCATGTGATAAAAGTTTTAATTCTTAATAGACAAATATGAATAATTGATTTTAATGTAAATTTCATTAATAACCCTCATTTCCTTACTAAAATAGAAGAAATAATCAAAACATGAAAATGAAATGGAATTTTAATTTTTTTCTTTTCATTTACGATGTCAATAATATTTATACGTAATTATTATTTTTTCTTTTAAAAAACCCGTAAACTAAATGATTTCATAAATTCTCTTGATTCCATAATATCCATCGTTCCATTAACGAGTTTATTTATGTCTAAAGCGAAGTTTTGATGAAAGAGATATCGACTCTTCTTGACATGATATACAAGTAACCCATTCTAGTTTATCTAATACAAAATATCGACTTTTTTTTGTTTTGGTTTAGGTTGGCCCAAGATTGACAAAGGATAGGGAAAGATTTCCTCCAAACAACATAATTCTTATGTTAGCCGGGGCCGGGCTCCTATGGATGGGCTGGACCGGGTTCAACGGTGGTGACCCTTATGTCGCAAGCGCAGACGCTTCATTAGCCGTTTTGAATACCCATGTCTGTGCTGCCACGAGCCTACTGACTTGGCTCATCCTTGATGCATCTTTCTTCAGGAAAGCATCTGTAATCGGTGCGGTTCAAGGCATGATCACTGGTCTAGTTGTCATCACTCCCGCCGCAGGTAAACAATGTGTATACTAATAAACAATGGGAGTTGAGTTGTCCACAACAAAAAATTTTCCATATACAACAATCTCATAGAAAATAACGAATTATACCATTAAAAGTGATTTTGGAATACTTCTACCATAAAAAAGTTTGTAAGTATAGTATATTCATTTTATCTAAAATTGTTATGTATAAATTTTTTTTTATTGTGTACAAATCACCTTCTGTAAACAATACACATCAACTTTCACTATGGTTTTTTTTGTTATAGTTTAGTTTATTTTGTTAAATAATACAATATGGGCTTGACTCTATTATAGACGGGCCAAGCCCTTTAAGATTCTTATGTGAACTATGTGACCATGTATCCTATTTACAATGTTTAATATCACAATTTTATGTTAACTAACATATTTCATTTCACATTAGGTGTGGTGCAAGGATACTCTGCGATACTAATGGGAATTTTCTCGGGCTCGATCCCGTGGTTCACCATGATGGTCCTACACAAGAAATCCAAGCTCCTCCAGAGTGTCGATGACACGATGGCAGTGTTGCATACACATGCCATAGCTGGAAGCCTAGGCGGCATTCTAACCGGTCTATTTTCAGAGCCACATTTGTGTGAATTATTCTACGGATACACAAATAAATACATGGGATTATTCGTCGGGT
Source organism: Centrapalus pauciflorus (assembly GCA_020465985.1). Lineage (NCBI taxonomy): Eukaryota > Viridiplantae > Streptophyta > Magnoliopsida > Asterales > Asteraceae > Centrapalus > Centrapalus pauciflorus. The sequence goes on from JAANYP010004076.1 coordinate 130,038, forward strand.
TACATCGTGGGACCTCACAAAGCATAAATTATGGATTTAGACAAATGGGAATTCAATTGCTCGGGATCGTATTTGTAGTCGTGCTTAATGTCGTGATGACAAGCTTAGTTTGTTTATTCGTGCAATTAATCGTGCCATTGAGGATGTCAGATGAGGATATGGAAATTGGAGACGAGGCGGCTCATGGGGAAGAGGCGTATGCGATCTGGGGACAAGGTGAAAGGCTCGAGAACTCTAGGGCTTCAAATTATAACGATATCGAAGCCACAGGGAAGGGGGGTGCCGGTTCGGTTGAGTTGACATAGACACATTTTGGAATGACTTTGTGTCTTTAGGTTTGGACGTTAATAAAGGCCAAGTTAAATTGTAACTCATTTAAAGAAAATGGAAGTTAATAAATACCAAACAATATTAATTTTTGTTCGCATGGTAACTTTAAATTAAAAATACCATAAAATTGGGTCCTTTTGATTTGTAAACTTGTAATTTGTTTTTGTTATTTTTGGGTTATATACCAATAGTAAAGTTAGTTTATAATAAAGTATATTTTAGGGTTAAATATGTTACATTTGGTGTGATGAATCTCTATTGCTTATATTAATGGATTGAAAATTAATACAAACGAATGAATCATACAATGTTAAATGGATGTCATAATTGTTTATGTTTACAAAGATTTTTTTAACAAATGACAGTGACACATAATTACATATTAATTCACATAGAAAATGAATATATATATATATATATATATATATATATATATATATATATATATATATATATATATATATATATATATATATATATATATATATATATATATATAGGGAGGTTTCATTGAGAATTTTTATGCATCGAGGCACAAAAGAACCTCCACTGGCCCTTGGATAAAAAGAATGTGTGGGTTAGATCAAATGACAAAAGGGTAATTAAATAGAAAGTTTTATGCATCAAGTGCACATAACGAAATTCGTGGAGGGGTAAAACAGGAATTATGCAATCCTTATTTAATTATTACACTTCCAAAATTAACAAAAACAATACAAATTCAAAATACATCAAAATACATGCATATCGTTCATCTCTTCATGCATATCGTTCATCTCTTCCAAAAATAAATCATGCATATCGTTCATCTCTTTCAAAATCAAAATACATCATAATACAAACATGAATCGTTCATACAAACATAAATCATGCATATCGTTCATCTCTTCCAAAATCAAGAGGGGGCTAAGAGAGAGGAGAGAGAGAGAGAGATAGAGAGAAAGAGGGAGTGGTTTTAGGAAAGAAGTTAATGGTGATTTTCATACCAAATTTAGCTATTAATTATCTTAAAAACATTTAAATTCAAAAATAATTTCCATACATTTAATATCCCCTAAATGCCCTTAGTGCACCCTTGGTGGATAGTCCGATGCACAAAAGTTCTCAATAGAACTCCAATCTACACACACACACACACACACACACACACACACACACACACACACACACACACACACACACACACACACACACATATAAAGGGTGGGTTCAATGGAAAACCACTATGCACCTGAAAACTATGAAAACCTACGCATACCGTCCGATTTAGTGCATTTCATGAAAAACACGGTGGCATGATCGTAATTACGGTGATGCATCACATGGGAAATTTCATGCATCTCGCGGGATTTTGATGCATCACGCAGGGAATTTGATGCATTTGTGGTGGTGCAGTGCGGTTTTCACAAATTTTCAGGTGCACTGTGGTTTTCCATTGAACCATATATATATATATATATATGTATATATATATGTATATATATATATATATATATATGTATATATATATATATGTATATATATATATATAACATCCTTATTAGCACTAATAATGGAAACACCCTATAGTTTGGGATTCACGTAATTGAGTGTATCACTCTGTAATTAGCTCCTAGAATTACTCCTTTTAGTTATTTACATTTATTGTATAAAGATGTATATAAACCAATAGAGATTGTTAATAATATTGCAAGAAAATACATTCATCCATCTTTGTCTCCTTCTTGATATGGTATCAGAGCTCTAAAATTGCTCCTCTGAGCCACCGATCCTACCACCCATCATTAGAAATAACCTGCAAACAATTTTCTTGCACAAGTGTCAATCACCTCCATGGATTCTCACTCCCCTGTTATTCAAATAACAACGAATACCCATTTTCCAATCAAGCTAACAGCTTCGAATTTTCCCGTATGGCGAAAACAGGTCTTGTCTACCTTAATCGGGTTGGATCTCGATTCATTCATGATCAGAATGACCAATCCACCATCCAAGTTTATTGCCGACTCCAAACTGAATCTTGATTACACTCCATGGTATCGTCAGGATCAAATTATAATAAGTGCAATCCTCGGAAATTGTTCAGATGCCATCCAACCGTTGCTTGCCTCTGCTAAAACCGCTCGTGAAGCCTGGAATCGACTCAATGTAAGTTATGCCAACACCTCTCGGTCTCGCATAATATCGCTAAAATCGAAACTCACCAAAAATCCCAAAGGGAGTCGACCTGTTGCGGATTTACTACATGAGATGAGAACCATAGCCGATGAAGTAGCCCTCGCTCAAAGCCCGACCAGTGATGAAGATCTCATGGTTCACATTTTAGCCCAACTTGGTGATGACTACTCTTCTATTAGTGTCGCCATCAAGGTTCGGGAGAACCCTCTTTCTTACCCCGAACTATTTGACAAACTTGTTGATTTAAAAGAACTCTGCAAGAAAAGATCCCCCTACAACTGAGGTTTTGACTGCAAACTTCACTCAACGTCATAATCCTCAAAATTCAAATTGTTCCCATGGCGACAACTCCAACTCTTCAAATCGAAACAACAGGTACCCAAACAACAAAAACAATCGTTCAAACTGGCAGCCTCAAAATTCGGTTGGAAAAAAGTGTAAATTTTTCAAAGGAAAAATGTATTTTACATGTTTTTGAACCAAATATAATTATATATAATTGTGAGATATATAATTAATATTTTGTGGGTTTGTGTTCTCCTTGAAGAGAGGATTACAACGATATAAAAAACGTCCAAAACGGAGCTAAGATAAATAAGATATCGATGCTCAAAGATTGGTATTTGATGTGGGAAAATGCAAGTTAAATATGTGAAAACTTGTCCCACATAGGAAGAAAGGAGGAGCCTTGACAAGCAGGACAAGTTACTCTAAGACAAATCTTGGGTCCAAACAGTAGCAAATCATTAAACTTGTGTGCGGCCACATCTTCTTTGTCATTTGTATAAGATATTTTTTGCGTGAGCCGTGTTCGTGTCTTGGACGAATCTAGACAATTCTAGAGCCGTTACAGAAATAGTTTGATGATACAACTATTATGTTTAATTATTAATAAAAAAAATGGTTTTTTTTATTATTACAATTAAATATAAATAATTTGTTGTTACAACTCATGGTTTAATAATACAATTATTATATTTAATTATTAATTAAAAAATGGTTTTTTTAATTATTACAATTGAATATAATTAATTTGTTGTTACAACTCATCTCCTATAAAAGAGATAGATATGCAAACACCAAAAATACACTTGAAAGACTTGGAAAACACTTTGCATTTTGAAACTTTTTGCACTTTAACGGCAAGACATTGCTGCTTCCAAGAACGAAACCTTCAATTCACTTGATTTTTCAGGCAAGTTGGCTACCTCCGGCAGTACAGGCTGCTTTGGCTGTTGTACCCTAGGGAACAGACTTCGAATATGTTTTAAGGGAATCATGTCTAACACGAGACTCAGCCTTCCTTTTCCGTATTGTAATTTACTTTTCCGTATAATTATTTCTTTTACTTGTAATTTTAATTTTTGTATTCTGATTATTTCAGTGTATTGTAATTTCATTTCTGATTGTAATTCGTAATACATTTCTTATATTTTATAATTGGTATCAGACACACTATTCCTACAATCTTAAAACAGATTTTACAACCACGATACCGGTTATAAAATTAGGAATTTAGGGAAATTGTTTCTTCGATTCAAACAAGTATTGTCTCGAAGTAAAATTTCTATTACATTATTGTTTCGATTCAAACGAGTTTTGTCTCGAAGCAAATGTGTTTCCATTTCATTTAATTATTTCTGTTTCGTTACAAACAAGTTTTGGTTTCGAGACGGATTTAATTTTTGCAACAGCCTTGATTAAGTGTTTAATTTGAACGGCAGATTCGATTATTCACTTTTGGTTTCTTAAGCTTTGAACGGATGATTCAATTTCAACTTTTAATATAAACTTTGTTATTATTCTCGTTCGGGTTATAAGTGTTTGAATGAACGATTGATTCATTCTTCACTTTGGTGTTAAATTGAACGACAGATTCAATTTTTTAATTTTAGAAATAAAATTGGTTATAACAAAAAGGATTTAATTTTGTTATAAAGTGATTAAATTGAACGGTTGATTCAAGTTTTGTCAATTGAAGTACTGACATTGTTTATAATAAAAGATTTAATTTTGTTATAAAGTGATCAAATTGAACGGGTGATTCAAATTTGATCAATTAAAGTATTTGACGTTGTTTATAATAAAAGTGTAATTTTATTATAAAGTGGGAAAATTTTCTTTATTGAAAATTTATATAGTATTTGTTGAAAAGAGAATTCACAACTACTTGTGCCGTTATAATTATTTTCTTTGGCGTTAAAGAAAAAAATAGAAATGTTAGATGGAGTTGTGTCACGGCTGATGACTTCAACTATGACATCTATTGCTAAACCATCGGTTAAGGAGGATATGGTTGATTTGATTTGAATTCACAATGCGAATAATTTTGCCAATCATATTGAGAAATCAGAATTGTTTTCTCATTTAGATCTTGAACCATGCGTGGTTCTTGAAGGCAACGGTGAAGTTGCAAGTATGATGAATGTGAATATCACTGCAAACCGAATGAATGGTGGATTGACACTGGTTCTACCCGACACGTGTGTTCGAAGAAAAGTTTATTTACTACTTTGAAAGTAGTTAATGGAGAACAGATCTTCGTGGGAAACTTTGATATGGTTGATGTCAAAGGTGAAGGCGATGTGATCTTGAAGATGACATCCGGGAAAGACCTTAAGTTGACAAATTGTTTTGTATGTACCGGAAATTTGAAAGAATGTGGTTTCCAGATGGCTGTTAAACAAGTTTGGATTTAAAATGGTTTTTGAATCGAATAAATTTGTTTTGACCAAGAATGGTCATTTTGTTGGAGAAGGTTTTGCTTTGAATGGAATGTTCAAAATAAATTTGATGATTTTGAAAAGCAATTTTAATAAAACGACTACAAATTCAGTTTATTTGACAGAGGCTTCTAACATTTGGCATGGTCGTCTTGGACATGTCAATTTTAATACTTTATATCGCTTAATATATTAAGTTAAATTGCATTCCACCTTTTCATATTGATTCAAATTATAAATGCCAAACTTGTGTTGAAGCCAAACTTACAAGATCATCTTTTCAATCAGTTGAAAGAATAACCGAACCACTTGATATGATTCACACGGATGTGTGTGATTTAAAATCCATTCCTACGAGAGGTGGTAATAAGTACTTCATCACGTTTATTGATGATTGTACTAGATATTGCTATGTTTACTTAATGAAAAGTAAAGATGAAGCAATTGATAAGTTTGTTTTATACAAACAAGAGGTTGAGAACCAACTCAACAAAAAGATTAAGGTTGTAAGAAGTGATTGAAGTGGCGAATATGTGTCACCTTTCGCGGATTTATGTGCTCAACATGGAATCCGACACGAATTCACCGCTCCTTACTCACCTCAACAAAATGGAATTGCGGAAAGAAAGAATCGAACCTTGAAAGAAATGGTGAATGCCATGTTAATTAGTTCGGGAATGAGCCAAGAAATGTGGGGGGAAGCTATCCTCTCGGCTACTTATCTTTTGAATAAGATACCCCGCAAGAAAATGGACAAAACATCGTATGAACTTTGGATGGGAAGAAAGCCATCATATAAGTACTTACGAGTGTGGGGGTGCCTAACAAAGGTTGTTGTACCGGCACCTAAGGCTCAAAAGATAGGACCTAAAACGGTTGATTGCATATTTATTGGTTATGCACATCATAGTAGTGCCTATCGGTTTCTTGTGTATGAGTCTAAAAATCCAGAAATTCACAAGAATACCATCATGGAATCAAGGAATGCATCCTTCTTTGTGAATATATTTCCTTGTTTACAAAAGGACCGTGCTAGTTCGTCTAAATCAATTGACGAAAATGTCCAAGATGAGACATTAGGACAACCTGAAAGAGAAGAGGTTGAGCCTAGAAGAAGTAAAAGGAAAAGGGTTGAAAAATCATATGGAGATGATTTTGTCACTTACATGGTTGAAAGTGAACCCAAAACTTACCGAGAGGCGGTAACTTCTTCTGAAGGACCGCAATGGAAAGAAGCCATCAAGAGTGAAATTGAGTCAATTTTACAAAATCATACTTGGGAACTAGTGGATCTTCCTGAAGGTTGTAAACCACTAGGTTATCGATGACTTTTTAAGAGGAAAACGAAACTTGAGTTCCATTCATAAATATAAAGCACGTTTGATGATTAAAGGTTACAAACAAAAGGAGGGTGTTGATTACTTTGACACATATTCGTCGATGACGCGAATAACATCCATTAGATTGGTGCTTGCTATTGCCGCAATAAGAAATCTAAAATTGCACCAAATGGATGTGAAGACGGCTTTTCTAAACGGTGATTTAGAATAGGAGATCTACATGGAGCAACCCGAGGGTTTTAGTGCTCCCGGGTGTGGAAAGAAAGTTTGTAGGCTTGTTAAGTCAATATATGGCTTGAAGCAAGCTCCCACAAAAATTTGACCACGTCATGCTAGAATGTGGATTCAAAATTAATGAGTGCGACAAGTGTGTGTACATGAAAGATACAAAACATGGATATGTCATTCTTTGTTTATACGTAGACGATATGTTTATCATTGGTAGTAACGAAAGAATGATTAATTTTTAACGAAAGAGATGTTGAAATCCAAATTTGACATGAAAGACATGGGTTTAACGGAAGTGATTCTTGGTATTAAAATCACACGAACCCAAGATAGTCTTGTGTTAAGTCAAACTCATTATGTGGACAAAATTCTTGAGAAAATTAATAATAGTGATTCTAGTATTGCTAGAACTCCAATTGACACTAGTCAACATCTATCGAAAAATAGTGTGAAAGTGTTAATCAACTAGAATACTCAAGAATTATAGGCAGTCTATTATATCTAATGTCTTGTACCAAGACCGGACATAACATATGCTGTAAGCAGGCTAAGTAGGTACACGAGTAATCCGAGTCGAATTCATTGAAAAAGTGTGATACGAGTACTTCGGTATTTGAGATATACTCGAGAGTACGGACTGCATTATGAGAGATATCCATCTGTGATAGAAGGATACAACGATGCGAATTGGATATCTGATATAAAAGATTCTAGATCTACAAGTGGATATGTATTTACACTTGGTGGGGCTGTTATTTCTTGGAAGTCTTCCAAGCAAACAGTGATAGCTAGATCTACGATGGAATCTGAATTCATCGCATTAGATAAATGTGGTGAAGAAGCCGAATGGTTACGTCAATTTATTGGAGACATACCAAAGTGGCCGAAGCCCGTTTCAGCCGTCACTATACATTGTGATAGCCAATCTGCGATTGGTAGAGCGCATAGCATAATGTATAATGGTAAGTCAAGGCATATTAGACATCGGCATAATTCGATACGACAACTACTCTCAACAGGTGTTATTACTATTGACTATGTGAAGTCAAAGGATAACATTGTGGATCCGCTTACAAAAGGCTTAAATAGAGAGTTAGTTTTGAAGTCGTCAAAAGGAATGAGACTAAAGCCCATGAATGAATAAATTCATACGAAGGAAAACCTTACATTGTTGACTGGAGTTCCCAAGATCTTGGTTCAAATGGACAACCTATTTGTATCAATAAAGTGTGGTCACTGTGGGGGGTTGTGAAAAACTCCTAGTCCATTCCTATATGATTTCTAGAAAAAAAATCATTTTAGTGACAATGAGGTTTAGCATTTTATAATGATTTCGGTCGAAATCACTTATGCTTTTAATGATTCGGGAGAAATCACCTACGTGAGAGAGAAGTGGGGTCGCTTCGATTGTAGGGGCACAATTCTTAGTAGCTCTCGCGGAACCAGGCTAGTGTTCCATGACCATAACGGGCACGATTATGAGACGTTAACCTTGTTAGTGAGATTCTTATGTGAAGTGTATTGTCGTCTTCACAAATGGCAGCTCAGTTCAAAGACATCGAGTTCTACTGACGGCTAGAAGGCTAAGTACGTTTCATAAAGGAAGGTTCAAATGTTTACACCTACCTATCCAATGCAAGATTTCAACCATTGAAAATTCATTGGAATTTTATGTGTCTTCGATCAATCTCTTACATGTGGGGGATGATTGAAATGTGTTTTCGATCGATCTCTCATTCATGTGGTGGATTGTTGGAAAAAAAAGTGTAAAATTTTCAAAGAAAAAAAATGTATTTTCCATGTTTTTGGACCAAATATAATTATATATAATTGTGAGATATATAATTTATATTTTGTGGGTTTGTATTCTCCTTGAAGAGAGGATCACAACGATATAAATGACGTCCAAAACGGAGCTAAGATGAATGAGATATCGATGCTCAAAGATTGGTGTTTGATGTGGGAAAATGCAAGTTAAAAGTGTGAAAACTTGTCCTACATAGGAAGAAGAACCAAACCATGAGTGGTTTATAAGGAGGAGCCTTGACAAGCATGACAAGTTACTCCAAGACAAATCTTGGGTCCAAACAGTAGCGAATTATTAAACTTGTAAGCGGCCACATCTTCTTTGTCTTTTGTATAGGTATTTTTTACGTGAGCCGCGTTCGTGTCTTGGACGAATGTAGACAATTCTAGAGCCGTTACACAAATGGTTTGATGATACAATTATTATGTTTAATTATTAATAAAAATGGTTTTTTTATTATTACAATTAAATATATTTAATTTGTTGTTACAACTCATGGTTTAATAATACAATTATTATATTTAATTAATAATAAAAAATGGTTTTTTTATTACTACAATTAAATATAATTAATTTGTTGTTACAACTCATCTCTTATAAAAGGGATGGAGATGCAAACACCAAAAATACACTTGAAAGACTTGGAAAACACTTTGCATTCTTGAAACTTTTTGCACTTTAACGGCAAGACGTTGCTGCTTCCAAGAACGAAGAACACATTCGATTCACTTGATTTTTCAGGCAAGTTGGTTACCTCCGGCAGTACATGCTGCTTTGGCTGTCGTACACTGGGAAACAGACTTCGAATCTGTTTTAAGGGAATCGTGTCTAACACGAGACTCAGCCTTCCTTTTCCGTATTGTAATTTACTTTTCCGTATAATTATTTCTTTTACTTGTAATTTTAATTTTTGTATTCTGATTATTTCCATGTATTGTAATTTCATTTCTGAATTGTAATTCGTAATACATTTCTTTTATTTTATAAATGGTATCGGGCACACTATTTGTGACACCCTTGCCACATTAACCACCAATTACGATTCACCCAGGATTAATCACCATTTACAATTACATAATGATCTGATAACTTAATTAAAGTGCGGAAGCATTAAAGTACATAAATAAAATAATACAAATTTGTCAAACACCCTACGGTGCTACAAAGTTACATGTCTAAGTCTACAAACTCAAAAGTATTACATCATCCCAAATTTATTACAACAATTGTCTTCATAGATTTGTTACCAAAATAACAGCAGAAATCTTCAATTACTTCAACGGACGACCTAGCTAGAAGGTCCCACAGCAGATTTTCTTTTTCCTGTAAAAAAATCAACAACTGAGCGATAAGCGAATGCTTAGTGAATACCAAATGATTTTACACATTCTGCAAATCCTTATGATGCCCCTAAGGAGTAACCGCGGTATTGCATACCGTATACTCCACACGTACTCCAAGTACGCAAACCCGAGCAGCAGCTCCTTCGAGATGACGCTCGGCATAAGAAAAACCAACCATCTGAGGCAGACATAACATCAGGAATGACCTACTGTCTATCCTGACCATAGAGGTGTCAAACTCTTGGTCATATAGCACAGTAACATCAGAGTACACATGCGACCCTCAGGTCCATCGATAGGATGCACAACAAATGAACGGACATTCAACAAGTATGAATGTGCATCAACATATACGCAAATTAGTAGAGTGCCAAACGAAAGTGAAACAACATGCCTCAGCAGGCAATAGCAAACATAAAGCAGATGCAGACATGTTTAAAATCAAAGGTACTCACAGTGGGTGCGTTAGTTAACTTCAAGTTATCTTATTTCTCTTCGGAATTTCAACCGGACTCAAAAGTACCCCACTGTGGGTTAAACAACACCACAAGGGACCTGTTACATTTCCATAAGAAAATCATATCATAAACATGTTCCTCAACAATTGTACATCAAGTTGTACATCAAGTTGTACAATTAAAAATGTAACAACATTCGAAACCTTAATCCGAAACTCATATTTAAATTCTCTTACTTGATGATTTTATTATTCCCAATTAATCCGTTCAATAACTTATTTAATAATAAGTTCCATCAAGTTTCTCAATTATTGCGATAATCCTTCGAAATGGTTATTCGAAAATTATACTTAAATCTCTATTTTTCTGAAATTGCCAAAATGTCCGGAAATCGTCATTATATAACTGAATTAGAAAAATGTCCAACCTTTTCTATTTATTTTCACCAATAAACCCAACTGAGATGATATATATATATATTCCTTTATATATATATATATTTATTGTTTCTGTTTTGAAATGAAAGGAATACCGAAACCTTCAAGGTTTCGGTACTTTCCTATACATGATCTCGGTACATACATGGTTTCGGTACATGCTTGTGGGTTTCAGTATAGAGGTTTCAGTACCATGAGTTTTGGTATTATGTACCGAAACCTTTAAGGTTTCGGTACCTCCATTTGGTTTCGGTACAATGTAAGTTTCGATACACACACATGCATGCCATGGTTTCAATACCAAGTAGTTTCAGTAGAGTTAAATACCGAAACCTTTATGGTTTCGGTACCCATGTTAAAGGTTTTGGTACTATGCATAAACTCACAGAGCCCACGTTTTAACTCTAAAAATTAAATTTGTAGCTTGAATCAAGACTTGAAATTTTGTATATAACTCCTACAACACTTGATTTACTCAAACCCATAATAATTTCTAACATGCATATACATTTTGAACCTAAAATCTCTGATTTGGTTTACATAGAAACCGAACCCAAAACCTCAATTTCAAAGAGTTTCAGTAAATTTTACCTTAAATCGATGCTTGTAGATGTTGTAGTTCCTTTCTAGCACCTTAAATCCAAATTTCCAGCTTCTAATTTCCACAATTTTGATGATTTTGACTTGGGTTTGGAGAGAACCGTACTAGAGAGAAGATAGAGAGAGAGGTAATTTGTTGAAATGAAAGACTTTGAAGTCTTTTATTTCCAATTTTTGGTTATTAACACTTTTAACCCCTCAACTTATCTACTTTTATTAAATAAAGATTCCCATCTTTATTTCATCATCATCATAATTTATAATCATCATTCTAAATAAACTATACTTCAAAATTCTAAAATTTCCAAATTCCTTAAAGTAGCAACCAAATTCTTAAATTCCATTAAATAAAGATTAAATCTTTATTTTATCCTTTCAATCTCTTAATAATAATATTAACTTAATAACTGAGGTTATCAATTTCTGAATAAAACAACCACTTTTATAACTAATCCAAATACAAAATCCAACATAATTTATTAAATTCAGGAATTTAAACTAATTAACCTCAATTACATCACTTTAATTCTTAGGATGTTACACTATTCCTACAAATTCATGGGGTGATTATGATCTCGTGCATCTACTTTTTGCAATTATTGCAATATTCCCGGGCATGACACAAAATATTGTTGCAAACTAGCACGATTCCTTAAAGAAAATCAAGTTACAATTGCTCCTGTTGTGAACACCACAACTCCTCTGTCGAATCTGGCATCCCAATTTTGGATGTTTAATACAGGTGCCTCTGATCACATTACCACTGATCGTTCCTCATTGCACCCATTATCCGACTATGGTGGATCCGATGAAATAGTACTTGGCAATGGTAACCGTCTTTTCAAGACTCACACAGGAACCACCCAACTTTGCACTACCTCACGATCTTTAGTCTTATCCAATGCTTTTTGTGTGCCCAAGCTTAAAAACAATATTATTTCTGTTGCTAAATTATGTAAGACTAACTGTGTCTCTGTTGAATTCTTTCCTAATCATTTTTTGGTTAAGGACCTTCGCACGGGGGCGCCACTTCTTCGGGGGGAGAACGTCCATGATGTCTACTACAACAACCTTGGGCCACTTCCACAAGTCAATTCCACAACTAAAGGCTCATTCTCTCATTTGCATCACAAGCTCGGACATCCATCCATTCGTGTTTTTTGTTCCTTGTTTAAGAATTTTAATATTAACCCCAAAACTATGTCTGATGCTAATGCTCGTTGTGATTCTTGTCTAGTGAATAAAAGTCATAAATTACCTTTTGGCCAAAACTCGTTCGTTGCTCACAAACCATTACAATTGTTATATTCTGATGTTCGGGGTCCAACACAAAAATCAATTGATGGTTTTGTCTACTATGTTATATTTGCTGATTTTTACTCTAAAGATGTTTGGTTGTATCCCATGAAACAAAAATCAGATTTGTCTCACCTTTTTCCACAGTTTAAAGCATCAGTGGAAAAATATTTCAAAACAATTTTAATTTCATTATTTACCGACAACGGAGGTGAATACCAAGGTCTTGCATCCTACCTCAAATCGATGGGGATATCACACTTTACTACTCCTCCCCACACACCAGAACAAAACGGCATCGTCGAACGACATCATCGTCATGTGGTCGAAACCGACCTTGCCCTACTTCATTTTTCTGGTCTTCCACTCCAAATTTGGACACATGCTTTTCAAACCGCTGTATATCTCATAAACAGACTCCCCACCAAAATTCTTGACTCAAAATCACCATTTGAGGTATTTCATGGACAATCACCAAATTACTCAACCTTAAAATCTTTTGGGTGTCTTTGTTATCCATGGCTAAAACCTTATTCCACCTTAAAGCTCCAACCAAAATCTACACAATGCGTTTTTCTCAGTTATTCCTTGTCCAAATCCGCATACAAATGCTACGATCCTAAGAGTCGCCGACTTTTTCACTCTCGCCACGTTCAGTTTGTGGAACATGTCTTCCCTTACAAATCCACCACCTTACCCTTTACTTCTTTACCAATGCCAACCACTTTTCGAGCCAACAAATCTGTTTTATCACCACCTTCAAATCTCTCGTCCCACCAATTCTCTCATCAGGCTCAACCATACACTCTAATTACCACTCAAATTCCACAACCCACTACACAAACAGAAACCACCCATACTACTGCACCAGAACCTATTCTACCCCAAAATGAGTCCCTTTCCGCATCAATCAATTCACAAAATTCTACCAATAGCAATATACCTTCTACACCCTCAACCACTACCAATATTGATCATACCTTTCAACCTCCATCCCTTTCCCCTCCAACTCTTTCTACTCAATCTCCTAACTCTCGTACTAATTTTCCGGAGCCCTCTCCACCTCTACCACCTCGTACTCGCAAACCCAACCAACGATATTTCAACTCATCATTTGTCAATACATCCACCCTTCACCACATCCCTTCTATTTTTGAACCTAACACTCACAACCAAGCATTAAAGGACCCAAAATAGCAAGAAGCTATGGATTCTGAGTTTAATGCATTACTTCAAAATCAAACCTGGAAACTTGTTCCCAAAACATCTCAAACTCCCATTGGTTGCAAGTGGGTTTTCCGTGTTAAACGTAATCCAAATGGTTCCATTGCCAAATACAAAGCTCATCTCATCGCCAAGGGTTTTCTACAACAATATGGTAGGGATTATTTTGACACCTTTAGCCCGGTGACTAAACAAGTAAAAAATTCGAACCATTCTCTCTATTGCTTTGTCAAAAAATTGGCCCTTGCGCCAACTAGATGTGAACAATGCCTTTCTTTAAGGAACCTTACACGAAGAAGTTTACATGGACCAACCACCGGGCCACACTCATCCCCAATATCCCAACCATATTTGTAAACTGCAAAAATCTCTCTACGGGCTTAAACAAGCACCACGTGCATGGTACATTGAACTCACCAACTTTCTATTGCAATCCGGGTTCAAAAAGTCATTTGCTGATGCATCATTGTTTATATACTCACATGGTAATATTATTTGCTATTTCATAGTGTATGTGGATGATATTGTGATCACAGGTAACAACAACACCTTTCTGGCTCGCTTTATTGATGCTCTAGCACATCGATTCTCTGTTAAAGACCTTGGGTTGTTACATTATTTTTTGGGCATTGAGGTAATTCCGAAGAACACCGGTTTGTTTCTTACGCAACATTGTCATATACATGACATACTTGCTCAATTCAACATTGCCGGTGCCAAGGAGGTTGTCACCCCCCTAAGTTCATCTGATGTGCTTCACTCAAGTGATAGAATTCAATCTGTTGACCCAACTCCGTACAGAAAGATTATGGGCTCCTTGCAATATCTAGCATTTACAAGACCCGACATCTCCTTTGCGGTTAACCGATTGTCTCAGTTTATACATGTTCCATCTCAAAAACATTGGCAAGCCTTAAAAAGGGTACTACGTTATCTTAAAGGCACAATTCATTTTGGGTTATACTTGAAACGAAGTTCACCATTACATCTCACTGCCTTCTCGGACTCATATTGAGGCGGAATATATAATGGGGGTCGCTCCACTATGTAAGGTCTACCACTGACAGATCTATCTAGACGCGGACCCGTGAACGAGTGCGGAATCCTCGTTTACGGTCAGACGGACAACTCTCAACCAACGGGAACACGGAGACTATTAGACGCTGAACGAACGACACACGAACGATCCTACGTACTAATTCTCTCCGAAACGGGACTCACCTAGCTGATAAACTCGAGATCGCCTATTGCTTAATTCCTCACGAATTCTGCCAAAGGTCTACTAATGATTCGAGTCTATCCCTAATTATAGGCCCTGATTCGAGTCTGTTGTGGGCCAACCTCGAATCTGGCCTAAGGCCTCATTCGAATCTGTCCATCTGACAGATTCGAATCTAACCTATGTTCGAATCTATGGACTCATTCGAATCTATCTCAGATTCGAATGCCATCCTTAACCTATTCGAATCTAGCCAATACACTTAAACACTTAAGTGATGAAACTTATGTTTTAACTTATGCTTGACATAATCTTTGACCTTTATGTTTGAACTTCTTGTAATATGTTACATCAAGTTCAAACACACAATCAATAACAGACAAACACATATTAAACACATATTAAACATATATATCAAAATACTGGTTAACTCAGAATATTACTTAAATCATAATCGATTAGACTGCTATCGTCACACAGGGTGTACCAACAGACTCCCCCTTGACGATAGCTTCTAATTATTTACATGACATCAAATTTAAGTACTAGAGCTATATATATTACTACCTGCATATAATCCCGCATCTATACAAACTTTAACTATCTTTTGGAACTTCCTGGCTTCCGATCTCCATGGTTCAGTGAAGAAGATAGGCTGATCGTGAAGCTTCTTCAGGTCGTCCTTAGATAGGTTTATCAAATGCAGAGGATCATATACTTTCAAAATGACCTGCTCGTCTTGATCTTCCATGATAGCTTCAGCAGAGTCAATCTCTAGGTACCACCACTTCATGTTGCTCAAAACATTCTGTGGCATTGGTTTCATAGGTACTTTC
The DNA here is from genome assembly GCA_020465985.1 of Centrapalus pauciflorus. Lineage (NCBI taxonomy): Eukaryota > Viridiplantae > Streptophyta > Magnoliopsida > Asterales > Asteraceae > Centrapalus > Centrapalus pauciflorus. The sequence goes on from JAANYP010004076.1 coordinate 146,057, forward strand.
TTCAGACATTTGACTGGCTTGTACACCATTCTGGCCCAAGGTCTTCCAGTATGAGGATCTATCCTTGATCCATCCTCGACCCTTTTGCCTGATCTCGGCTTAAGCCTCTCAAACTTGCCTGATCGCCCTTCTTTCCTTATAATTCTTTCAATAACGCTCGCGTAGGGATCATTTCCAATATTGATCAGCTCCTTCCAGGCTAACTCTTTAACTTCAATCTTGGGCAATGAATTAAAAGCTTTCAGTGTCCGCCTCAAGTATTGAAGGCCATCTCTTCTCTTCAAAATAAACAGCTGCAGTTCTCTGTCAAAGAACCAGCTAATAATCCCTCCAGCGAAATTTCCAGCACCTGGATTCCTCATCTTCTTCTTCATCTTCAGCCGATCCTTCTTTTCTTCCTTCTTGAACCAAAGATTTAACAGATCAGCTCTAGATGGCTCTTTCTCAGCCTCTTCAAGGTCTTTATATTCAGCTGAGGCTACTTTGATGTAATCAATATCAATCACATTATGATCTTGGCTTTCATACAGTTCAGTGATTGGTTGTGAATTGATTATTACTTCGTTAACGTGATCATCTTCATCATCTATCATTTCATCATCTGATTTCCAGTCAGCGACATCATCTGGAATAAACTCACCTTCTTCTAAATCTTCAATATCATCTTCAAAATCAAACTCCATCAGCTCTTCTTCAATATCTTTTAGCGCATCGATCATGTCGCTATCTAAAGTCCTTGAAGAACCAGCTTCTCCTCCCGCTCCTCCTACTTCTCCCCTTTTACTAGGCTCCCCCTCAGATTGAGCAGTCTGAGCAGCAGAAAAATCTACTGGCTCATTCTGTCTTTGTGGGCTGGGATCATTGCCTTGGTTGTCTTCATCATCTTCATCTCTCGGTCTCTGTGCTTCCTGATCACGGCACGATGTCTCCCCCTGAGCCTGTAGATTCTTCATTAACTGCTCAATAAGGGAGCGCATCGACCTTATCTCGGCTGCCTGATCGCAAACAAAGGCCTTCAGCTCTAAGTTCTCTTCCTGAACTGTGTCCACTATCTTCTTTAGATCGGCATTATGAGTCTGAATCTCGCCGACTGCCTTTGTTAGGCCTAAGATTTGGATATTTTGGAAATCGACTCGCGCTTTGAGCTGCTGAAACCTTTGATTGTCGGCGTATGAGGATGAGGTTGATGGGATGGACTGAATTGGAGTTGGAGTGATTGGTGATGGAATATAAGGATCATCGTGAGATGGTGGTGGTGGAATGTTGGTTTGAGGTTCTTGTTCTTGAGGTTGAGGGTTTTGAGATTGAGGAGTTTCTGGTTGTTCTGCGGAGACTGACGAGGATCCTTGCATGAACCTGTGACGTTTGGCCCGTTGCCTCGTCACAAGTTGAGAAACTACGTCTTCTTCGAAATCAGACTCCTCCGATTCTCTGGACTCTCGCCTCCTCGAAGCACCTTCATTAATAATCAATCTTGAACCATAGGTTCCAATTTGAATATGAGGATCTGTCGACACTGATTCTGGAGCTTCAACTTCAATCTCCTCCATCTCTTCTGATTCTGTAGCAGATGGTGACTCATCATTGCCAGTCTGCTCTGGCACATATTCGTCAACATCTCTGAAGACATCTTCTTCTCCCTCTGGAGGCTCAAGCAATTCACCCACTAATGCAGCAGCTATATCTTCATTTGCATGTGGACCCGCCTCCCAAATTTCATTTAGTGTTTGGCACAATTGATCAGCCTCATTTGGGACAGATGACGGCCCAGCTTCCTGCATTTCTGGTTGCTGACTCGTAGAAGGCCTAGACTCCTGAGTCTGACTTGCAGTATCTCTTTGTCTTCGCCTTGGATCTCGGGGACGAACACGAGGCTGTTGTACTGGACGTTGCTGTTGTTGCTGTGGTTGGACATCAACTACCCCTGCCCAGTTGGCATTACTCGGGGCTTGAAATTCCCTATCTAGAATTGCACCAAATAGTGGACGTGCTTCCGGAACTGCTAACCTTCCTCGGTGCGAGGAACAGTCAGAATAGATACGCTTCTCCATAACATTGACGGTCAATGCATCATCAGATTGTGGCAGCTCAGGCAAGAAGTGCCTTATCAACATCATTACAAACCTCGGATACAAAAGGAACCTTTCTCTCTCAGGAGCCGTGATTTGATGGATAAATTCCGAGAAAATCAGCTGCGAGAAACTAAACTTCTTATTGTATACCATCGCGATCATTGCTGATTGGATTTTTGATACTATATAATCAAAACCAGCTTTCTTAGGCGCAAAACAGATCATAAACACATGGACCAAGAAACGCCATTGTCCTATCAACCCGCTTTTCATATATGAAGATTTTGTAACGTCCAAGCTGTATCCCATTCTCAAAAAAGCTGCTTGCCTAATACTTAAAGGAAAGTCTGTAGGCCCGTCTTCTTGTTCTAGGGAACCCAACTGCAGCACTTGTCTCAAAATATCAGCGGAGAAAACCAAAGGTTGTCCGGCAATTCTAGTTCTTAACACTGTCGGGGTGACAGTGCAGTCCCCCTGCAAGTGATCGTAAAATTGACGTACATAGGATATCACAATCGGAATGTTTTCATACAACACATAACTTATTCTAGATTCCGCCAGAAAATCTAAAACTTCTCGAAATCCCTGCGCCTCAGGGATGTTATGGGCAGGATTCAGTACCATATTGTGCTTGGGAACAAAAGCACGAAGCGCCATATCTGCACAATACATAAAATTGTTAGATTATTATTAAAAATCAATAAACTTGTTGAAATTCAAATTTTTTTTATCTTGTATTTGATTAAATACAAAATCTAACACAATTAAATTTCCACAAGTTTAATAAAATTTAAATTCAACAAAATAAATGAAGTACAGATTCGAGAGTAACAGATTCGAAGTGCCCATATTCGAATGTAATGGACAGATTCGAATATACCCTATTCGAGTCTGATGGACAGATTCGAATATCTAGTCATCTCGAATCTATTGATAGAATCGAGAAACCCATGATCAGATTCGAATGTCCATTATCATATTCGAAAGGCCGACATCTCTTTTTTTTTCAACAAAAATCCAAGATTTTAACCATTTTGAACTAGGTAAATCACATACTTTAGTTCAACTAAGTTCTAATCACTGATTTATGCCTTTAATTTGATATTTTATAGGTCCTAACTTAGTTATTTATGAATAACCCTATTTTGACCAATAAAACATCAAAATGTGATGTTTAAGCCCAAATTTGTGTATGAAAAACCACCAAAATCTTGTACAATCATGTTGCTCATATACCTAGATTTGAAAGTAGAATCGACCACAAAAGCGTTTAGAATCGAACGAAATGTCGTTTTAGTGGAAATCGATAGACTCGAGAATAGATTCGAGATCGCGTAGTGACAGATTCGAGAAATCAGATTCGAGAACAGTGAGAAGTAAATGCTTTCACTGTGGACCTTATATACTAACTACCTTCGAGTCTATGTTGGGTAGATTCGAGTCTACTGACAGATTCGATAACTTCAAATTCGAGTCTGTCTTAGATTCGAAGCTACAAACACTTAGAAAAATTTCGGAAATTTTTGAAATAATTTCAACTTTTTCCAACTATTTTCTACTGTGTAGTGTAACCAGATAAACTATGCCAAATCTTTTACCCTAAGCTCAGATATTTCACGCATTGTATATTTTATCCAACTTTGAATGCACCCTCAGTAACTTTTGACCTTTTACCTAAGTAAAAACTAAACTATACGAAAATAAAATAAAATAAACTAAGGTAAAAATAAAATAAAATAAAATAAAATTTTGACTAAAAAATTTAATCTAGACTTAAGTTATAATAATAAATTTACAAGCTAAGCTAAATACCAAACAACATATTTTTGGTGAGTATAGTCTAAGAAAGGTTCAATCAGATAGCGATGTCCGATACTAACTTTCAGTACTTAAACTTTCACTCTTAGGAATTTTTTTGAATTCCTTTGATTGTTTGTCGTGACATTACCCACTTTAGCCGATTGTTTTCTTGTATTTTACCCTGTTAAACAACCTACATTTCGGAATATCCCTTTGGCGCTTTTTATTTTATCAGGAAATTATCTTACGTGACTCAGACTAGAATACTTTTATGATCAAGGGCACACAGACAATTACTTGTTGGTTATTTGCAAACTTTTCTTTAAAAAAGGACAACATCGGACACAGGTCTGTATTTTCATACAACAAAGTGTCTTAGTTTGACTTAAGGTTTATTCTTAAAGTTAGCAAGATAGCGGTGACAGGTCTGTACTGACGTACAACAAAGCGACATGTCTGCTATCCCGAATCTAAACAGAGACAACAGGTCTGTACTTACGTACAACAGAGTTGCATGTTTTCGACTCTCAGTTTTATATGATATTTCTATTCTTTCCATTTTCAGATGTATTTGATGTTGCCATACATCCCCAGAAAGTTTGCACACCTCATTTAGACTTAAAGTTTGTATGTCTTTGTACATAAAAATTAAGACCGATTGGTCGTACATCTAGGTTAGTGACACGCTTGACTTTTTCTAGAATATTTTATTAGCCTTAAGATTCCCTATATGTATTATGCCTACCAACACATCAAACTAAATAAAATATAACACTGTAGGATTTTAAGTTTGCATTGATGGTGTGAAAGCCTAAAATTAAGTCCTGTAAACGACGGTGCTAATTTTCGTCACGTTGAACCTATGTATCTAGACTGTAACGTCTGTCTGATGATGCTGCGTGTTGTGGGAATGTTGTAATGGTCCATGGTTGGTTTTTCTTGTTTTGTCATGAGCAAAAACGCAGAAACGAAGGAAGCTGACCTTCTACCTTAAAATAAACTAGAAAATAGAAACTTTCCTAAAATGAGAAACTTTCTTAAATAGCAGACTACGACGAAAAGAAAGAAATTAACAACTTAAAAGGACATAAAATACGACTAAAGGTCATGTTACTCTGGGTTGGCAGCCATTTAGTAGTTGAATTACAAATACGCAAAGCCGTGCCTTATCAAATACGCTTTGGTAAATAAAGCAGCATTATTATCTTCAGTTGCCACCTTCACCAGTTTGATCAAATTCTTTTCAGCACAATCACGAATAAAATGATGCCTTATGTCAATGTGCTTTGTTTTACTGTGTTTAACTGGATTATTTGTTATCGCAATAGTAGATTGATTGTCTATCCTAATTGGAGTTTGAGTATAAGCCAGACCGTAATCCCGCAATTGTTGTTGTATCCACAAAACCTGTGAACAGCAACTACCAGCAGCAACATACTCGGCCTCGCACGTTGACACGGCTACCGATGTTTGTTTCTTGCATTGCCAGGACACCAATCTCCCTCCTAGGAACTGACAACCTCCAGTCGTTGATTTGCGCGTCAAGCTGCATCCTCCGTAGTCAGAATCTGTGAACGCCTCCAACTCTAGATCTCCCTCCGCGTGATACCAATGTCCCAGCTTCGGTTTCGACTTGAGGTATCGTAGAATCCGCTTCACAGCTTTCATATGCATCTCCTTCGGATTCGCTTGAAACCTAGCACAAATACAAACAGCAAACATAATATCAGGTCTTGAAGCAGTTAAATACATAAGTGACCCAATCATGGCCCGATATAAGGTCGGATCCACATCGGTATCACCATCAGTACCCGGCCCGAGATTGTGATTCACTTGAATCGGCGTGCTGAAGTGGGCAGTCAACTTTGTTCCTTCCATCCCAAACCGTTCCAATATGTCATAGACATACTTGGTCTGATGGATAAACATGCCTTCCTTCTTCTGGTCAACTTGTAACCCCAAAAAGAAATTCAACTCCCCCATAGCACTCACCTCGAACTTAGACTTCATAACCTTCTCGAAATCTTTGCACATCTGTTCGTCTGATGATCCAAAAATGATATCATCTACGTACACTTGTACCAAGATAAAATGATCTCCCTTTCTCTTCACAAATAGAGTACTATCTATCCTACCCCTCTCAAAGCCATTTTCTAAAAGATGGTTGGATAGAGTCTCATACCATGCCCTAGGTGCCTGATGTAATCCATAAAGAGCCTTATCTAATCGATATACTCTATCAGGATATTTAGGATCTGTAAACCTGGGCGGTTGTTCTACATACACTAACTCCTTCACTTTCCCATACAGGAAAGCACTCTTAACGTCCAGTTGATATACTTTAAAACCCTTGAAGGAGGCAAAAGCTAAAAACAACCTAATTGCTTCTAACCTTGCTACAGGTGCAAACACTTCATTGTAATCGATTCCCTCCTCTTGGTTGAAACCCTTTACAACTAATCTTGCCTTGTTGCGCGTGACTATACCCCGATCGTCTCTCTTGCACTTAAAAACCCATTTGGTTCCTATTGCAATCTCCCCTCGAGGTAACGGAACTAACTCCCACACTTCTAGTTTCCTAAATTGTGAAAGTTCTTCCTGCATCGCTTCAACCCAGGAGTTGTCTTTAAGTGCCATTTGCACATTTTTGGGCTCTACTTGCGATATGAAACACGAATATAGACATGTATGATATGCCTCGGAGTCGTTTATCATCGACAACAACACAGTGTTGTTATTTACACTACTCCGAGTCCTCACACCCTCGTTAGGATTTCCTATGATGCTATCTATAGGATGGTTCTTGTTAATCCTAGAGGTCTCTATTTCGTCTACCCTTAGATTATCTCCTAAGTTGGATCCTATTTCACATAAAGGGGGAACAGGCTCAGCTTCCACATTCTCTTCCTCACGGACGTTTTCCTCAGAGGCAGAACTTGATGCTTGAGTCTGATTCTCAGTATTAGGTTCTTCTGGATTAGCAACTTCTGGAGACCCATCTACAGTCGCAGTAGGCTCGGACGTAGATTCGAACGTGGTCCTTGGAAAAATATGGCCATCGTCATTTAGATGCAACGTCGCCATGTCTTTATCAATTGTACCTTCAGTATCATCCAAAGGAATGTTAAATGACTCAAATAACTTATCATAGTCAAATATCCATTCCGGACCAGTTTGGGGTTCATGTGTATAACTTGTGACTTCAATATTATACACAATCTCCACAGTACCATTCCTTTTGTTAAAAACCCGTTTTTTTGGTGAGTTTGGCACATAACCTAGGAAGTATCCTTCGTCAGCCTTTTCACCAAACTTCGGTTGATGTTTTGTCCTTAAAAGTGTGCATGGTACTCCAAACGGTTCGAATCCAGTTAAGTTAGGTGGCCTTTTATTCAAAATTTCATAACATGTTTTGTTCAATGATTTGACTGTAAGGACTCTATTTAAAATGTGGCACGCGGTATTCACTGCCTCCCCCCAAAACATGGTAGAAAGCTTTGAATCCGAAAGCATAGTCCTTGCAGCCTCAATCAATGTTCTGTTTTTACGTTCGGCCACCCCATTCTGTTGAGGTTCATATGGTGCACTGAATTGATGCACGATGCCCTTTGATAGGCAATATACACCAATTACAGAGTTTTTAAATTCAGTCCCATTATCACTATGTATATTTTTAACCCTTGTTCCGTAGGAATTCTCCACTTGGTCTAAGAACCCGATGAGCTTTGTAGCCGTCTCGTCCTTCGTACCTAAAAAGAAAACCCAAGAAAACCGTGAGTAATCGTCGGTGATAACTAAGCAAAACCAACTACCTCCAATACTCCTTTTGTTGATTGGGCCGAAAAGGTCCATATGCAACAAATCGAATGTCGAGGTTATGGAATTCAGCTTCTTGGACTTGTGTGTCTTTTTAAGTTGCTTGCCCTTCATGCACGGTAGACACTTGTCTTCAAATTGAAAGCTCTTCAGAGGCACACCTTGCACCAAACCATTCTTTGTTATGTAGTTCATTTTCCTTAGGTGCAAGTGAGCCACGCGTCTGTGCCACAAAACCGATTCCGTCTCCGAAGCTTTTGATAGTAAGCAGATCGGACCCATCGAATTATCTGGCTTGTTCATGTCGAGCATGTACAAGTCATTCTTCCTTGGAGCCCGCATCAATATCCAATCTTCAGGTATCTTGAATCCCGGCTTTAGCACTAACGCCTCAGTGTAAGTAAATAACACCGAGTTCTTCTTATCACAGATTTGAGATACACTAATGAGATTATGAACCAGTTTATCAACGTGATAAACTTGATCCAATGTAATCGTCCCATTAGTGACTTTTCCAGTTCCAGTGATATTTCCTCCTTTGTTGCCCGCGAATGATACAAATCCCCTATTACCCCCCTTGAAGTCTGTGAGAAGACTTCTTTCCCCCGTCATATGCCTGGAGCAACCACTGTCGACGAACCACTTGTTGTTTGGACCGGTAGTTATCTCCTGCACATGAAAGAAAAATAGGTTAGTTATCACGGGGAACCCAAGCCATGACTGACTTGGTAATACCATTCTCGTCCACATACTTGAACTCTTTAAAGTACCCATCTCGCCTTTCAGGTGACTTGGGCCTTTGAACTGAATTCTGTTGTGGTGCCGAGTGATTTAGATTCACTCTTTGCCTTTGAGTAGGCATTTGTTGTGGTGCTCTAGAATAAGTCTTATTATATTGCATTTCAGACTGTGATCCTTGAGCTTTTACCGGAACATATTGTCTAACAGGAGTATGTGACCTAACTGGAGTGTGTGACCTGCTAGGTGTGGTGCTCCTATAGACTTGTTGAGGTGCTGACCTAGATTGATTAAAGACACGATTCGGTGAATTTGTCCTAACCACTTCTTTTGGTCCAACCTTAACCGGTGGTTGTTTCACAACAGGTTTTGGTGCGGTCTGCACAGTTTTCTCGGTACTCTGAGAACTACTCGTGCTCGCCACAGTTGGTGAGGGCTTAACAGGTGTTGGATTCACTGTCTTAGGTGTAACATCAGCTTTCCTATTTGGACAGTGAGAAGCAACATGCCCTTTCTCGTGACATCTAAAGCAAGACATCTTATCCATGGACTTTTTGGTTGGTCCCTTAGATCTAGGTGTCTCACTGGTGTCTACTTCCTTTGGTACATCTATTGTGTCTGACTCTTCGACCTGGTCAGCCCATGAAATTTTCTGTTTTCCTGCAGGTGTTTCACTGGAGGAAGACACAAATTTCACTTTCTTGACCTTGACATTTGAGTCAGTCACCTTAGGTGTATTTTCAACTTTAGGCTCAGGTGTAGGTTCAGGTAGGTCCTCTAAAACTACTGTCTTGTCAGTTTTCTCCTGAGGCTGAGGCACATAGTTATCATTGAAAGGTGGAGGAATTTCGTGAAAACCTAGACCTACAGGTTTCTTAGACTGTCTTTGGGCATCTAAGACTTTCCCTAGGTTTAGGCTCGAATTCCTAAACTTTTCCAACTTGCTATTTGCCTCGGCTACCTTAACCTTGGTCTCGGCTAGCTCTATGTCCTTGTCTTTCAGACTTTTGGTCAAGGCCTCTACGTGCTCATACATAAGTTCTATCCTAACACACTGCTCACTCAGTTTGTCTTTTAGAACGATTAAATCTTGAGCATCAGCCTTAAGCTTTTCTTTTAAATCTTGTTTTATGTCATTTAGGCTAGCATTTTCTATTTTTAAGTTTTCATTTTGAGCAGCTATGGTCTTATGTGAGTCTAAAACTAGATTTAACCGATCATTAGAACTAACACATAAAGCACATAAATCACGAAATAGAGAAACAGAAAGACTAACCTTAGAGTTATCAGATTCCACGTTGGCCATCTGAGCAGCAAACTCCAGCACGGTCTGATCATTCGCTTTCTCTACCCACATCGGACTGTTTTCCCTTGTGGTCTGCTCATCCTCTTCACAACCATTCTCCGTAACTTCAGCCATAAAAGCTCTAGCATTGGACTCCGGATGTGAACTCCAGTCACAAGAACCATCTAGCTGTCTGTCAGAAGTGACATTGGATATCAGACCCGCTAGATTGGCTTGACCAGACGAAGAACTCGGAAGATATCTCTGTTGGGACTGATTTTGGTACTGTCCTTGGTGCTGACTCTGTCCTTGGTATGATTCTACCTTCGGTCTTTGACACTCCCTCGCGAAATGTCCCAATCCCTGACAGTTGTAGCATTTGACCTTGGACTTATCAAATCCTATCCCCTTGTTATTCATCTGGAGATTCCTTCCAGTTCTCTTTATGAATCTCTTAACCCGTTGGGTTACCATGGCCAGTTGCCATTTCAGATCCATTTCCTCTAAGTCATCAGGGTCGACCTGATCGTAATCTTCATCCCAAAGAGCCGGATCATTAATCTTCCCTTGAACGCAATTTCCGTATGCGGCCACAAACGAAGCAAGCAGATTCAGATGTTCTTCCGCCGACTTTGCGCTCATTGGCATCTTAGAATAGCTCTGACTGGTCGATGTCTGTTGGACTTGAGGTTGCGGTTCTTCCGATCTTCCTAACCCTAAGAACGCGCGATTTAGTGAGTCTTCGGACTCTGGTGGCGATGACGTTTCTCCGGTGAAAAACGCTGTAGCACTCTTCTGATCAGCTGTCACTGATGATTTTGATGTCTTTCCAAAATACATAGCCGGATTTTGGACTTGCTCGTAATCAGTCTCAGCCTTTATCATTTCGAAGTGATATGCCCTCAACGTTCCCACGATGTCATCCAGCGATTGAGCATAGTATTTATCTTCATTCAGCTTAATCATAGCCACGTACATAGCCCATTTGGCCGGTAGGGCATCAAAAAGCTTATTGTTCTTGTCTGTGTCAGAATACTCAATACCATGACTTTCAAGCTCTGTTATCAGATGATAAAATCGTGTGATAATATCATCCAACTGTTCATCCTTAAGAGCCTTGAAAATTGCAAACTGTTGGGTCAACAGCTCTGTACGCTTTCTACGTACCCGTGGATTACCCTCACACCGTTTCTGAAGAGACTCCCAAAGCTCTTTCGACGTCCTCTGAGCCCGAAATGTGTGCAAGATATCTTGAGGTAACGCCATTCGGATAATAGAGAAAGCCTTGTTTTCAGCTTCAAATAGTTTCTTGTCATCCTCTTTCATCATCTGGTATGACAGAACCTTTTGACGGCCTTCTACCTCAGATACTGTTGGAATGTACCCTTCATCAATGCACACCCACATGCGCATGTCGTTGAATCGTACAAAATCCGTGAATCTATCCTTCCACCAGTAGTAATCCTCAACTTTCATCAGCTTAGGTGGTGCATTAGCCTTCCCGACTTCGTGATCCATTTCAAGGAATTTCTGAAGGTTTGACATCTTTTCTGAAAGAATTTGAATTTGAACTTAATTAATTTAATTAGAAACTGATTTAAATTAACTTATTCGAATCTAGATAGATTCGAATCTAATTAATATTTAATCTTTTGAAATTAAATTCGATTAAGTCTTAAAAGTCAAGTAGATTCGAAATAATGTCAGATTCGAGGAACTCCCTAGATTCGAAGTGATGACAGATTCGAAGGACCCCTTAGACTCGAGGACCCTTAGAATCGAAGGCACAACAGAATCGAAATTCAGCAGAATCGAAGCACAGATTCGAAACAGTAACACACTCGAAACAAACTCGAAACAGTATAGACTCGAGAGCCAATTCGAATGTAATAACAGATTCGAAACAACACAGACTCGAAACTGACTGAAATTGACTCGATAGGAGCGTATTTTGGTTAGACTCGAAAAATAAAGTAAAACCCTAATTACCCCTATAGATTCGAGCGCCGCAAACTCGAAAAACGGCTAACACTTTGATTTTTTGACGTTTTACGGATTAAATCACTATTTTTCAAATGAAAAATAATGATTTCGACCAAAAACGTGAAAAACGACAAAGTGTTTCCCGAATATGAATTTGGTAAGCTCAAAAACACGTTTTTGAGAGAAAAACCGTCCAACTAGCGTCAAGAAACCTAGAATGTATCTGATGAACACGAAGAACACCACGAACACTCTGTAGGCTCTGATACCACTTGTAAGGTCTACCACTGACAGATCTATCTAGACGCGGACCCGTTAACGAGTGCGGAATCCTCGTTGACGGTCAGACGGACAACTCTCAACCAACGGAAACACGGAGACTATTAGACGCTGAACGAACGACACACGAACGATCCTACGTACTAATTCTCTCCAAAACGGGACTCACCTAGCTGATAAACTCGAGATCGCCTATTGCTTAATTCCTCACGAATTCTGCCAAAGGTCTGCTAATGATTCGAGTCTATCCCTAATTATAGACCCTGATTCGAGTCTGTTGTGGGCCAACCTCGAATCTGGCCTAAGGCCCATTCGAATCTGTCCATCTGACAGATTCGAATCTAGCCTATTCGAATCTAAGGACTCATTCGAATCTATCACAGATTCGAATGTATCCTTTTATGCAATTCGAATCTAACCTATACACTTAAACACTTACGTGATGAAACTTATGTTTTAACTTATGCTTGACATACTCTTTGACTTTTATGTTTGAACTTCTTGTAATATGTACATCAAGTTCAAACACACAATCAATAACCGACAAACACATATTAAACATATATATCAATAACACTTGTTAATATTCAGAATATTACTTAAATCATAACGCAGATCGTTTAGACTGCTATCGTCACACAGGGTGTACCAACACTATGTGTCTGGGCTAAAACACAATCTTGTAAGCATTAGTCAACTGTGTGATGCTGGCTACAAGGTTAATTTTGATGAGCACTTAGGGTACATACTAAATTCCCAAGGCAAAGTTGAGTTGTGTGCACAAAGAAAGAAAGTTGTATCTGTTGTGGACATGAAATCTGCTGATCCCACAACTGAAACCTGCTTTATCTCAAGGAGCAATGCAGATCTAACTTGGTTATGGCAAAAAAGGCTATCAGATTTGAACTTCAAGAATATCAACAAACTTTATAAGAAAAAGTTGGTAACAAGTTTGCCTTCTATAACCTTTGTTAAGGATAAACTCTGCACAGCTTGTGAGAAAGGCAAGCAGAGAAAAACATCTATTAAATCCAAACATAATTTTTCTATTGACACTCCTCTCTTTTTAATCCACATGGACTTGTTTGGACCTGTCAGTGTCCCAAGTCTAGGAGGTAGAAGATACACTCTAGTAATGGTTGATGAGTTCTACAGGTTTACATGGGTGATCTTTCTGAAGACCAAAGGAGAGGCTGCTAGAGAAATTATTGGATTTATCCAAAAGATGGAGGTGTTGAACTCTGCTCAAGTTAAGCAGCTTAGAAGTGATCATGGTACTGAATTCAGAAATAGTACTCTTGAGGACTTCTGTGAGGAAAGAGGGGTCTCACAAAACTTTTTAGCTGTAAGAACTCCACAACAAAATGGAGTTGCTAAAAGGAGGAACAAAACTCTCATTGAAGCTGCTAGAACTATGCTGTGTGCATCAGGTTTACCTTCATCATTTTGGGCTGAAGCTGTTAATACTGCATGTTTCACTCAAAACATATCCTTAGTGGTGAAAAGGTTCAACAAGACTCCCTATGAGTTAATTAAAGGGAGAAACCAGGGAGCATTTTGAACAAATGTTCGAAAAAGGACCATAATAGCTTGGAGGTCCATCTACTGCCGAGTTAATGAAGAATGGAAGCTGTCCATAAGTTGGATAGGCTTGCCATTATTTGCTCCCACCATCAACAGTCCAAATTTGTTGAAACTGTTCCATGTACATATGTTGTACTTCATTACATTAGTTATAATCTTCTTATTACATCAGTTGTAATATACTTTAGTACATTAGTTGTACTCTTGTAAAAACATGTGTTGTTTTCAATCAATATCCGTGTATATATAAACTGATCTTTTACTTTACTTCAATGTTGTAATTTCATTTCAGCAAAGTGTATTAACCCTAAAAATATATAGTGATTATTGATAGAATTAGCTTAGATTGATTATTGCAAATAGGGGGAGATTGTTAGGCACAAAAAGGCCCCAGTCAAACATGTTCTACATCTTAGGGGGAGATTTTTAATCAAACCTGTTTGATGCACTTGAAGGTATAATTTAAGGCCTGTTAATGCCTTATTAAAACTTGATAAGTGATTTGCAATATAGGTTAAAGTTGTTTACCCTATTGCATTTGTTGCAACTAAGGCAGATTGTCCAAGTTGTTTTATTTTGTTGAACAGGGTGGACATAAACCGTCTACGCTGCTCTAACCTGTTTAGTAGTTTGGACAAATTCTAAGTGTTCTGTTCTTTGTGAACAGAACCTGTTCTTTGTTAACAGGCTAAACACTTTATGGAATATGTTTCCATGTCCTTATGTATTGTTTTGGACTACAAGATCAGTTTACAAAGTCGAAGACAAAGTGGAAAAACAGAAGCCGCAAAGGCTGCCCTATGTTGTTCTGTTACATGAAGACAAAGTGGATATTTGAAATGGGTGACGGACCATTTCTTATATCAAAATGGCCATAATAGAAGATGAAAGGTTTAAAGTTGACATTTCTCTTTTAGTTAAAGCCTTCTACAAAAGAGACAAAAAGAAAAAGACAAAGATTCTGCAATATAAAGACAATTCTGCTTTGTCAGAACGTGCAGAAAAGTTGTTTGTCTTTTTGGAAAGACATCCCACTATCTCTATGTCCAATGAGGAAGCTTCACTGAGATTCTCAGTGAGAGTATAAAAGGAAGCTTCTAAGGGATGTGGGATAACCAAGAGTGTGATATTCAGAACGTGCAAAGAAGTGTGTTTTCATGCATGCAAGTCTGCTTGAATAAAACAGTAATGTGTGTCCAAGCTGTTCTTATTCAAGCTGTCCATCTGTCTATCTTGTAAACAGTGAGTTCATCTTAGTGAATGTATTCATTGTATCTGGTCTGAGTATAACAACCTAGTCTTTATCTAAACTTAAAATTTGTACTTGAGCCATTAATGTAATTTCATTATATTATTTAATTTATAAATTTAATTAAGTATGAGATTATTTAATTAAAATAAATTTATGATATAAAGTATTAAATATGACGAAATTAAAAGAGATGTAAAATACAAAAGTTTAGTGGGTTAAATTGCAAATATAACTAAATGAAATATATAAACCAATTTAATGACAGTTAACATACATTAAAGATTTTACACACTCTCTCTCTACTCTCTCTCTACATACACGGTTTCCTCCAAAAATCCTCAAGAGAACTCCATAAATTGTGTAATTAATTGAAGAATTAATCCAAGGGAAGTTACAAACAAACATCAAGGAACAACAATCTTCAAGATTTTGAGGTAATTCTTGATTTAAATTTCAAGATTTCTAGAGTTTGGTTCGGTTTTGTGAGAAACCGAAACCAAGAATTTAATTGATGAAAATGTAGGTTGCATGTATAAAATTTTAATAGATAATGATGAATTTAAGTTAATAGGAGTCATTCAAACAAAAATTTTGGGATGGATCCTTCAAATTAATTAGAAATCGGAATTTTGATGAAAATAGTGTTCTTGACAAAAAGAAAAACAGAACTAATAAGTGTAACCGTATGTGTGTTTTCATTTACCGAAACCCAAAGGAGGGTTACCGAAACCATAAGGTTTCGGTAATACCCATACTACCGAGACTAAATATATGTTACAGAAACTATATTGAAACCTTATGAATACAAGGTTTCGGTAAAACACATTACCGAGACCATGATTTTTATACCGAAACCTCTATGGTTTCGGTAATACTCTAAAAACAACTGAAACCCACATAAGTTTACTGAAACCATGAAGTACTGAAACCCATAAGGGTACCGAAACCATACCTTATGAAACTACCGAAACCCAGAAGATGAAGTTGAAGGATACCGAAACCTTAAAAGGTTTCGGTATATACCAAAACTATGAAAACTACTGAGACCATTTTTATATACCAATACCTTTGTTATATACTGAAACTTTTGGAATACTGAAACCTATACCGAAACCTCTACGGTTTCGGTAGAGTACCGAAACCCACACAAAACTCCCGAAACTTTTATAATGTATATATATGCCGAGACCTCCAAATTTCAATTGCCAAAACCTCTAATCATGCAGGAATGAAATTTGTTTTATTCTTGTATGCATGAGTGTACATGTATGGTATTATGTGCATGTGTGTGTGCATGGCATAAAGCATGTGGGTATGTCTATAAATATATATATGTATACATATCTATGAGTGTGTGTATATATATACACGTACATATACATATATATATATATATATATATATATATATATATATATATATATATATATATATATATATATATATATATATATATATATATATATATATATATATAGCTACCAAACTTGGAATATACATATAAATAGTGATCATTTTTGTAAAATAAATGTCAAAATAAAAATTATGATTTATAAAGATTAAAATCAATAAATCTTTAGCTTAAATCTTAAAAAGAGATATTATGATGACAAAAGTCACACATGTCCATGAAAATGGACATAAAAGTTTATAAGTTATCGGAATCAGATCAATTAAAGTTTAAAACTAATGTTCTTGCAAATGATAAATTTTGGACAGGTTCAGTTAAATTCTGAACATAGATTTACAGAATTAAAGAAGATTGACAGTGGGTCAAAGACTTGAATAGATTAGTCAGAGCTCTGATTAAAGATAAAATCCTGAGATAACTCAGGTGGTGGATATAAATATCTGCTTGATAAAGATCCCAGACCAGTGAGTTATAGATATTCAGTTAACATGCTAGAATTTCCGGTTGAGACATATTGTTGATGTTAGATTGATTTGATATTCATATTATCAGCTGGATTGTGACCTGTGCACCCCATGGTTCGGTGTTGCCCAGTGGATCATGATAGCTATTTGATCATCATTTCACATGATATTGCATTTACTGTTCATTTCGGATATTGCTTTGAGATTATTGCTATCATGACTTTGATTACGTATGCTTCATTATTGCATATATCTTTGACATAATCGATTCAGCTTGATTAGCCTTATCGGTCTATTGTTTTAGACAATGCTAATTCACCAGTTCTACTGAACTTGGTAATGACCCTCCGATGTTCCACCATGTTGATTTACTGGTAGCTAGCCCAGTATGTGGTCGATCCCCAAGATTTAAGCGTGAGCGTGGCTTGAACATCATCCGACTCTATGACTTCTATGTCTCAATCATGAGTGGCTGTAGCGGCAGTCAAGATATATCACGCTAAGAACTTATGATCCGCTTGATAATGCATGTTAATTTGAAAATCTATATTCTCACTAAGCTTTGCTTACAATTGCTACTCAACCTTTTTACAGGAAGAGATAAAGGAAAGTCATCTGCTGGACCTAGTACTTAGGTCATTCAAGATCCAAGTTTTAAAGCTTTCATAAACCACTACTCAACAAACCCTTCGGTACTGATTGGTAGACGACAATTGTGGTGGTTTTGGGTAGATTTGATATGATTGTATGATGTCACGTATTAGATTAGACGGTACCCTTAATAAGTTTAATTTGAAACTATAATCTGTAGTAAAATTGTATTAAACTTAATCCTAAATGTTTGTATATAATTTATAATTCCGCAACTTAATTACTCTATCTTAGTTATGATTGATATCATGTTACATGATGTGGGACCTAGACTCTGAGGACTGCCCCGTGAGGGGAGGTCTTCACACTGAGTGTGTCTTAGATTAGTTAAACATCTGTTGTTTCTGTCATCTCAGCTTGAACCATTCCGCAGTTCAGACTTGTTTGTAATTAACACTTGTTGATAATATACACAAACATTGAGAAAAGTGTGTTGAATTTTAAATAGCTGTATTCACCCCTCCCTCTACAGCTTAGAGCAACATACTAGAAAAACCTTTTGGGACCTACAAATGAAGAGATACAAATCTGAAGTAGATCACGAAGAAGATAGACAAATCTGGAGTTGATCTATATGGAAGAGGAAAATGATTTCAAAGCTGGAGAATATTTATATGTGTTCTAGATTTATCACCGTTGATCTCATTCATCTCGTTCATAACCAAGTTTTTAGATTTGATATGATATACACGTGTTTAGGTTCTATTTCGTGTTCAAGGTTTGATTTCGATTTCATATTCTTTGGTCTTCAATTGTGTTTGGATATCATTTTTCAAAGGATAATTTGATTTGTTTATATATCATTTAAAGATTTTATTTTGTTTGTTAGAATTTTTGTGAACGATTTGAATTCAATAGTATGTAACAGATTGTATGTATTTAACAGATCTCCTTCTTCACATTTGGTTTTGACATAATTTTGTTTTAAATCTTGAATTTCTTCTTGGATAATGAATGCTCTGTTGTCAGATTATCATGATGCAGAAGTTATGATTCTAAAGTTAAAGATTTTGTGTTATTTGGTTTTAATATCGATTTGTTGCTGTTATTGGTAAAAATATGAAAAGATTTTGCTATATTTGTTGATAAAAAAGTTAGATGACCTGCTATAATAGGTCTGCAGGTTACCATGACTATAAACGGTAAATAATACAAAAGTTGATGCTATTAATGATAAAAATAATATAATGTTGCTATAATCGAGAAAAATACAAAAGGTTATTGTTATTTTCAGCATATAACCTTTTTGTTTCGTTAAAAACAATATACCCGTGGAAGTGTGGAACACACTGCGCTGTGAGGGTCAAACGACTGGCCGCGGCAATCGGCGTTCCTCCGCCGCTACAACCACCGTCGGCCAAAATGAAAACCATCACATCGCCACCCCTTTAACACGACCAATTTCACATCTCCTCGACCTCGGAAAACCAGTCATCAAAACCCTCCCCCAAAATCGATGATGAAACCCACTTCTATCATTCTTCACACCCTTTTCCCCATTCAATTTTGCCCTCCCCGCCGGACTAATTTTCTTTCTCCGGTTACAATCTCTAAACCATCACAAAGATTTCCTGGTTTTTTCGCTGTTCGTTGTAATTCTTCCACTCCTCCTCTAACCAATGTAAATATCAAAGTCCCCCAAGATAATCTAATTGCTAAAAACGATGGTGCAATTGAGAACCTTGAGGTTGAAGTTAGGAACCCTAATCTTCCGTCTAATATTTTTCCGGCGAGATTGAGCTTAAGCGACCAGGCCTTCTTTCTGTTGACGTTCGTCGCTTGCACGGTGATTCTTCTTCTTCTTCTTTTTTTTTCTTCTTTTTTTCTTTTGTACTAGCTATTGATCAATGGTAATTAATATTCTAGTAATTAGAGTATGTTATGTCAATTGAATTGTGCTTGACATTAAAAGTTCTTTCGAATTGTAATTGGTGTGGTGATAATTGGTGGATGAATGACCAATCAAAGTTTAAATACATTTCAGATTGTTAGAAAATAGGGTTTCTGAATCACGGCTTTCTCCAAGAATCGTGTACAATCTACTTTCCGATTTTGATATTTCGACCCTTGATGCCTAGGTTACACGAAATTCAAATTATAGGGATAATTCTTGAAGAATAAATTCGTTTTAGGCAGAAAACGAATTCTAACAACTGTCTTTCTAATAATCTGATATTATTTCCTTTAGGGTAAATTACAAATTTCGTCCATGTGGTTATAGGAAAATTACGGATAAGGTCCTTCTATAGAAGAAATTACAAATTCAATGTCTGTAGTTAACATTTTGTTATGGTTTTGCTCCTTTGACCGGTCATTATTTTTTAAATGATCATTTTACCCTTGATAGTACTAAAAAAATAGGTAATTAACTTTCTTTTTCATAAAATAAAATAATAAAAATCCAAAATCAATTTTTGTTTTTCATTTTAATTATTAAAATAGGATTTCTTAAAAATCAAAAGATACATACTTGTTCCATCTCTTAAAAATCAAAACACCAACCGAGAACCACCCTTGACAATCCCGTCTTTGTTCAGACTCCGGTTCCAGCTCCGTCTCCGGTTCCATCTCCGACTCCCTCAGCTCCGGTTCCATCTCTCGTTTCTCTCCCTCACACAACCGAGAACCACCCTTGACAATCCTATATATATATCTGAACCGTCTCTCTGTCTCTTCGATTTATATCTACTTGTCAATTAACAAATCCTAACTGATCTACTAATCGAAGAACACCCATATAGCTCAGTTGATTTAAACCCACAACTAAACAAACCTGCAGATTGAGGGCTTCGATGGCGGTTTTTATTCAGACAATGGTGGCGGCAGTGCCGCGGTGGTGAAAGAATGGGGAAGAGCAAAGGAGAGAGGTGATCGGTGTTAGGGAGGTGGTGGCACGATGTTATTGTCGGGCGATGGTGGATAGTTTCGGCAGTGATGGTAGGGGTTGGCCGGAGTAGTCGCCGTCGAACATGGCTGCCTCTGCAAAGGCTGGAATGGAAAAGACCAAAGCCACCCTCCAAGAGAAGGTCATGTTAGGTAGCTTAGGTCTGTAAGATCACGAACACACAGAGTTTGTTTGTTTTTTTTTTTGTTTTTTTGTTTTTTTGTTTTGTATTTTATTACTTAATTAATAAAAAGAAAGAAAGATTATTGCTTTGTTTAATTATTTTATAAAGGGTAGAATGGTCATTTATAAAAAAATGACTGGTCAAAGGACCAAATCCATAACAAAATGTTAACCACAGACATCGAATTTGTAATTTATTCTATAGAAGGACCTTATCCATAATTTCCCAATAACCACAGGGACGAAATTTGTAATCTACCCTTTCCTTTATGTATGTCAAAAACTACCGAATGGATAAGATTTTCGGTTAATTTGGCAGTTGATCTTGACCGAAATTACTTAAGGATCCTCAAGAATTATTTATTTCCTCTTAAGGTCTCTTTGTAAAATCCGTTTTTGTTTCGGGGCGCTGCCCCTTGGACCCCGCTAGGGGCGCTGCCCCTATAATCCCACAAGGGGGCTTGACCTCCGCCATTTTTGTCGCGCCGAAATCAATTTAGATTAGTACAAGTGTGCGCTCCCGCACCTACTAACTTATACTAAAACTAAAATATGATCTCTTTGCCATACTTAATTATTTCCATTATACTAAAATGATAAGGTGATACTAAAAGTCTAAAATCACCAACACATATTTGGGTTTTAGCTTTTCTCAATTGATTGGGGTTAATGTTAGGGATGGACTGAAAATTTGAGACCGAAGGTACTACCATCCGGTCTGGTTCCCGGTTCTGTTGTTAGTAACTTTCGGTATGGTCAGGGTTTGCACCCCTACTATACTTCCCGTTGTAGAAGTCTGGAAAAAACCGGTCCAGAATTTGAACCCCCCTGGTCCGGTTCTTGGTACTAGTTTTTCCAATTTTTCAGTTATCTATCTGGTCTGGTTTTGGACGGTTGCAGTGTTGCACAACCCTAGTTAATGCGATGCTTTATCAGGTTTCCATTACGATTGAGGTGGTGTTTAGTTGTGCTATTTGAAAGTGATTATGAATTGTCAGACTTTGATGAACATCAATAATAAAACATTTGGTGTAGGAGATATTGTTTGGACCTGGTTCTACTAGTAAACACTTTTGACACTCTTGAGTGTAGTTTAATTAAAGTTGTGTCATATGAGATTCTTTCAAGTTCTATGGAGTTGTAGTATTACTAGTTACATTGCCCTAAAGAAAGAAGAAATAAAATTATAAGGTTATCGATTTGGGACAAAAGTTAGAACAAAGAAAATCCATATGAATTAAACCACTTTTATGGCTAGATCTTTATAGTATTGGTTTTCAGGCTGGACTTTTGTAGCACAAAGCTAAACAATTGATATATGCAGGCTTCGGTTGCATTCACTGGCTTTGTCATGGCAGCTGTTCCAACACTATATGTAAGTTTTTGGGTTTCGCTTAATAAATATACCAATTTTTATATTCGATCATTTATTTCACCGAATGCTCAACAGCTCAAGATACTGTCCAATGTCTACTTCGTGTGTCTTAGATGCGTGCTCTATATGGATGAATAAAATGATTTTTAGCAGTATGTTTTCAATACATGCTAATTACTCACCTGTTAATAAGACATGGAAAATGTCCAATATGATGAATACTCAAATGTACATAGATTTAATACAATTAGTGTTCCATTTCTTTCATGCAATCATTCTCCAGTAGTAGAAGAAAAGAAGCCCGACTCTTATACTCAGTTGCTTGTGTGTCTCTTGAAGTTCATTATCCATTTAAACAAGGCTGCTAAACTTGCATGGCTGTTGACTAAAAACTATGGTTAATTGAATCGTTACAATATCTGATCTGTTTGATGATGTTTGATTAAGGCTAACCATGAAGGTCATGAACAACGTTAGAATCTAAGAATCCAAGTAGTTATTGGGCGAATGTGCATTTTATGCCCTTTCGTTATGCAGAAATGTGAAATTGTTATGGGTACTGGTTTTACTAAAGCCATCAAGATAACCTATTCGATGTTATCGTATTTTTTACTTCTTAATTCGTGTTCACTGTTACCTTTTGTTGAAATTTGATAGCAAAGCACGATTTAATTGCTTTAGTGAGGTTGTAAAGTCCTATATGCTGAGAAACGACAACCCTGTTTGGATATTAGATCACATTCGTATGGAAGAAATATGACAATAAAAAGTAACACACACAAGAAGAATATGTGTTTTGATCCATGAATGTCCTATGCCCATGGCCACACTAGTTATGGATTTACAATTAACAAGAGATATATTTATACATAAAATACGAGCCAACAAGTTGACACCGGCCTGGGACTCCTCTTCTCGTACCGGCTGCTTGATTGCCCATTGACATTCAGACCCCACAACTTGATACAATAGAGTTTCAATCATAATTAGATTGTATATATTTTATATGGTAATGTATTCAGGTTAGGCCAAATTGCGCTAATGGGATTTTAGGGTTTAGATGTCTATATATTTTTGCTGTACAATTGCATTTAGCATCAAGGAATATCAATTAAGTTTGCTATATTTTGTTTAACATGGCATGAGAGCCGAAAGGCTATATTCGGTTAGGGTTTGCAAGTGTTAGAGCGAAAGCATCGTTTCTGAAGTCATAGATATCTCAGGCAACCTCAGAATACTCCGACAACCGTACATAGTGAGTACTGAAGTCGGCTGCTTCAAGATTGCCATCCATGCTCCGCCACACTCACCCACGTGCCGGCGCATGAGCTGCCGCTTCACCGTCATCTTTCTTCCAGTGCCAGCGTATGAGGATTCCGATCTGGTCCCTTGAGAGATCTGCTCGGATTGGGTCACGTTTGTGGTTTTCCGATCTGGTCCCTTGAGAGATCTGCTCAGATTAAGGTCACGATTTGTGGTTTTATTGGTCTGGTCTCTTCTTTTCTAATTCAGACTCTTGTTTGGCATCTGATTTTGGCAATTCTTCTCATGATTTGTTACGCATTTTCAAGGGTCTGGTTTGTTATTGATAATCTGATCAGACATATTGTTCTGATTTTGGTGTGATTTAGAGTGAGATTGAATAGATTTAAATCAGCCTTAAACTTTTGTTTTTACTTGGTCGGAGTTTGATTTAGTTGGATTATTTTGAGTTGATAACCGATACTAATTTCGAGTTTTTGACTGAATTGGAGATTGGGTTGATCGTTTGTCTGAATTGGGTATGGTTTTGGATTATACTGAATCTGTGGGTTCCTTTACTTCGAGTACTGCCTTTGCTGAGATGGGTAAATCTGCTAATTGTCTCTTTTCTACTTCCTCCAAATGGGTTATTGATTCTGGTGCTATATGACTGGTAATCATCATATTCTTTCTAATTTGAATCATCATGCACCTTCATCTGATGTTACCATTGTCGATGGATCAACTCCTAAAGTCCTTGGTTCAGGTGCTGTCAATCTTACACTATCCATCTCGTTATCCTATGTCTTAAGTTTACCCAACTTTTCATTTAGTTTGCTATCTATTAATAAACTTACCCGTACTTTAAATCGTAGTGTCATATTTTTTTCTGATCACTGGGTGTTTCATGGTCTATCGACAAAAAGAATCATTGGTAAAGGACGGGAATCTAATGGACTTTACATACTTGAACCTCATGTACCTCAGTCCTTGGTATGCTCAGTATGCTCTAAAACGACCGTGTCCGCCTTTAAAATGCACTGTCAATTAGGTCATCCATCACTTCAAAGTTTGAAGAAACCATGTCCTAAATTTTCTAGTTCGTCTTGTCAATTTGCCAAACATCAACTTCTCATTTAAGTCCTAGAGTCAATAAGAGGGTTCATCCCAATTTCAGCTAGTTTACTCGGACTTTTGGGGTCCTTGTCCCGTTACTCAATTTGGCTTTAACTATTTTGTTACCTTTGTTGATGATTACTCTCAAGTCACTTCGTTGTATCTCGTGAAAAGTCGTTCTGAAGTCTTTACACTTTTTTGCTCATTTCATGTTGAAGTTAAAACACAATTTAATGTATCCATTCAAACTTTGCAAAGTGATAATGCCAAAGAATATTTCTCCAAGACTTTCTAATCTTATTTGCTTCAACATGTCATCCTCCATGAATCATCTTATGTTGACACACCCGCACAAAATGGGTAGCTGAACAAAAGAGTCGTCACCTACTTGAGGTGGCTCGAGCACTTTGTTTCAAATGGCCGTTCCAAAACCATTCTGGCTGATGCTATCTCAACTGCATGCTTTCTCATAAATCGTATGCCTTCAATGGTAATGTCCCATATTCGGTTCTTTTTTCCTACGAAATCAGTTCTCCATTGAGCCTAAGATTTTCGGTAGTGCTTGCTTTGTTCAAGATACTGGACCACATATTACTAAGTTAGATCCAATGTCTCTCAAATGTGTATTCCTTGGATACTTCCGCCTTCAAAAGGGGTATATATGTTATTCTTTAACATACAGCATTATGTTATCTCTTGTGATGTTACTTTCCAAGAAAGTTTACCTTTCTTTCTAGTGTCCACTTCTTGTAACATCGGGAAAGTGATGATATGCTAGTCTATACCATCCGATCTTCTAACTTAATAGTTGCTCCTTCCACCTAGGTGCTGAGCAATCTTCTGTTCCTCTTGCATCTTGTCCTCCTCCTACTCATTGGAACTCTTCTAAGCCTGACAGACCACCTCCTATTCAAGTTTATCATAGGTGGAATCGCTCCACATGAAATCCAACCACCCAGTCACGTGATCCAACCCCTATTCCACCTAGTCATTCCACCTCTCCTGAACCTGAGCTCGATCTCCCTATTGCCCTTCGAAGAGGCAAACGATCTTGCACCTATCCTAGGCTACATATTCTCGATCTTTCATTGCAAAAATACTCTTTATCCATTCCTAAAACTGTTGGTGAAGCTTTGGCTAATTGGCTCATTCTGGATGGCGTACTGCTGTATTTGAAATAATGAATGCCTCGATCCTAATGGTACTGGACATTAATAGATTTACCTGACAAAACGACAATCGGGTGTAAATGAGTGTTTACTGTGAAAGTTAATTCTGATGTATCCGTGGCTAGAAAACTTATTTGGTAGCTAAAGGTTATGCTCAAACATATGGGGTGGATTATTCTGAAACCTTTTCTCCGATTGCAAAACTTACTTTTGTCCGCCTATATTTAATTCGTTGGCAGCTACAAATAATTGGGCCCTTCACCAGCTTGATGTCAAAAATGCCTTTTTACGTGCCGATTTGCACGAAGAGGTATACATGGAGCAATCATGTGGCTTTGTTGCTCAGTGGGGGTTTGGTAAGGTGTGTATATTAGGAAATCTTTGTATGTCTTGAAGCAATCACCTCGCAAAGAGATATTCTTTCTTAATATTTCCCTATGATATGTGAATGATAGAGCAGGGCTCAAGTGTATGAACTTGCATACAAGTTTTAACCAATAACCATACTAATGCTTAATAGAATAAAAAGGTGGTTAAATAGCAGAAGTGGAATCCCGCATGCATTTGATGATGGTCCAAGAAAACATAATATAAAGCCAATTAATTTGGAGTTCTTTTAACTATAATTCCATAAGTTTACATTGTTTAATTAACAAGAACTTTGGATTTTAAATTTAGATTCAAAATGCCCAAACTGATATTATATTGAGCTGAGAAAATCCCCACATAGGTGTAGAGGTTGCAAGTGCTGTGTTTCTATGGTTAGGCGATAAACAAGGTGCTTCTCAGGGTTCAAGGTAACAACGGCATGAGGTTAATAGCATGCAGTTTAGACTTTTGAGGCAACTGAAATCAATGGAACAGGGAGCTTTACATTTGTGAAATATATTATGTCTTTAGTCTCATAAATATTAAGATGATTTTACATAAATACAATAATTTAGGTTAAATGTATGTGAAATATACTGTCGCTTTGGTGGTAGTAGGAAGTCTTATGCTTGGTGTGGAAAGGAGAGGACAAACATATGTAAATGTGCCTAATGTAAGTGTCAACTAATGTTGGGAACTTGGGATTAAGTTCTCAGATCTTGTTTAAACCGATTTTGTGTAGTGCTTCTTTGAGACTCATTGTATAGATCGGACATGAATTGACTAATCACATTCACAAATATGTAACTTCAAGTAGTTGTGCTTTCCTATTAATGCCTGAAGTTCTTGGGAGCTGTTGGACATGTGTTTCTTGAACGTGATATCAACACAAATGGGGTGATGGTTTTTTTAGATAGGGTTCTCTGCCAAAATATATGATGAACTGTAAAAAGAAATAGATTACATCATTTATTTATGATACAACTCTTGGAATAGAGCCATTGAGCAACAAGGCCACTCGTTTCTCATGTGATAATTAATTCCTATATTCGTTGGATCATATCATCATAATACCCAAAAATAACTCCAACCGTGTGAATAATTACATGGGGGATAAATCACAAGATGTTATCTTTGGTTAGATATTATTTAATTTAAGTAAATACAGATCTACCTGACCATACCCATACTTAATTACTTATAACAAAAATAGCCAAGTTGAGGATTTATGTGATACAAGACATAAATGATCCAATACCAAAAGAAATTGCTGAAGCTCATTGTGTGCTTTTTGTGACATCTTGTTCTCCCTCTGTCTCTCGAGCCAAAATTGTCCCAAGAGGTAGTGAGAGAAACTTTCATGTTTAGAAAGAGAAGTGATAAAGTAAAAATCACCAAAAAGTCATTCTAATTTGATGTAAAAAAGCAGGTCTGGTCATGTAGGACAGCATGTATGGCCAATTTCAAGCTCTAGCCAGTTTCTTCTTTCTGCTTCTTTTCTTCTTCATATACGATTTTTTGTCTATGAAGCATTTAGGTATCAAGATAACATAATTTTCTTGTAAAACGAGCATAAATGAAGGGAAAATGCTTGATGAACTCCGTTTGTATGTATGTATGTGTGTGTGTGTGTGTGCGCGTGCGTGTATCAAAAAGTCTAGTATTGCAGTGTAAAAATGCTTTCCTCCCAATTTTTGAAAGCCGAAGAGCATTGGTGTATTAGGTCATCATTGATGAAAAAGAGCTTGGAGTTGCCTCCCTTCTTAGTGACAACCGACTGATTAAGTGATTATTCATGTTTGCATCCATGATATGTTTAAGCAAGTGAAGGAATCAATTCTTATGATGCGTTCAAATAAAAATCTGCAACTCTCCATTAGATTGCAAAATTGTGAATTTGTGTTTGTACACAGGCAATGAGTAGAGCTGCAATTTCTCTTGCAAAGTTAGCAGATACTGCTCGTGAGGAACTTCCTAGTACAATGGCTGCAATCAGGCTTTCTGGGATGGAAATCAGCGATCTTACCCTAGAACTTAGTGATTTGAGGTTAGTACTATTTGAAAATTTTGTATTCAAAGGTATTTTAGACATTCATAATTTAACTCGAATGGAAGCCTGAATCTGTCAATATTCTCTCAACGATTTAGGGGGCTGTTTGGGATTGCTTATCAGCTTCAAAAGCAGGTTTTTAAAATCACAGTTTTCAAATTAGGGCCAACTATTTGAAGATTTAAGGGGTCGTTTGGTTCGCAGATTTTTTTCTTTGGGTTTTGCATTTTGTCAAAGGATTTGCATTATGCAGGATTTGCATTTGTTAAGATTTTGTTAAGAAATCTGCATTATCTTATAGAAAAATTTGCTAATGTGAAGAAATGCAAGGTAATTAGGATTTAAAATCCTAAGGGGGAGGCTGGGTTTTTAAATATCAAAGAAGGAAGAGATTTATAAAATCCTGGGATTTTAAATCCTTACTGAAATCTGTGAACCAAACACAGGATTTTAAATGCAAATCCCAACGAATCCCATGAAATCTGCGAACCAAACGCCCCCTTAGTATTAAAGGGTATTTTAGACATTTCATAAATTATCTCGAAATGGAAGCCTGGTATTTTTAATTATTCTCCCAACCATTTAGTGGGTTGTTTGGGATTGCTTATGTGCTTCAGAGACAGGTTCTCGAAACAGCCGTTGGTAAAAGTAGCGCCAAGGTGCAAAAAGTGCATAATCATGTTTTGGAAATGCAAAGCCAAAACACAATCAAAACACCCTTTTTCTCAAGGGAAAATCACAAAAAGCCATCAAACTACACGCTTTTTTCGATTAAGTCCCTATTCATTTTTTTTTATCTGATAAGTCCTTAACCAATTTAAACTCACGAATTTGGTATGTTATACATTGCAACCGGTTACCGTGCTTACGTGGCACACACCATCCATGTGGCAAAATGTGTTTAGGTGGCGCACATTTGGTAGTACATTTTTTTTGAAGTCCCTTAAATTAAACTTTTTTCTTAGAAAATCATCATTCTTGAAAAGTTTTTCAATTAAGTCCCTCAATCAAATTTTCTTTTCCCTTAAAAACCTTTTTAAAAATTTGAGTAGACACAAAAGTTCAATATTTTCGATCTAGAAGCAAACAAAATTTTTGGGGATTTATGTAACGAAAAAAAAACCGATATGTCAAAACAACAATATTTATAAAAAATTCTAGTATTTCGAGTTAGAACAAGAAATACGTTGACAAAACTCGTTATAATAAGTAAATGGGTTGACAAAAAAATTTGGTCGAGGGATTTATATGGCAAAATAATTTGGTTGAGGGACCTAATAAAAAAAAATCATAGATTTATAAAATTCATGTCAGCAATTGCAACCCATTCAACAACTTGTAACTTTCTTGAAAAAAAAACACCAAATTCGTGAGTTTAATTGGTTAAGGACTTATCAGGCAAAAAAAAAAAGATTGAGGGACTTAATCGAAAAAAACGTGTCGTTTGATGGTTTTTTGGGAAATTTTCCCTTTTCTCAATTAAACGATTTTAACTCTAGGGTTAATATTGAAAAAACCCAACAAACTTTTCTCCTTTTCGCGATTAAGAACTTTTTTTCGATTGTCTAAATCCTTAAACTATTTTTGTCTTATTAAAGATTATATATTTTTGACCGCCTACCGGATCACTTAATTGATGAAAGATAAGTGAGTTCTTGACTTCTTTCTAATATTAATCGGGTGAAAAACCAAGATCACTTGTTTGGTAACCCGTCAAACAGATCAAATATACTTTTGAATAAGACAAAAATAGTTTAGGGACATAAACAATCAGAAAAAAAAGTTTAAAGGCTTAATCGCGAAAATGGAGAAAGTTGAAGGGTTTTTCAATATTAACCCATGACTTTATGACTAGTAACCTCGAGTGCTAAAATCATAACCACATGGTTGGACTATATGTACAAAATATTGACAAATTGGAGTTTACATCGACAAAAAGTAGAATGATGCCGTGAAGATATAATCATGAAATCTTCTATCTTCCTTCATCATTTTTTGAATTAAGCCAGGAGATCTCTGATGGGGTAAACAAGTCTGCTCAAGCGGTACAAGCAGCAGAAGCTGGAGTCCGACAAATTGGTTCATTGGCTCGACACAAAACCATGTGTACGTTTTAAACTTTTTTCCTATTCGCTTTCTGCATATTTGTTGCACTTTTTTCTCCCTCCAATGAACAACATCAGATCAGCATTCTAAAGATTCCCGTTTTCTACAAACAGCAATGATTGAGGAACGAGCAAACCTTCCTGTCATTTCGATTCAACCAGTTGTTGCTGGGGTTGCAAGAAAGACTTCTCAGGCTGTGGGACATGCAAGCAAAACCTTCATGAATATCATATCTGGAGGTGACTCGAGTTTACCGGAGGAAAGAACTGCACCTATTGACCCCTTAGACATGTAAAAGTTTCGGGGTTTTATTTGGGTTATGTGATCTCATCACTGTTCTAACCAGTCTGTCTTCCTGTCATCGGTAACATCCGTTCTCTTTCTCTTTTTGAAATATCTGTCCTAATAAACAAACATAGAATACATGATGTATAGTTCTTTAAACAACTTTTTTGTAAAACGTGAGCCGGCGTAATCAACCAAATTTCCTCGTTACGCTTTGGTATCCAAATGAACTTTCGCATGTGTTTCACTTGCGGAATAGAAGTTGAAAGAATTAGAATTCTCTTTTAGTGTGTTTGGAAAATTGGATTATAAAAAGAATACATTGAGGTCTGTTTGGGTTGTGGAATAAAATTTAAAGCAATTGGAATTTAATATATAATAAATAATATGAATAGCGTTTGATGCATGGAATCGTGTTTAAGGGGTTTCCTAAAGACAGGTTGTGAAAGGTTAGCAATTTAAATTGTGTTGCAAATGGTTAGGGATGATAAATTAACTTTAACCATAAATTTTGATAGAATTAAAACGTGTAGTAATCTAACTTTTGGATTTGTCCTATTTAGTTATTAAACTATTTTTTTACACGTTTAGCCATTAAACATTAGTTTATCCACTAAATTATTTTTGCATACGTTTAATCACTAAACTACTTTTGTACATGTTTAGCCACTACAAATTCTACACATTGATCACTAAATTAACATATTTTGTACATCTTTAGCCGTTAATTTTAGTCATTTTCCGGAATAAACTAAAGTTTAATTGTTAAATGTATAGACAAATAATTTAGTGGCTAAATAAGACAAGTAATTCTTGATTCGTATCTATTTGTAAACAGGGTCGTTCCTATCATTAATAAGACCCGTGGCAAGAACTTAAAATGGGTCCTCTAAACATATATATTCCAAACAAGCAAAAGTTCGTTAATATAACAAACTTACAATTGTATAATGTCGATATTGTAGCATCCTTGTTAATCTTTGATCTTCAAACACTTCTCAACATGTCATTGCAAAAATAAGTTTCATAAAAATTTGCCTATTCGAACTTTTTTAGAAGCAAAATCGTTGATAAGTATATCAAGATCGATGGTGTCTAACATATCTTTCTCTATACATAACATAAGCAAATCATTCAACCTTTCTTTGTGACATTGTTAATCTTAAATAATTTCAATTTTGGAAAACTTATTTCAGCTGAAGCGTTAATAATCACCGATACGCAATACAGACATCAACTTTAACAAATTTTAAGATTTCAAGAGCCGACACCAAATGTTTGGCAAAGTGATTAGTAATACCTTTAGTTCAGAGAAAAAAATCATTTAATTCCACATTGGGTACATTGTTATGAGAAAACGTGTTTGCAAAAATTAATTCAATGTTTTCATTATTTGAAATCATCTAATGACTTCAATTTCTTGGAGTCATATAAAAATACAAATATGCTTTCAAATGTTTTAGTTGATCAAATCTATCATGTAATGATCTAAGCGTCATAACCACAACAACCAAAAAATATTAAATTCTAAAAGACTCTTCTGATGATTGGATTCGACCTTCACTATTAGTTTCATCAAATTGTTTCTTCCTAGTAACATGACGTCGTACCGAAAATATATGTTCTACATCCATGTCACAAGCAATTTAGCACTACTCATACTAGCAGCAAATCCTTCATTTCTATAGTTTTCAAAAAACTTTGTTATACTTTCTATGTGATTAATGGTATCATCAATGTATATAGATTCACCATATTAATAGCAAATAAAATGACATACCAAGTAAAAATTTAAAGTTTTTTAAAGCACCAAATAAACTTTCTCATTCACTTTTAGATTTTGCATCATCACTTGATTTACATAATTCTAACAAAGCTAATTTTATATGAGGGGTTTGAAATTTAATAGCTTTAACATTATTTATTCTACTCTGCTAACGAGTATTTGATAGAAATGCACACTTAGGTTTGGAACATTATCATTTAAAATTTTCCATCTTTTAGATGAACTAGAAAATAATACATATATACGCTGAATAGTTCCAAAAAATGAAACAACTTTAGCACAAGAATGTGCAATGCCGCTAAGAGTAAGATTAAGACTATGACAAGTACATGTCATATATAAGACTTTTGGATTTATTTCAATCAAATGATTTTGAACACCTTGATGCTTTCTTTTCATATTTGAACCATTATCATAACATTACCTCTTATATCATTAAAATCTAAATCTAGCAAATTAAATGCATTTAAAGTTTCTTTGAAAAGTTTTAAACCAGAAGTATCATCTACCTTTAAAAATCCTAAAATTAATTCATCAATATTAATTTTGCTATTTAACTTGTTCACACACCATATAATCAAAGTCATATGTTCTTGATGGCTCACATCCGGAGTACAATCAAGAATTATTGAAAAATATTTTGCATCTTAATAATCTTAACTATAGAACTTTTTAAAGTGTCAGCTAAAAGAGATATCAATTCATTTGTAATTTATGACCAAGATAATGGTGATGAATTTCATTATCCTTAATACGTCTAACATGATCTTCCATTGTAGCATCAACTTCTACCATCATTTCAATTAATCCCAAGAAATTGTCATTGTTATTTTGATAAAGTTTTTCATTAGACCCTCGAAATGGCAAAGTTGTATTTAGATAAGTACTAAACTGCAACAATTATTCTTCTTAAAACTTGTCTCAAACGTTCTTTTTCTTTTATAATTTTGTGTTGTAAGTCTTTATCGATTGTTTGATTTTTAGCCAATCTTAGTTTTAGTTCGTTCCAAGAATTCATACACATTAAATGTTCAAAGCCATTTTGATGGACCCAGTCGTATGAGTATCAAAAATAACCCAAAAACACTATATAGATAGGGTAAGTGGGATCGAATCCACAGGGAATGTTAGGTTGTTAAACTAGTTAAGAGACTGTTTGGATTGAGTTTGAAATCATTTGCTTTGAACTAATTTCCTACTGTAAAATTACTATTGTTGCAATGTCACACACGAGAATTGAATTAAAGAAGTGTCACTAGAGGAAATAGGGTGTTTGCTCTCTCGTTATACATACTATGGCAATTCAGAATGTTATGGCTTCCATTTACATGAATTAACACGAATTTGCAACTTATGCTCCAAAACAACGTATACCACTCTATTGACTGTCTTCCTCCCCTATAGAGAGTGGACACAATCAATGACATGGATATCAACCATTTCAGATACACTCACTGTTCACTCACATTTATTCATGCAAATATAACCCCTTTTACAGTTTCCATATAAATGAATTAGGTTTCGCAACAAATACTCTTAAGACGAAATATGCGCCGTCTATTAATTGTCTTCCCCATATTAATGAGCCGGCACAACTAATGATATCACTATACCCCGTTATATACAATACCCATTGATTACAACCATTCATTCACAAATAAGATCCACAACCCCTTTAAGCGCAAATTGAAACTGAAATTAATTAAACATTCATTCAAACCATAGTGTGCAAACTAAAGAACAAACACCACAAAGTATTTAGCCAAACATGGCTTGAGTTAACTTACTAACAATGTCAAACACGGATGAAAACATTAAAACTACCGATAATGTGTGAATACAATCGATCGGATGCCAATGCTTGATCTTCGTTTGATTCCGGTTGCTTTCCTCCTCTGATTTTTCTCCCAAAATCGCACCTTTGTGTGTGTGTAACTGCCCAAATGCGAACCCCCCTGAAAATGGTAACTGCCTCCCTCAAAAACTGCAGGTTTCGCCAAACTTCCGCACCAGCGTCGCCCCCAGCGTCTAGGACGCTGGCTGGGACGCTCAGATTCTGTTTCAGATAATTTTGGGCGTTTCCTGGGCGTCTGGGACGCTGGCTAGGACGCCCTGCACGAAATTCACCTTCCAAGCTGCCATTTCCTTTACTTTCTTGCCAAGCAACTGAAAACACCAAAAACCTACATTAGCAGTACCAATTATCTCATATTTACACACTAAAACATATCAAAAACACATAAAAATAGAAGTGATTTATATCACTGATCAAACCTCCCCAACTTACACCTTGATCGTCCCGAACAAGGCATCAAAATAGAGATAAAAAGGATGAAACAATTGAGTTTTCCAACCTTAAAAGTATGAACTTTTGGCATGATAAAACAGTGAATAATCAAACTCAAATGCTAACATGTTCAAGCTATGGGCTTTCCTTCCTAACAGATCCTTAGGCATTGATTTTTAGCTCAAGGTTATGAGTTACTTCACTTAACACCCAATTGCACACTTATTTTGGAGCACTTTTCTGCTCTGTTAATTCAAGTTTATACTAACACTTCGATCGTGACTTTCTAGCAAGTCCTTGTAACAGGATTTAGGTCAATCGATCCCAAACCAGACGGTCTTAGGTGATTAGACATGACGGTACCCCCACAGACTTAATTTCCCGAACTTACTAGGCCACGTGTTAGTTTATTCAACTCTTTCTTTTCTTTTCTGCTTTTTTTTTCTTTTCTTATTAACTGTGCAATGCATAAAGACTCTCCCCCTTATTGCCATCAATACCACAGATTTTTTTTAAGAAGGAATTGACCAATATCTCCCATGCCAAACACTCACATTCGATCACACTCATTTTTCGTCAAACCAAAAGCTACTTCCTTATAAAAGTATCAAACTCACTGTGTTTACCCCTCTTGAACTCTCATTTTCACACTTTGCACAAAACAATTCATGTATAAGGAGTTAAGGAATGATCATGACACTACCACCATAACACACATTTGCAAAAAATAAGCTAAACACTTAAGAAGATTACTATAACTGGAAATGCAATAAATTAAACAAACGGAAATGAAACGAAAGTACCCGGTAGTAGAGTATCCTCTCATCATGTTCAGACAATGACTTAGTTGGATCTCATACGACAAGAGGGCGAACATTTGGTGTTGGTGATGCTGTTTTCTTCATTTTGGCTATGCTTTTCACTCTTTGTGATGATGATGATCCAGACATGGAGAATCCTGAAATGAACAAATAACAAACGCAACCATAGTAGTGAACTGTAAGTATCAATATATTCATTTACACACATATAACATGCAGTCCACAACAAGGTTCCATGTCACACATCCATATGGAAAAGCATATGCCAAAAATCGAAAAAAATTGGACACCCCCTCCCCAACTTAGAGAGAAGTGATGTCCTCATCACAAAATTAAGCATGTAAGCAACAATGGTGGAAACCGTTCAGCGTGCGAGAGAGAGATGAGAGCGTTTTAGAGAAAGAAAGGGACGGTAGGTGTGATTAAATGAGGCGGACAGAGGGTTAAATGATGAAAAATCGCTCGAGCGTCCTACCTGGCGTCTAGGACGCAGCTCTGGCGTCCGTGCGGCTACTCTCGGCGTCCTAAGGACGCTAACCCTCTGTCTTGGAATTAATTCCAGCGTCTAGGACGCTCACTCAGACGCCGTCCACTTAAGTTCACACGGCCCGCGTCCCCAGCGTCTTGCCTGGCGTCCCAGACGCTGCTCGGCGTCTGAACTCCTCACTGAGCGTCTTGAGGACGCTCAGACTCTGTTTTGTAATTTATTTCAGCGTCTAGGACGCTCACTCAGACGCCGCACACTTCAGCGCCCATTCGACCTGCATTCCAGCGTCCTGCTCAGCGTCCGCGACGCTGCCCTAGCGTCCCAAACCCTTGCTGAGCGTCTTATCAACGCTATCCTTCTGTTTAATAATTAATTCCAGCGTTTCCAACGCCTACTAGGACGCTGGTGCTCCAAATTCACTCAACACTCGTTCTACAAGCTTTTCAACTCTAGTTTGCTCAATAACGGCCACTCCCGCTCATTTCCAAATTAAAAACACACATTAAATTAACTTAAAAAAACTTTGAAAAAACACAAAAACAACCATTTTCGTATGGAACACGACTATACTTAGCACGTATAGCAAGCCTTTAAACCACCTAATTACTTAGATGGACGAGTTTAGTCTCGTGAGGGTTTGCAGTGAATATACCCACAAAATTCATTCATGTTTTACTTACAGAGATGAGTCGATTGGCTCTTTGAGAGCCACTACCTCAATCAAGGTTGCTTGATTACCGTCAGTGCTTATCGGACCTTCAACGTACATCTTAAGCCTATGGCCATTCACAGTGAACGAATGTCCATGCTTAAGATCCTTGACTTCCACCGCTCCATTGTCATATACATGAATTACCTCATAAGGTCCCGTCCATTTACTCCTCAGCTTACCTGGAAATAATTTAATGCGTGAGTTATAGAGCCAAACCTTATTACCAACCGCAAAAGTCTTCCTTCTCAAGCATTTATCATGGAAATGCTTTGTCTTTTCCTTGTAAATCCTCGCACTTTCGTAAGCCTCCAATCTGATTTCTTCCAGTTCTGCCAGTTGGAACTTCCTCATCCTTCCTGCATCAGAAATATCAAAGTTAGCATTTCAAATTGCCCACGTAGCTCTATGATCTAACTCTATAGGTAGATGACAAAGTTTCCCGTAAACTAGTCTATAAGGTGACATTCCAATAGGGGTCTTGTAAGCAGTCCTGTAAGCCCATAGTGCGTCGTCTAATCTCAACGACCAATCTTTGCGATTAGGCTTAACAGTCTTTTCTAAAATCCTTTTGACTTCCTTGGACACCTCAACTTGGCCGCTCGTCTGTGGGTGATAAGGAGTGGCAACGCGATGAGTTACCCCGTAATGTTTCAACAAGGTGTGAAACTGAAAATTTTTAAAATGAGTTCCCCCGTCACTAATAATAGCTCGGGGAATCCCGTGGCGAGAGAAAATGTTCTTCTTCACCAATTTGCACACCACCTTGTTATCATTGTATCGCGTTGCCTCAGCCTCAACCCACTTTGAGACATAATCTACGGCTACCAAAATATATTCAAAACCAAAAGAGACAGGAAAGGGACCCATAAAATCTATTCCCCAAACATCAAAAATTTCTACTTCTAATATGGGAACCATGGGCATTTGATCTCTCTTATATATACCCCCAACCTGTTGGCATCTCAGACAGGACTTAACATACGCATATGCATCTTTAAACAATGAAGGCCAAAAGAAACCACAGTCTAACACTTTATGGGCTGTTTTCTTGGCACTAAAATGCCCCCCACATGCTAAACTGTGACAATGAGTAAGGATATCAAGTTGGTCCATCTCCGGAACACATCTTCTAATCAACTGATCAGCACCAATCTTGAAAAGGTCAGGATCGTCCCAGATGTAATACTTGGCTTGAGCGTAGAAACTTTTCCGCTGCTGCGACGTCCAATGGCTCGGTGTCTTACCTGTCACAAAATAATTAACCAAATTAGCAAACGGTAATTTAGACACAAATAACAGCTGTTCATCAGGGAAAGATTCCTTGATCACTTCAATGGAGTTTGGAACCAACGTGGGCAGCCTTGACAAGTGATCAGCTACCACATTTTCCGACCCCTTTTTATCCCGTATCTCCAGATCAAACTCTTGCAGTAATAAAATCCACCTGATCAGTCTTGGTTTGGCATCCTTTTTGCTTAAGAGGTATTTCAATGCACTATGGTCCGAGTAGATTATCACTTTGGCACCCCACACATAGGCACGAAACTTATCCAAGGCATACACTACCGCCAATAATTCCTTCTCTGTGGTAGTGTAATTCTGTTGAGCCTCAGAAAACGTCTTGCTAGCATAGTAAATCACTACCGACTTCTTATCAACCCTCTGTCCAAGCACTGCTCCCACCGCGAAGTCACTTGCATCACACATAATTTCGAATGGCTTCGTCCAATCGGGTGACTGCAAAATGGGAGCATCAGTAAGCTTAGCCTTTAATAGCTCAAATGCCTTTAGACACGCTTCATCAAACACAAATTCAGCATCCTTAGCTAAAAGATTACACAACGGCTTGGAAATGGTGCTAAAATCTTTGATAAATCTCCTATAGAATCCAGCGTGCCCCAAGAACGATCTCACTCCCTTAACGCTAGTTGGTGGTGGCAAAGATGAAATAAGCTGAATTTTTGCCTTGTCCACTTCCATTCCTTTCTCCGAAACTACGTGGCCTAAGACAATTCCCTCCTTGACCATGAAGTGGCTCTTCTCCCAGCTCAACACCAAATTCGTTTCGGTGCACCTTTTTAAGACTTGCTCCAGATGGTGTAAACAACCTTCGAACGTCTTATCAAAGATAGAGAAATCATCCATAAAAATTTCTAGCGAGTCTCCTACCATGTCTGAGAATATTGCCATCATGCAACGTTGAAACGTGGCAGGAGCGTTGCACAAGCCAAACGGCATTCGTCTATAAGCGAATGTCCCATAAGGGCATGTGAACGTGGTCTTTTCTTGGTCATCAGGGTGAATAAGAATCTGATTGTACCCCGAATATCCATCTAGAAAGCAATAGTACTTTTGACCTGCCAGCTTCTCAACTATCTGATCTATGAAAGGCAACGAGAAGTGATCCTTTGACGTGGCTGCATTCAACTTCCTATAGTCAATGCAGACCCTCCAATCTGTTACTGGTCTGGTTGCAATCTGCCCATCTTCGGTGTTTATCACTGTTACCCCAGACTTCTTGGGCACGGTCTGTGTAGGGCTGACCCACTGGCTATCAGAAATGGGGTAAATGATACCCGCATCTAACCACTTTAACACCTCCTTCTTTACCACTTCTCTCAAGTTCGGGTTGAGTCTCCGTTGTGCATCCCTTGATGGTTTACTATCAGCCTCCGTGATAATTCTATGCATACAAATGGTGGGACTTATCCCCTTAAGATCGGAGATCGTCCAACCCATAGCTGCCTTATGCTTTCCCAAAACTTCAATCAGTGCCTCTTCTTCCTCTTTCGTCAAATCCGAAGCTATAATCACTGGCAAACTCTCTTGTGGCCCCAAAAATACATATTTGAGATGTGTTGGTAAGGCCTTGAGTTCCAGTGTAGGAGCCTGCTCTAGGGACGGTTTGTTTGACTCTGGGAGATTTTCCGGTAACTTCTCAAACTTGACTGACCATGGCGGTTGTTTACTCGGCTTTGTTCCTCCAAACATCTCTTCTAAGCTCATCAACCAACCCCAATCCGCCTTTTCTTTCTCTTGACATGACAATGCGTATCCCAACTCATCCCTGCTAGTCATGAGTGATGCCTGTGATCCTGCTAACTCATCAAGATAATCTATAAAATAGCACTCTGAATCATCAGAAACATTAGAAACAGCATTGAAAACATTTAACTTTAATTTCCTATTCCCGAAGGCTAAGTCCAAGGCACCCGTCCTACAATTAATTTGGGCATTAACAGTGGCCAAAAATGGCCTACCCAGAATAATTGCGGGCTGGTTATCCCGACTCCTCTGATCTGAATCTAATACAAGAAAGTGTACGGGGTAATAGAAATCTTCCACTTTAACAATTACGTCGGTTAACATACCCCTTGGAACCTTAGTGGATCGATCAGCCAATTGTAAAACCACATCTGTGGGGATTAAGCTTCCTAAATCATGCTGATCAAATAAGTTTCCAGGGAGTATATTGACACTTGCTCCCAAATCTAACAGTGCTTTTTTTATCCTAATGTCACCAATAATAACAGAGATAAGAGGTGAACCTGGATCCTTATGCTTGGGTGGCAATGAACTTGAAACCACAGCACTTACCTGTTCCGTGAGGTTGATCTGCTTCGGCAAAACCGTCGGATATTTGCGCTTTTGAGTGCACAAATCTTTCAAAAACTTTGCATATGCTGGAATTTGCTGCAATGCTTTCACCAGTGGAATGTTGATCCTCACTTGATTGAATGTGTCCCATAGATCCTCTAGCTGAGGCCCTTTCTTCCCGTACACTGGTCTATTCGGGTCCTCTAGAGCTGATGGGTATGGAGGTGTCGGTTCAGGCTTTGGCTGCTCTTCTTTTTGCACCACGACCTCCTCAAACTGAACTTGCTTCTTCAACTTTACCTCCTTCTCAGATTCTGAATGTGGAACTTTCTTCCCATCCTCTATAGTCTCCTCAACAACACAATCTTCATCTTCCACTTCCGGCATCACAACTTTATTATCAACTTTCTTACCACTTCGCAAGGTAATAACTTTCTGCAACTCACTCACTTCGTTCAACTCTTCCACCTCATGTACTGATTGCTTTTCTTTGCCTTTGGAATGAGACGGATTGACTTGGGTATTGCTCGGTAATCTACCTTCATCTCTTTTCGTAAGCTGATCTGCGATCTGCCCCATTTGCTTCTCTAGACTGGCCATTGACTTGGTCTGCACATAGGATTGTTGCTTTAAGTAATCCATAAGCTGATCCATCTTTGAATCCTTGGGAGCCTCATGAACAACCGGTTCCTTTTCTTCTTTAGTACCCGATGATGTACCACCATAAAAATTCCTACCCTGTGGGTACCGATTCCCTTGATCAAATCTGGGCTTTGAATACTCCTCGGCTCTTTGATCATCTCTCCAACGAAAATTAGGATGACGCCTCCACCCAGGATTATAGGTTTCTGAATGAGGGTCAAACCTATCTTGCCTTGGTCGAAATCCCGAGATCTCACTTGCTTGCTCGCCTTGCACATGATAGCAAAATTCTGAAGTGTGAGTATACTCCCCACAAGTGACACACATCACCGGTAATCGATGTTCCGTTTGCTCCTTTTTCATCAAAACATCCAACTTCTTGCTAAGAGCTTCCATTTTCGTTGTGACATCCCTTTTCCAAGCATTGTCAATTCCCAATACTTGAACTCCAATTGGCGTTTCAGACCCGGCTTGTACCTTTGATCCCTTAGCTAACTGTGCCAACAATTCCCATGCCTCATCATGCTCTTTGGCTAAGAATGTACCCCCCGAAGCTGCTGTGATCATGTTTCTGCTCTCTTGGCTGATTCCATCAAAAAAATTCTTCA
This sequence comes from Centrapalus pauciflorus, assembly GCA_020465985.1. Lineage (NCBI taxonomy): Eukaryota > Viridiplantae > Streptophyta > Magnoliopsida > Asterales > Asteraceae > Centrapalus > Centrapalus pauciflorus. The sequence goes on from JAANYP010004076.1 coordinate 187,111, forward strand.
CCAACATCCACTTGGGTACCTCATGATGTGGACATGCCCGTAACATCTCGTTCAATCGCTCAAAAGCCTCGTGAAATTGTTCCCCCGGCTTCTGCTTAAAACTAGTGATGCTATTCCTCTTCTCAGTGGTTTTACTAATAGAATAGAACTCGTTGAGGAAAGCCCTCTTCATCTCCTCCCAGTTACGAATGCTATTAGCTGGTAGAGACGTGAACCAGTGCTTCGCTTTGTCTTTAAGAGAGAACGGGAACAATCGTAGTTTGAGAGTGTCCACGGGTAGTCTTTGCACTCTATTAGCCTTGCATATCACTGAGAATTCTGCTAGGTGATCGTATGGTTCTTCACTCTTTGTTCCATGAAAATGAGGAATGATGCTGAACAAATGAGTCTTTATCTCCGGTTCATTCTTAATTTCAGGATACAAAATCGGTGACATATCAGGAACATCACCCGGTCTGTAGTGGGACTCCACAGTCCTCCTATCATCTCCCATGTTTACGATGGGTTCGGTATCACTTTCAGGTTCCTCTGAATGTATGGATTGCTCTTCTGAATCAGATGACTCCAGTGTGCTTGGATTACCACTTGTCTCACCACTAGGCCAATAACCTCTATGTAGCTTCCTCAATGAACGAGCAGTCCTTTCAATTTCTGTTTCGTATTGCAATGGAGAAGTTCGCCCTAAGTAACGAGTATGCATATACCTGAGATACACACACACACACACGTGAAGATTCTGAACTTTAATGTTCAGAATATTAATGAAAATGAAAAATACTGAAATTAAACTAAAATAAAACAAAATTAACTAGCTACTATAAACAAGGATATTTACAGAAACAGTTAATCCAAACTACTTTAACAAGCGCTGCCATTCCCCGGCAACGGCGCCATTTTGATGGACCTAGTCGTATGAGTATAAAAAATAACCCAAAAACACTATATAGATAGGGTAAGTGGGATCGAATCCACAGGGAATGTTAGGTTGTTAAACTAGTTTAGAGACTGTTTGGATTGAGTTTGAAATCATTTGCTTTGAACTAATTTCCTACTGTAAAATTACTATTGTTGCAATGTCACACACGAGAATTGAATTAAAGAAGTGTCACTAGAGGAAATAGGGTGTTTGCTCTCTCGTTATACATACTATGGCAATTCAGAATGTTATGGCTTCCATTTACATGAATTAACACGAATTTGCAACTTATGCTCCAAAACAACGTATACCACTCTATTGACTGTCTTCCTCCCCTATAGAGAGTGGGCACAATCAATGACATGGATATAAACCATTTCAGATACACTCACTGTTCACTCACATTTATTCATGCAAATATAACCCCTTTTACAGTTTCCATATAAATGAATTAGGTTTCGCAACAAATACTCTTAAGACAAAATATGCGCCGTCTATTAATTGTCTTCCCCATATTAATGAGCCGGCACAACTAATGATATCACTATACCCCGTTATATACAATACCCATTGATTACAACCATTCATTCACAAATAAGATTCACAACCCCTTTAAGTGCAAATGTAAACTGAAATTAATTAAACATTCATTCAAACCATAGTGTGCAAACTAAAGAACAAACACCACAAAGTATTTAGCCAAGCATGGCTTGAGTTAACTTACTAACAATGTCAAACACGGATGAAAACATTAAAACTACCGATAATGTGTGAATACAATCGATCGGATGCCAATGCTTGATCTTCGTTTGATTCCGGTTGCTTTCCTCCTCTGATTTTTCTCCCAAAATCGCACCTTTGTGTGTGTGTAACTGCCCAAATGCGAACCCCCCTGAAAATGGTAACTGCCTCCCTCAAAAACTGCAGGTTTCGCCAAACTTCCGCACCAGCGTCGCCCCCAGCGTCTAGGACGCTGGCTTGGACGCTCAGATTCTGTTTCAGATAATTTTGGGCGTTTCCTGGGCGTCTGGGACGCTGGCTAGGACGCCCTGCACGAAATTCACCTTCCAAGCTGCCATTTCCTTTACTTTCTTGCCAAGCAACTGAAAACACCAAAAACCTACATTAGCAGTACCAATTATCTCATATTTACACACTAAAACATATCAAAAACACATAAAAATAGAAGTGATTTATATCACTGATCACATTTTCATGTTCACTAAGGTGTTGTTTGTTTTTTAAGAGATTGATATCTGCGGTCTACGAACTTAGCTGTAGAAATCTGCGGTCAGAAGAGATGACATAAAGGTCTGCAGACGTCTGCAGACGCGGGAAGACGTTCGCAGACGCGGGAATACGTCTGCAGACCATACGGCAGATGCGGGAAGACGTCCGCAGACGCGGGAAGAAGGAAAAAAACAAACGCACTTTCACATAAAACATCTTCCTGCGTCTTTGAGTTCGCAGACAAAAGTGGTTCGAAGATCTTCTAACAAAAAACAAACAAGGCGTAAGTCACTCACTAAGATGTTTCCAATTATTAAATGCTTCTTTTGATAAAGAACCTTTTTGATAAATATGTTTAAATAATTTACAAAAAAAAAAACTATACAGTTTATCTACATATTTTGAGTACACTAATCATTTTCGATCACTTGTTTCTCCATTGCTCAATCTTCTAGTATTGTAATTGTAAGAAAAATGTCTAGATTTTTTATCATTTGGAAACACAAGATTTCGTTCTCTTATAGGTCCTTTTTCAACTAATATATCCCTTAACTTATTATCTATATCCCATAATCTATGATCAAAAATATCTTTTGTGATGTCATTTTTTATTCAAATTAATAACATTTTCATCTAAATTAGAATCATTTTCATTTAAATTAGCATTATTCTCATTTAAGTTAAATTCATTCTCATTCAAATTAGCATAATTCTCATTCAAATTGACTTCATTTTCATTCAAATTAGCATCATTTGCATCACATTCATCTTCATTCAAATTGACTTTATTTTCATTCAAATTATCATAACATTCATCCAAGTTGACAACATTCTCGTTTACATTAGATACATTCTCATTCACATTTTCATTCAAATTAGCATCATTAAATTCATTTTCATTCGCATTTGAAGAATTAAGTTTAAGAAATTTACAAATAGCCCCCTTTTGAGATTGTATAAAGTTTTCATTCTCTTTTCTCTTTTTTCTTTTTGATTTCTGAATAAATATGTTTTGGGTAACATTATATAAAAATAAAGAACAAAAGATTGTAATCAAACAACTACTACTTAGCAATTAGCAAATAATTCTTGACAACTAGTACTTAGCAATTAGCAAAGTGCAATTAAAATTCAAACAACTAAAAAAGTGTTAAAAGGAGAGAAAGCACCTTAACGCTAACTTGATTCTTGATTTTTGAGATTTAGAAATTAACAATGTGTGTTTTGCACATCTGCTATGCCTCTTTGTAATCTGAATTCTGAAAATAATTCAAATGAAAATAATTCAATTACACAACATTAATTGATTAAATTTAATATGAAATCAAATGAAACAAAAATACATAAACAATACCTTTAAGTTGCAAAGATATAACCGTATAAGATATTCACATTCTTTAAGCTGGTCAGCCTCATCAATAACAAGAAATTCCAAAGGTTTTTCTCCGTTTGTATGCAAGTTGATGGAGTAATGATACCGTGCCAATATCATAAGGGCATTTGCCAAACAAAATTTCTAATTTCATAAATTGAGAGTTCTAAATACACTAACACTTCTAGATATTCAAACTCAAACTTGAGAAGTTGAGAATTCACAAATCACAAAATTCACATACACTAACACTAATTGAGAATTTGAGATTTCTAGAAAAAACAATTAACAAAGAAATTGAGAATTTGAGATTTCCAGAAATAATCAATGATTCAAAATAGAGATGAGAAATTGAGGATTGAGGATGTGAGGACCGAAGATTCGAATGGACTTATAGAGATGAGAAATTGCCGATTACCCTGGTTGGATTTGTCGATTTGGAACCGTAATCGACGACCCCACTCATGAGATCTCGTTGATATCTCGTCAATCAAAGATAGCCTCCTCGATTTTCGCCTTTCTAGTGTACGCGGTATCTTGGAATTGGTAGGCGTTCGGTTCTGCGTTCCGTTCGGGATTTTAGTGACTGCTGTGTGCCGTGAATGTGTGTGACTGTGCGTCCCCTTTTTGTATGTGCGCCTTCAATTCTTTCCATCTGCTACACATATCTTGGGCTGGGCTATGTATCATATGAGCTGAACTTTGGGCCCTGGGCAGTGGCCCACGTATACGACGCTCGGGGTCAGCCCTGTTTGCAAAGTAATTTAAATTTTTATATTTTCCAACCTAACATCATGTAGTATCTCTCCCCCATTAACATTAAGAATTAAAATTTAAACTCCAATTCATTAAAATTTCATTTTATGGGTCAAACATACTCTTAGGTAACGGTTAGATCGTTGAAATGTTTCTAAAAAGAATTAGATTTTATAAAAAAAGAATATGCTATCAATCAAAATTGAATTATTTTTTCTTCTGATTACCGAGGATTCTAACAAACCAAACATTAATTTATATTTTTGCTAGCACTTGGAACTCAAAGAAGGCAATGTCAACTTTCTCGATTATAATAGAGGAGGAATGAAATATAATAAGGCAAAAGAAAAAAAAAACAACTTTAGACCCGTCACATATGTAGATCTTGCCGCTCATGGGATGGATGTGATGGTCTAGATGTTAGAAAGTTTAAATTGGTCGGTGAACAGGTTTGCCTTTATGGTGGCTCTTGAAAAGAAGATCAAGGGTGACAATTGGCAAAAGGAGTGATGGAAAGTGGGAAACCATAGTTCTAGTTTGATAAGAGCGGCCAAGGGTCAACAAAAATCATAAAGACAACATATTAACGTCATTTTAGGTTGATTATGTTTTAAGTTTAACATCAATCGTTCTCGACAAAACTGAATCTAATTTGACCGTTAATCCAACTTGTGTGACTCATCATCCATTTTACTCACATCTACCTGTTATCATCGTGTATAAAGGTCATCCCCGATGTGTTGGCTAATGTCATTAAGCTTATGCACATAAATTAAACAGTCGCAATAGAAGTTAATATACAAAAAATGATTGATTTTGTGCTTGAAAATGCTTTCATATAAATAGAACATTCAAGATTAATAAAACATTCACCATAATTTATATATTATCTATCTATATCTATATGCCTATAAAATTGAAGTCCAGGACATAAATTCATATTGATAGGTTTGTTAAGGTTTTAAAACAAAAACATGCTACGGAATCTTTATAAATTTTATAAAAACAAAATACCAACCACGGATCCATAGGTTAAATATAAAACATGAGTTTAAGAACGATATACCTCAATGGAGGCCAACCATAATTTATATATTATCTATCTATATCTATATGCCTGTAAAATTGAAGTCCACGACATAAATTCATATTGATAGGTTTGTTAAGGTTTTAAAACAAAAACATGCTACGGAATCTTTATAAATTTTATAAAAACAAAATACCAACCACGGATCCATAGGTTAAATATAAAACATGAGTTTAAGAACGATATACCTCAATGGAGGCTCGTTCTTAACCCTGTGAAGGTGCCTCCAATTTATGTATAACCTTATTGTGTGTATGTGTATGTTAATCTGTTTGTTTTTTACAAGCCTAACAACACTAGTCCTTTTTTCATTAATAAAGAAATGCAACATAGCGTGAGAAGCGACAGTCAATTGACTCATTAATGAATTCTAGCACATGTTTACTTTCATCGATATCATTCCAAAATTGTCGAAAAGTTTGTTTAATATGATTTTAAACGGTATAGATCAAATATACGGTTAACCTGAGTATCTATTGTTACGTGAACAGATTTTGTCTCTGCTTTGTCGGTGATATATTTATATAATTATCGGTTTATATTAAAACAAAACAAAAACTATTTATAAATAAACTATAATACATAGAGTAAAAATAAAATAATTTAAATAACTATATTATAAGGATATAAAAATTAATTTGCATAATATAGTATATAAATTATAAAAATTTGAGTAAGCATAAATGGTCCCTTGGTTCGTTCAAACCAATGAACTTCATTTATTACATAGTGGTCTATGTTTTTACTATTTGTTTTCACATTTGGTCACTCATCCATTATCTTGAACGAGACATGTGTTAAAAATTTGAAAATGACCATTTGTTTTTGTCCCTAAATTTATAATTGATTTTAATATCAGTCCATTTTAGCGAATTATAATCTTAATCTAACTAGTTATTTTTTAACGTTAAAATATCTAATCATTATTCATTAGTTTCAAACAACTTATATTCATAATTATTAGTTGAGATAATGAAGGTTAAGATCGTGATCATTTCATATTATGAGTGTTATTCATGAACATAAGCAAAACCAGAGTAAAGAAAAACATAAATAGAGAGGGTGTGTGTGTATAAAATAACATATATGTGACACCCCCTCATTTTTCATGCTATAAATATATCTTTAAATAACGTGGACAGTGAGGAAGAGTAGAATTCACTATAATAATGTATCTAGTCGTGGTAATAGAACATAACATAATTTATTTAATTGAAATGTTAACTACAAATTTTGGAATGTAAATACACAATACATAGTACAAAAATTCAACGTCTAATATTTAATCCTAAACCTTTTCTTTTCATTTGTCTTTAGAGGTTTCTGTTTTGGTAACTGTGCATAAAATATAAGGATAAACGACAACTAACCACCAGGATGATATATAATATTCTTTAGACAAAAAAACCTGTTTTATCATATTAAAAATAGAGTAAATTACAGTAATAGTCTTTGTGGTTTGCTCAAAATTATGGAAATGGTCCCTGATCTTTAAAAATTGCATAAATGGTCCCTCAAAACACTATATACTTGCAGAAATGGTCCGTCCATCTCTTGAATTTTTCTAAATGATGATTTTGCCCTTATTCTTAAAATCAATTTTGGTCCCTATGGTATCCAATTAGTTTTGGTTTTAGTCATTTTTATAACTTTTTTTATTTTTAGATTTTAAAAGCTAATTTAATAAAATGTAATTTAATTATTTTATTTAATTAATTAATTTTAATTCTATTTTATCTATTCAATTTATTTATTTACATTTTATTTGTTAAAATATTATATGTTTTTTATATTTTTATACGTTACTAACTAACTATTTCATTACGTTAACATATTTTGATTTGATTATATTTTTAGAAAAAAATATATAAATCTAGGGTTTTATTTGTTTTGATTAAAATATTTTGTTACGTTAATAGATTTCGATTAAAATTTAGTCTTTTTTCATTTTGATTTACATTTTTTGCTACATTAACCCGTTTCGATTAAACTTAGTATTTTGTTTGTTCTATTCTGTATATTTTGTTGTATAAATACATTTTGATTTAATTATAATTTTTAATAAAACTACGTCAACTTGACATTTTATTCGTTTTAATTTAAATATAATTAGGTGTTAATACATTTAATTAATTATAACTTCTAAAGATAATATATAAACTTAACGTTTTATTTTGTTTTTTTGCTTAAATATTTTGTCACGTTGATACCTATCGATTTAATTGGAACTTTTAGCGTTTTGGTTTGTATATTTTGTTTATATGTTTTGAAACACACATGTATGTACACGTAACATATATATGTTTCGATACATACGTTTCGAAACCTATATAATGAAATAAACAAACAAAAACGTATAGAAAGAAATATACAAACCAAAACGTTAAAAATTATAATTAAATCGATATGTATTAACGTGACTATTTACGCAAAAAAATAAATAAAATGCTAAGTTTATATATATATTTTATAAATATAACTAAATTGTCATGTATTAAAATAAAAAATATTTTAAATCAAAATGATCAAATGTCAAGTCGATATAGTTTTGTTAAAAGATACAATTAACTTAGAACATATTAATGTAGCAAAGTATTTACAATAGAATAAATAATACTAAGTTTAATTGAAACAGATTAATGTAGTAAAATACGTAAATCAAAACGAAAAAAAAGACAAATTTTAATTTGAAAGGTATTAATGTTACAAAATATCTTAATCAAAATAAATAAATCCTAGATTTATATATTTTTGGTAAAATTATAATTAAATCAAATTATGTTAACACAATGAAATTGTTAGTTGCTAACGTATAAATATATAAAATGTATTGTGACATCCTTGCCACAACAACCACCACTTACATAACACCCAGGATTAAACATCAAACATAATTACAATAATGATCTGATAACCTAATTTAAGTGCGGAAGCATTAAAAACATAAATAAAGTAGTGCAACAGTGACATACACCCTACGGTGCTACAAGGTACCATATCTAAGTCTACACACCCAGATAAATTATTACAATATCCAGAATATATTACAACATTGCCTCAAATCAAAATTACCGATTAAGCAGTTTCAAATCTTCCAAATCTTCCCAAATGACCTAACTAGAAGGTCCGGCAGTAGACTTCCCTTTTCCTGTAAAAATAGAGCAACTGAGGTATAAGCAAAGGCTTAGTAAATACAAAGATTACGCATTTTATAAATTTTTATGAAGCCCAAGGGTAAAACCGATGACAAACATCGTATACCCTCTTCGTACACCAAGTACGGACCAGAGCTGCAGCCCCTTCGAGCCCAAAGCTCGGCATTTAAACATACCATCTGAGACAAACGTACGATCGGGGATGACATACTGCCTACCGGGCCTAGGAGGGATCAACTCTAGGTCATATAGCACAGTAACATCAAAGTAATCGATGCGACCCACCGGTCCATCACTAGATGCACAACAATCGAACGGACATGCAACAAGTAAGAATGTGCATCTAAATCTACGCAAATTAGTAGAATTCCAAACAAATCATGAATCAACAGGTCTCAGCAGGCAAAGCTTAACATAAAACAGATATAAACATGCGAAATCTACTGTACTCACAGTGGGTGCGTAATTAAACTTTTAACCGATATTTATTTCTCTTCGGGATTTCAACCGGATCCTCAATGTACCCCACTGTGGGTTAAACAACACCACAAGGGACCTGTTAAATCAATTGCAACAATATTTCAAGTCAAAAACCGTTTGAATCCATAAAACCAAGTTTCGTAAGTTTTGCAATATTATTCCCCATTTCGGGTCTATGTCCAAATTCGAACTACAACTAAGTTTGAACCCATTTCAAGTTCACACCTTGTCCTTTGAATAAATCTTGTTATTTTATGTGTTTCATCCAAAATATTCGAGTTTAGAGAGTGGGTTTTCAATTTTAGGCATCAAATTCGAATTTCAGGGGTTAAATTCGAATTTCCTTCAAATTTAATGACTAAATTCGAACTCCTAAGAACAAATTCGAACCAATTCGAATCTTGGGCCTTAGATTCGAATCCATGGTGTCAAACTCGAATTCCTGCTCGAATTTAGTACAAAAATCGAGTTTGTTCTTGCATTTCGACTGTGTTCTTGGTATTTTCGAGTTTGTTCATCTTTACAACTTAAATCCTTCATTTCAAAGCCTAAAATCATGAATATATCAATTATTATACCTAGATTTGATTCTATTACACATATACTATCATATTCTAGCTAAAACTCAAGCAAAATCAGCTTTAAATCGCATAAAAATGACAGATTCGAACTTATGTTCTTCAAAACCGAAACACAAAATCTTAAAAGTGTCGATTCTTACCTTAATCCGTACGAAATCAAAAATCCAACCGTAGATTGTTGTAGTATTCCTCGAGATCTTTCCGTTGACGTATAATTCTCGATAATCGGCCGGTCGGTTTGTGAGATATCTTAGAGAGAAGTAGAGAGAATCTAGAGAGAGAAAATTGTAGAGAGAGAGTGTGTCTTATGCAAAAATGAGTGTCTTTATCCTTTTATTCCCATTTTCATCATTTTGCACATTTCACCCCTCATCTTAACCGGTTCCATAAAATACTGATTTATCCTTAAATTTATCATTAATAACTTTTTAAATTCATTATATTCTTTAATAATAATTCCCGAGTTCAAATTTTCTTAAAATAATAACAAACTTTTTAAATATCCAAAATACATAATAATTGCTCAAATTTCAACTTAAATATATATTTTTCACTTAATTAGCCCAAATTTCAATAAAATAATTCCGAGGATGTTACATGTATAAACATGTTAAAAAAATGAATGTAAAATAAATAAATTGAATATATATATATATATATATATATATATAAAAGAGAATTAAAATAAAATAATTAAATCATACTTTATTAAATTAACCTTTAAAATTCAAAAACAAAAACAAAAAATACTGAAAATGATTAAAATCATAATTAAGTACTATAGGGACCAAATTTGAATTTAAGAATAAGCGCAAAATCGTCATTTAGAAAAGTTCAATAGATGGAGGGACCAATTCTGCAAGTAAATAGTGTTTTGAGGGACCATTTATGTAATTTTTAAAGACCATGGACCATTTTCATAATTTTGAGCAAACCACAGGGACCATTTCTGTAATTTACTAATAAAATTATTAATGCAGCGGAATATCAAATGAGATTTGAAGAATCACTAAGACAATAAATATTGAATTCTTCACGTTACATACTTGTATGCAATAAGTATGCCTGTAGTAAAAAAATACATTACATGTAACTTTATCATAAATTTCTACTTTTACAGACATATTATTACCCTATTAATAATACTAAGGTGGCGTTTGGTTTGCGGAATTTCAGAGAAACTGGTGGGATTTTCATTTGAAAATCCTTCTCTTGTCACGATTGGCAAAAAAAAGAGGGATTTAATTTTCCTTTATTATTTCACAATCCTCTTTTTTAAAGTTTTAGAATTCTTTCCTACCCCCTATTATTTCATTATATCATATCTTTACATTTCAAATTCCTAACCAAATGACAATATTATCTTTATCCTCAACCTAACCACCACCTACCTATACCTATTGACCCTACCCTACCCTACCAACACCTACCCCATCCCGTCCCATCCCACCCACCCTACCCTATTCTAACTACATACACCCAACAATGATAATTATCTAACCACTACGTACTTACACTAATCCATTATACCATACTCTATCGTACCTAACCACTCTACCCATCCTCACCCCAACCTAACTAGACATCATATCTTTCTCTCACTCATCCTATATCTTACTCTCACTCATCCTAACTCATCTATATCTACATATACATACCCACCACATACTACCCATTCTCACCCAACCCTACCCTACCCTACCCTACCCACACCACACCACCCCACCCTTACCAACCCTACCTACCCACCTACCTTACACCCACCCATCCCACACCAAATACACATTGTATCCTACATTCACTATCATACCTTACTCACATCTACTTATACACACCCATCCCACACTACCCCTTCACATCCCATCACATCCCATCCCATCCCAACACACCTTAACCATACACCCCTACCATACCTATCTACACCTTGCCCACCTTTTAACATACCTTACTATATTTCTTGTACACTTACATGCTTTACCGATGTCATTTGACACATTTGCAAATAAACAAGATTTTACAAATAATTGAATTTGAAATCCTACAAACCAAACACATGACATGATTTAAATCTTGTCACATTTGAATCGTGTTATTTTTAAATTGTGTCATATTTAAAGTCTGGTATATCAAAATCCTGTAATCCAAATGTTACCTAAGAAAAATATATCGTGTCATCTCAAAAGGCTTCACCATTTTGGCGTCATATGTTTTCCATCACAAAAGTCTATGTCATTTTCATAATATTACCAGTCCATTACATTGGTATTCATGGAAATATACCAACATGTATTATGCATGCTTTACAGTATAAGATATCTAATAAAAATATGCACAATAATTGTCATCGCTCAAGTATCATATAAATTAATGGATCTATAAATTAGGAATGCAAATATCATATAATAAATAATTTGATCCAATATATTGAATTGAACATTAGGCTCAAAGTGGAAGTCTATAGAAAACTTACAGCAGTCCAAAAACGGCATCAAGACTTTCTCAAATTTAGAGGAGAAACTACTCAAATGCATGTCTTTTATCAGAGACTATACTATGGGTATTTGAATGTGTGATTTTTCTCAACTCAATTGAAGGGTATTTATAGGCGAAAATGCATCAGTATTTGATGAACACTTTTTACCATGTTTTTCTTACTTTTAATTGATTTGACAATACAAATATACATATATTTCTTTGGAAGACAATTTAAATCACTCACACGTACTTCTTCTTTTCTTCAATGTTTTCACCAAGTTACTATTTGAGGTGACTACACACATTCCATAATGATTAAATTTTGTAGTCCACCTACAACATACTTTTCACATGCGTTTTCAAGACTTTAGTATATATTTATTTATTTACTTGAATTATATTCTATTATGTAAGATAATTTTGTTTTTGAATTATAGATATTATCTTTTAGTTATTCGATAGAAATTTCGTGGTATTACATCATCTCCTTCCCACAATAACCACAAACACGTCATCCAAGATTAAACATACAACCCATAATCATAAATTAATCCCAAATGCTTAGTACAATACATGAAATTTGGAAATACATAAATGAAATTTAAGTCAAACACGCTACAGAGTTATATATGGTTCCTTTCTAAGTATTCATACTCAAAATTTATTACAACCATACCAAATAGTTCTAATTGAGTCTTCATTATTCAATTACCGATTAAGCAATAGAGTTCCTCAAGTACTTCAAATTTTGACCTAGCTAGAAGGTCCAACAGCAGATTTACATTTTCCTGAAAAATGTCAACAACTAAAGAATAAGCAATGCTTAGTGAGTACAGAGATTATATATTCTACAAGTCTTTATGTAGCACAAACGAGTCACACCGGCGACAATCTGTCAACGATAACCCAACAACATATGGTTATTGGTGCTTAACTTTAACTAATCTGCAAGTTCTGCATCGTTCTACAAATTAACCAATATCCTTCTTTAATCCGGGCCACCAGAAATCAGTTCTCAAATCGTTATACATCTTTATGCTTGCAGGGTGCACTGAAAACTTAGATTGATGAGCCTCTTCCATAATCACATTTCTCATGTCCCCAAACTTTGGCACCCAGATCTTTCCATAAACAGCTTTTAAACCAGTTTCATCAGATTCCATAAACTTCTTCTACACCCTTATATCCTCAACACCAATATTCTCTTCCTTTAAAGCTTCCCTTTGAGCGGCTCTAATATCATCGATGATCGTGGAGGTTAACATGGTTGAAGTCATGGCATAGCAACAGTCCTTGGAATAAGCTTTCCAACTTAAAGCATCGGCTACCACATTTGCTTTACCCGGATGATAAAAGATTTCACAATCATAATCCTTTATAAGTTCCATTGATCGTCTTTGCCTCATGTTAAGCTCTTTCTAACTAAAAATGTACTTTAGGCTCTTATGATCAGTATACAGTGGACACTTAGTTCCATATAAATAGTGTCTCCACAGTTTCAGAGCAAACGTAACAGCAGTCAACTCCAAATCATGAGTTGAGTAAGAAATAACATTCCCTCTTTGCGTGAGTACATCACCTAACCCCAATCCAGATGCATCCGTATAGACCACAAAATCTTCATTACCCTCCGGTAGGGAATTATCGGTGCCTCACTTAGATTCTGTTTCAAGATATTAAAGGCTTCTTGTTGTTCAGACTTCCATACAAACAACACCTTTTTCTTAGTCAATGTAATCAAAGGGACTGTAATCTTTGAGAACCTTCGATAATATCCAGCTAAGCCCAAGAAACTTTTAATTTCCGTAGCAGTACGGGGTGGCTCCCAACTTTTTATCGCTTCCACTTTAGCTGGATCCACATCCCAGCTCCAGAAATCACATTCCTCAAAAATTGAATCTGTTGCAACCAAAACTCACACTTTGAGAATTTGGCATACAACCTTTCGTTTCTCAATAGCTCCGATAGATCTCTTAAATGTACAACATGTTCAGCCTCAGACTCGGAGTACACTAGTATATCATCCATAAATACAATTACTGATTTGTCTAACATCGATCTAAAAACTCGGTTCATAAGGTCCATAAACGCGGCAGGAGCGTTCGCCAGCCCGAACGGCATAACCAGAAATTCATGGTGCTCGTAGTGGGTTCTAAAAGTCATTTTTGGTACATCTTCTTCATGGACCTTCAGTTGATGGTACCCCGATCGAAGATCGATCTTTGAAAAATGTGAATTCAGTTTTCATGCAATTCATACGACATAAAACAATCATATGAACAATTATTATCAACACATAAAATCAAATGCTTAGATTGAGATGAGAGAATATTACATTGATGTTCTTGGTGACTTGCACAACACTTTTTCTCTATCAATCAGATCCGTGTATGTGTATTCCTACAATCCTCTTTTTCATAACAGTACACATACACTCCTATTTATACACAATACAAAGTATTGAGTATTTACACAAACAATCCCTGAACTTTTACAATAAAATTGATTACAACTCTATATAAATTTGTACCCAACAATCTCCCCCTTAGAGATGAAATCAATTTTCAAATTAAAGTACATTGCAGGGAACTTGAACATTCTTTCTTCAAACTTTTCTTGCACATTCTCTTCGATCTCTAAATCTTCTGATAAAATCTTCTTCTTTATTGTCTCACTCTGATCTTCACATCTCTTCTATTCTGATCTTCTCTTTTCTTTTAAGCACACTCCCCCTTGGATCATGAATAGCTTTTAAATCTCTTCTTTGATCAATTGTCTTGAGATGATGTAGCAATTGCCTTAAGTTGATTTCAAACTACTCAACAGTTGTCTCTGAACTCTAGCTTTTCTCCCCCTCATGATGATCATAAGAAATATGAACATCATGCAAAATCTTCAGAGATATTAATGCAATGAATTTACAGTAGGTGAAATAGAACAAAAATTACAATTTCAAACATATTACAAATTGATTTTCTCCCCCTCAAATTGATATCCTCTCCCCTATACTAAACAAATCTATCTCACTCCCCCTCAAAAATTTCATTTTCTTTACAAAACAAAGTCGAAGCTTTTCAACTAGACTTCAGGAAAATGAAACAAATTCATTTGTGAAATAACGAGTCCAGGTCCACATAGGATTCCTGTTTGCACAATAGACAATATCTATGTGACCTACTTTCAGCGCTGGCGTGATGTTAACACTGGTAGGATTTCCAAATAGTCATCGTGAAATCCTTTAACATGAAAGAACCACTCTTATTTGTTCCGGCTTAGTCACTTTGGACTAGCAGTTTATAGTCACACAGATAGTCAGACTCGATGTGTCCTAAAAGTGTATATAATCAGCTCAATACACAATGTGCATCAAATGAAAGGTTATGAGATATGATGAAATCCAACTTATATGGTATTGGAGATGATATTCAGATAATTTTGGGAGATATGATAATGAAATGGAAAATCTGATATATGATATGAAAAGAATCAGATTTTCTTGAAAGAATTAACACATGGGAGATAACGGGAGAATCCGGTATAAATTGGAAGAGTTTTAAAAAAAGAATCTCAGAAGAAATGAGATTATGAAAATCAAAGAGATTAGATCAATTAAATCAATGATAGATTAGAAGATTCATAAAAAAAATATCCTTTCAGCTCAAAAACTCTTTTTATGTGTGTATCAAATATTTTCGTGAAAAATCACACACAGTTTTGAAAAATGTCATCGTCAAAGAATGTCTGAAACTCCCCCTGGAAATAAGCACACACAGTTAGTCAACTCAATGAAATCAGGAGCAAAAAATTATAAAAATAAAACTCCCTCTTTGTCAATTTCAGCTTCGGAGTTGAATTCAGGGCAAGAATTCCAGTAAGATTTGTCTCTCACACCCGGGTTCTAATCTGAAATGATTAGAAGCCATTTGTCGCAGAAGCTCGGGTTTCAGTCTGAAGTAACTGAAAACCATTGTCTCTGGTTCATTGAAGTCCGGTATCTAGTCTGAATTTAACTAGAAACCATTTTGATTTGAAACACGGGCCTTGATCTGATGTAATCAAGAGCCTATTGAAATGAAGAACGGGTCCTTATCTGAAATGATAAGAAACCTACAACCTGCAAAATTTAAGATGTCTTTGGTATCGAAACAGATTTGGATCCAGACTTGTTAGCGCTCTTGGGTACCCATTTCAAAACGGGTTTTGGTACCCACTGGTACTTTGGTTTAGGTACCCATTGCAGATTATTACTATTAGCTTCTCTTTCAAAAGCAGAAAACAAATTTCTTTGAGTATGAGAAAATTGAATATCTGAATTTCTAAAGAAACTTGAATTTGAATGATTAGACTTTAGCGAATTCTTCTTTTTGAAAAACTGTCCGGTTCTTGCCTGTTTCTGATAATACTTGGTATTTTTCTGTGAAAATGTTTTCTGATTAGAATGACTAATATTTTCAGAAACTTTAGGAAACTTTGACTTCGAAGATTCACCAGTGTAAATCTTGACCGGAAGTTGTTCAAAGATTTTGTCTTTGCCTTTATGTATCTTGAGAAGATACTTAAGTTTCAGATCTGAAGATGAATCAAACTTAGCAGAGTTAGTTAGATTCACTTCACTTTCAGAAGACAAACCAGAGTGATCAACATTGGATTTTAAACACACTGAAGAAGGGGTCTTAACCCTTGACTCAGTTGATGAAGTAAACACATGTAATTGTTTTGTAAGATGAAGTATATGATCTTCCAAACTTTTGATAATGACTAAATTTGAATTTCTGTCATGATCAAATGATTGGTAATCAGATTTAAAAGATTGTTCTTTGATTAAGAACATTTGTCTTTCATCTTCAAACAATTCAGATTTTGATTTAAAATCTTGTTCTTTAAGTAAGAACTCATGTCTTTCATTCTCAATCAAATCTTTAGTTAAAGACAAATCTCGTTGAAGAGCAAAAATTTCTTCATTTTTGTTTAAAATACAATTCTGATCAGTCTGGTTTGTCTTCTGAAAGTGAAGTGAATCTAACTAACTCTGCTAAGTTTGATTCATCTTCAGATGTGAAACTTAACTCTAATACCAATTGTGAATTCAGTTTTCATGCAATTCATACAACATAAAACAATCATATGAACAATTATTATCAACACATAAAATCAAATGCTTATATTGAGATGAGAGAATATTACATTGATGTTCTTGGTGACTTGCACAACACTTTTTCTCAATCAATCAGATCCGTGTATGTGTATTCCTACAATCCTATTTTTCATAACAGTACACATACACTCCTATTTATACACAATACAAAGTATTGAGTATTTACACAAACAACCCCTGAACTTTTACAATAAAATTGATTACAACTTTATATAAATTTGTACCCAATAATAAATAACTCGCCCTTGCCGTTGATCAAACAAATCATCAATTCGCGACATCGGGTACTTATTCTTTATAGTTACTTTGTTCAACTCGTGATAAACAATGCACATTCTCATCATGCCATCTTTTTCACAAATAATATCGGGGCTCCCCATGGTGAAGCACTTGGTCAAATGAAGCACTTATCGCAACTCCTGAAGCTGTTTCATCATCTCTTGCATTTCAGATGGAGCAAGACCGTATGGAGAACAAGCTATCGGTGTAGCTCCAAGGAGAATGAGCTATCGGTGCAGCTCCAGGTGGCACACTAGATAACTCTTCTGGAAACACATCCGGGAATTCAGACACAACAGGCACATCGGCCACAGTTTTGTTTTTAGCTTTTGCATCTATCGCATAAGCTAAATATGAATCACACCCCTTAGCAACCAGCTTTTGGGCCTTAGCAATAGTCACAAGACACAGATCCCCTATTCTCCTATCATCGTATATACAGATCTCTCGCCCTTATGGAGTTGTTATCTTTATCATTCACTTTTGACACACTATATGGGCTTTATTCTCAATCAACCAGTCCATCCCGATTATCACATCAAATTCTCTGAATTCAATCGGAAATAAATTAAGATTGAAGACTACATCTTCAATTATTAGAGTGAAATTACGATCTTGATCTACCTTAACAAGAGTGTTACTAGCAGCTTCAATGTCAAGTACAACGGATAACTTAGACAAATGCATCGACAATTGTTGAGCAAAAGTAGTAGATACAAAAGATCGATTGGCACAAGAATCAAACAAAAGTTGTGCAGGCATAGAGTTAACGATAAACATATCTGTGACCACCTCGGGGTTTTCCTTAGCTTCTTCCGCAGTGATTTGGAATGCACGAGTTGGTGCCCTTGGTGGCTGGTTCCTACGATTGACTGAACCACCACTAGATCCCCTATATGATTGAGTTACTAACGGAGCAGCTGATGTTTCATTCTTGTTGTTTCGACTGTAATGCCCCCACTTACCACACTTATGGCAGGCATCGGATTTTCGTGGGCATTCACTTTGATTATGTCCCAATTCTCCACAACCAGAAGCAGGCACATCCATTTGTGCAACGAACATAATGAGCAAGACGACATTTATTGCTATACCGCGACTCCGTGTTAATTGAGTATGCACGAGCCCGATGTGAAAGAAGCAGAAGATCGACAGACTTTGATTGTTGCGGTGAATACTGAGATGATCGCGATAAACCAGAGTAGCCTCCTTCACGTTGACGTTTCGGTGGTGACGGCTAGGTAGGATTAACAGCAATAGTCACAAGACACATATCCCCGATTCTCCTATCATCGTATATACACATCTCTCGCCCTTATGGAGTTGTTATCTTTATCATCCACTTTTGACACATTATATGGGCTTTAATCTCAATCAACCAGTCCATCCCGGTTATCACATCAAATTCTCTGAATTCAATCGGAACTAAATCAAGATTGAAGACTACATCTTTAATTATTAAAGTGAAATTACGATCTTGATCTACCTTAACAAGAGTGTTACTAGCAACTTTAACGTCAAGTACAACGGATAACTTAGACAAATGCATCGACAATTGTTGAGCAAAAGTAGTAGATACAAAAGATCGATTGGCACAAGAATCAAACAAAACTTGTGCAGGCATAGAGTTAACGATAAACATACCCGTGACCACCTCGGGGTTTTCCTTAGCTTCTTCCGTAGTGATTTGGAATGCATGAGTTGGTGCCCTTGGTGGCTGGTTCCTGTGATTTACTGAACCACCACTAGATCCCCTAGATGATTGAGTTACTAACGGAGCAACTGATGTTTCATTGTTGCAGTTCCGACTGTAATGCCCCCACTTACCACACTTATGGAAGGCATCGGCTTTTCGTGGGCATTCATTTTGATAATGTCCCAATTCTCCACAACCAAAAGTAGGCACATCCATTTGTGCAATGACCATAATGAGCAAGACGACAGTTATTGCTATACCGCGACTCCGTGTTAATTGAGTATGGAGGAGCCCGATGTGAAAGAAGCAGAAGATCGACAGAATGATTGTTGCGGTGAATACTGAGATAATCGCGATGAACCAGAGTAGCCTCCTTCACGTTGACGTTTCGGTGGTGACGGCTAGGTAGAATTAACAGTAGCTGCAGCAGACCCAATTGTGTATCCAGACATTATCAGAATTTTTTCAACATTTCTGGCAGCTTCCAATAAGCCAGCAAATGTGGGGTATCAGGCATTGCTCATAACCCTTCTATCATAGTCTAGACGAGCTTCAAATCTAATCACTTTTCTTTCTTCGGTTTCAACTTGATAAGTTGGGAATAGACTTAGCCTCGTAAATTCCACCGCATATTGTGACACTAATTTGGTACCTTGTGTCAATGTCATAAATTTTTTCCTCCAATCTTTGACGTTCATCAGCTGGGCAGTATTGTTGGGTGAAGAGTTCAATGAATTCGGCCCAGGTCATAGCAGACACCTTTTCCAAAGTTAAGGATTGACCATGAAATTCCACCACATGACCGCATCCTTAGTGAACATGGCAGTTGCAAATCTGACCATGTCCTTATTAGCACATTCACTGATTTGAAAAGTCCTTTCTTCCATTCCAAAGCAGTAACATCATCTCCCAGTCCATTGAATTCCACAGCTTCATATTCTTTAAAGTCCTTAAATCGACAACCCCTAGGTTTGTTTGATGACCCAGCGTTGTCATCTCGATTATCATCATTATCGTTGTTTTTCCTATTCTTCATTTTGTCTTCCTTTATTTTAGCTTCGGCCTCATCTCGAGACCGAAACTATTCTTGAATCATCTGAATTTGCTCAGCAATCATTGATTGCATCATTTGCATCATTTCCTGCGGTGTCATTCCTTCTCCAAACATTTTCTGAAATTTAAAACATATAACTTGTTTAGTAATCACATCACTTATTTAACTACACCAGCATTGTCCCATATGGAAGTCAATGATTACTAAATCATATCCTATCTTAGTTCAGATCATCATTTATAGTCACTAACATGTCATCATCTATGTTTCAGACCAAGTCCTCACGGACACTTGAAATCTCAAACTACTGCTCTGATACCATACGTTGTGACACCCTTGTCACAATAACCATAAACACGTCACCCAGGATTAAACATACAACCCATAATAATAAATTAATTCCAAATGCTTAGTACAATACATGAAATTTGGAAATACATAAATGAAATTAAACTCAAACACACTACGAAGTTATATGGTTCCATTCTATGTCTCCATACTCAAAGTTTATTACAACCATCCCAAATAGTTCTAATGGAGTCTCCATTATTCAGTTACCGATTGAGCAGTAGGTATCCTCAAGTACTTCAAGTTTTGACTTAGCTAGAAGGTCCAGCAGCAGATTTACCTTTTCCTGAAAAATGTCAACAATTAAAGAATAACCAATGCTTAGTGAGTACAGAGATTATATATTCTACAATTCTTTATGTAGCATAAGCGAGTCACACCAGCGACAAACGCCGTGCACCCCTTCATACATGTAGTACAGAAACATATACGAGCACGAAGCTCCATCGTGCCATTGTACGAAACAACACATTTAATTGAGGCGAAATTTACTATGGGGGATGCCACACCTGCCCCTCGAGACCATAGAAGGATCAGCTCCAGGTCATGTAGCCTCGATAGCATCGAATTACAAGTTATAGCTCGAAAGCCCATCATGTTGATGCACAACACAGAAAATGGAACATGTAATAACATGTAATCAAGAAACAATGTGCATCAAAATAAACGCAAGTCAGTAAAGTGCCAAAGGAAAATGAATCAACATGCCTCAATGAACAACAGCTAGCATAAAATAAATGTAGACATATACAATCCTAAGTGCTCACAGTGGGTGCATTAATAAACTTCAATTATTTATTATTTCTCCTTGGGCTTTCAACCGGAATCACAGTTATCCACAATAGTTCTTTAATCAAATTCACCTCATTGTGTTTAACAACACCAAAAGGGACATGTATAGCAGTAGTATGACAATATCATCAGTGCCTGATTGCCATTAATTTTAATTAAATTTTACAAGTTAAAGTTCAATTTTGGATCCACGATAGGAAGTTCATAATTAATTCCCAAAGTTCAGATCTTTACTAGGTCCGAAGTTCCCCTCATTAAAAGTTCTAATTTAAAGTAAACGTTATCTAAAACTTCTGGACTTTTAATACAAAAGTTTGGATCCCTTATATTAGAACCGAACTTCGCATGAGCTGGAGCCGACTCGCAGAGTCGAGGTCTAAAGTTCGGATCCCCATTTTGGAAGTTCACTTATACCCGAAAATAAACCTATCCGATGTTCGAGTCCCCACCCTAAGTTTGGGTCAAATCAGAAGTTTGGTTCCCACCTGAAGTTCGGGTCACAAACACTTAGAAGAAATTTTTAGGTTGATGCTCATAGCGACTCCCCGACTCACCCTGCTCGACTCGACGATTGGACGTGCAGTTCAGCACATCGAGACCTACAGGTTTTGCTAAAAAATTCACCAAATTCATTTTTATCAACATGAAATCCATACCAATATATTTTATCTTATATTAAGTGTTTCTAAACCATTTTCCCTAACAATAACACTCATTTCTTTCCAGATTTGAACAAAAATGAAGAAAAACTTCAAGAACACAAAACCTCACAAAATTCCATAATTCTTACCTTTTTGGTTAAATCAGTTGACGATTCTTGTTTCTAATTCTTCCAGAGGCTTTAATGGATGCTTTTCAACTATAAAATCATACATGCAACAACAACTTCTTAGATTTTAATTCTGTTTTTGCATTTTTAAGTTCATACAAGATGAACCCTAAACCCCCAAATACCAAAACAATAATTCCTTACCTTAAGTATGACTTAAATATCTGTATTTTTAGAGTCAACCACAAATTACTTCCACAAATTTCTTCCAAAAATTCTGAATTTCAGCAGTTTTCTAAAGAGAGTTGGGCGTGTTTGGTAGATGGAAAGTTGCAAATGAGCTCCTGCAAGACTTCAAGAGTCTTTTTATGTCAAACTGTTGGTTATTTACGCAAGTGGTCCCTCCACTTGCTTATCTTCTTTAAATGAAGTTCCAATTCTTATGTTTTCACCATCAAACATTTAAATTTCATCATACTTATTTATAGATTGAAATTCTAAAATTTCTTAATTATTAAAACATAACAACCGACTTTTTAAATTCTGAATAAAAAAACTTTTAGTAATATTCCAATCTGATTACATTAAATACATAGTTAAACTAAATAACCTCAAATTACAACGATTGAAATCTTAGGATGTTACACCATCTTATAAAATTTCATCCTTGAAATTTAGTTACTGAACAAGTTGGGATATCGTTTCTTCATGTCATCTTCTGTTTTCTATGTGGCTTCCAATCCTTATGATGTTTCCATTGAACATTTATGATTCGAGTTTCTTTGTTTCATAACACCTTGATATTTCTATATAGGATATCTTCATTTTCTTTTACATATGCCAGTTTCTCATTTACTTGTACAAATTGTAACACCCCAAATACTAAGAGGTAATAGCGTTTCATTATTATAATTATGGAATAATGAAAATTTATTTGTTGAGTATCAAATAACCATATTGTTGAAAATGGTAATTATAATTTATGTCTAATGATATTAATATTGAAACTAGCAATATAATTTATAATATGAAAAGATGATTACTCAATATCATAGTGAAAGATTAAAAATTGGGTAGTAACTTTGTAGTTGAAAGATTAAAAAAATAGGTAGTGGAGGGATGTATGGTGTAAAGATGGGATAATTAGGGGATGCAGGGTGGCCAAAGGCCAAACCCCTCACCCTTTTTCTTTTAAAGTCGTCACACACACACACACACACACACACACACACACACACTTGCATTTGTATGTGTGTTCTTGCATATTTGAGAGAAAGAGAGAGTAGAGAGTTGGATAGAGATTGAAGATTGAAGGTTTTGGAGCTCGAATCTTGCTCATCTTGGTGTTGAATGGAAGATTTCTTGTGAAATTTAGGAGTTGTGTTAGCGCAACGGGGGAAGTGGATAATTTGTGCCTTCAAGATTAGTCCAATGACTATGAATGAGGTTAAACAAATAATGGTTTTGGGTCTTAGTGACAATTGTTTTGTCAATGAATGTGGTTGAATAGACGGTTTATGCCACCCATTTAAAGATAAATATAACGAATTCTGTAACAACCTAGCTTTTTAACCGAACTTTTAATTTTTGTATTTGACCTAATAATGTAATTTTAATTACATTATTTGTATTGTAATATAATTAAGTAATGAAATTATTTAATTAAATTAAATATTATAAATTATAGCAACATACTTGACATGAATTATAATTGTGACACACAAATAAAATATTAGAAATTTAACCATTTATGTAATTAACTTAAAGTTGAGGATCCGGGGTGCAAATCGTCAAAATGATAAACTTGCATATACATATAATGTACACGTGAGTAATCATTTTGATTACTCACTTCATCTTCTACAATTCCTTTCTGCAACTCAAACGAAAACTCCATAAACACGATATATCTTTCGGCTTTGATTTCTCTCTCGTTTCTCAATGGAATTAGGCGATTCAAGTTGGGAATTGTTCGTTAAGTGACAAACTACAAGGATCCAGACTTTATTCAAGGTAATTTCGTTGATTATATGGATTCTCGGTTTCAAATAGAAACGTAAGTTTTGTTTTTGGCCATGCTTTTAGATGCATTTGTGTGTGTTGTGTTCATCATAAGAAGCATCAAACACCTTTTTAATCATGATTTTGCTATTGAAATCGAAAGAAAAATAGAAAAATGTGTGTTTGTGTGTGTTTTGCATGGCTACCGAGACCCACAAGGAGTACCGAAACCTTGTGGTTTCGGTGAAATTGATACCGAGAGTTACCGATTCAGTACCGAAAAATATCGAAACCATGAAGGTTTCGGGTAAACTTGAAAGTACCGAGACCATATATATATACCGAAACCCACAAGCAATCCACCGAAACCATGTAACTAATACCGAAACCCACAAGGTTTCGGTATTATCCATAATACCGAGACCCAATTAGTAGGCACCGAAACTCAAGTTAAGAATACCGAAACCTTTTGGTTTACTATAGCATTTGAAGAATACCGAAACCCTTGAAAGGTTTCGGTAAAATTACCGAAGCCCACCTAAGTGAAAGTACCGAAACATGTTTATATGATATATAGAAACCATAATCTACCGGAGCATTTTAATAAATACCGAAACGTATGTTACCGAAACCTTGTGATAATCGAAACCCATAAATGTAATACCGAAACCATTGTGGTTTCGGTTCTTTTGGTTTCTTTTCATTAAAATGCATGCAGTGTGTGAGTAAAGAAACAAGAATATATACATACATATATATTGGTGATAAATGTATGTGTGTGCATGAAACAAATATGTGAATGTTGTATGTGAGTGTGTGAGTGAGTAGTGTGTGTATATATATATATATATATATATATATATATATATATATGTGTGTGTGTGTGTGTGTGTGTGTGTGTGTGTAATTATTGGATGCATATCTATATGCATGTGCATGTGTGTATGTGTTTTATATATATATATATATATATATATATATACACACACACACATATCTAGTGCGTGTATATATATATATATATATATATATATATATATATATATATATATATATATATATATATATATATATATATATATATATATATATATATATATATATATATATATATATATATATATGTCAAATAAATAGAAATCAAGGCATTTGAAATATATAGAATTGCATCAAATTAAAAATGTATGAACATATATATATGTGTGCAATCATTTAAATAATTTGATGTCAAACACAAATATGATATATATAAGGTTAAAATATCTATCAACTTTTAATTTAAAATGTTGAAAGCAGATAATATAATATATATATATATATATATATATATATATATATATATATATATATATATATATATATATATATATATATATATAAGGTTAAAATATCTATCAACTTTTAATTTAAAATCTTGAAAGCAGATAATATGATATAAACATGACAAAATCACACATGTCCATGAAAAATGACATAAATATTTATGAGTTATCAGAATCAGGTCAGTTAATTTTTAAAAGCTAACGTTCTTGCAAATGATAAATTCTGGACAGGTTCAGATAATTCTGAACAAAGCAATAAACATTTAAAGTTCTTGAAAGTGGGTCAGAGTTTGAAAAGCAAAGCCAAAGTTCAGATGTCAAAGATAAAATCCTGGGATAACTCAGGTGGTGGATTTAATCTGCTTGATAAAGACTACAACTCATACCAAATTCAGTCAACTGTGAGTTATAGATATTCAGTTTTACATGCTAGATTCCGGTTGAGACATATTGTTGATGATAGTTTAATTTGACATTCATACATGCTCAGCAGGATTGTGACCTGTGCACACCATGGTTCGGTGATGCCCCGTGGATCATGATAGCTATTTGATTTATCATTCCGCATGACATTGTACTTTCAGTTTATTTCAGATATTGCTATGAGTTTATTGCTATCATGACCTTGATTATCTATGCTTTCATTATTGCTCGCATCTTTGACATATTGATTCAACTTAGCATGATTAGCTTTGACGGTCTATTGTTCTAGACCATGATACTTCACCAGTTCTATTGAACTTGGTATTGACACTCCGATGTTCCCCCATGTTGATTACTGGTAGCTAGCCCAGTACAACTGGATAGCTTTCAGTAAAAGCATGAGCGTGGCCTGAACATCATCCAACTCTATGACTACTATGTCTCAATCATGAGTGGCTGTAGCGGCAGTCAAGATATATCACGCTAGACCCATTATCAGATTGATAAAAAGCATGTAATCTGAAAATCTATATTGTCACTAAGCCTTGCTTATAGTTGTTGTTTAACCTTTTTACAGGAAAAGATAAGGGAAAGGCACCTGCTGGACCTAGTTCTTAGGTCTTACAAGATCAAGTTGAAGTTTTCTATAGACCACTACTTAACAACCTTTCGGTACAGATTGGCAGATGATGATTGGGGTGGTCTGGGTAGATTTACTTTGATTTTATGTATTAGATTAGTCTTATGCCCTTATTAAGTTTAATTTGAAAACTGTTACTCTGTACTAAAATTTGTATTAAACTTCAGAACAACAAAACAAGAATATGCAAGAACAACTTCAGGCTAGAGATGAGGCCGAAGCAAAAAGACGTGCTGACAAAAAGAATAAGAGAAAAGATAAACAAATCCAGAATGATGAATCTGATTCTGATAACTCTACCCCTAATGCCCAAATTGAGCAGCCGAAAGGCTGTAAGTTCAAGGATTTCAAAGCGAGCGGTGCCCTTAATTTTTAGGGTACAGTCAACCCAATCCAGGTGATGGATTGGATAACCCACACTGAAGAAATCTTCAGGATATCCGATTGCTTAGAGTCAAAGAAAGTGAGTTATGCATCTGCTCTATTCGTGGGTGCTGCCCGTGCCTGGTGGAAGACTCAGAGAAGTATATACGGAGAAGAGGTTATTCAGACTCTAGAATGGGACCAGTTTCTTGAAATGTTCATCGCGAAGTATTGTATAGTTGACCAACAAGACAAGATGGAGGTTCAACTGATGCAGCTAACCCAAGGAAACAAGACTGTAGACGAGTACGAGCACGAATTCTCGCGGCTTTGTGGCTATTCCTCTTATCAGGTAGCTACCGAAGAAAGAAAGATGAACCGATTTCATGAAGGGCTTAACCCGAGATATCGACACCCAATGAGCGCGATAAAATATAAATCTTATCTGGAAATGGTTGAAGCAGCAAGACAGATCGAGAGAGGATATCTAGAGTACGACGATCAACTCTATGCTCCATCAACAAACCCGACATGTCCTTCTCCTCCAAAGAAGCAAAGATTTGGCAGATGCTTCAAGCCAAACAGATCTCAGTCCCAGCAAGCTCAGCAATCTCAGCAGTACAGCTCACCTCAGAAAGCTCAAACCTACTCGCTTACAAATGAACCACGATTCTGCAAAAGATGCAGAAAATCGCATATGAGATTGTGTAATCTGGACGACGTCACGTGCTATGTATGTAGCAGGATCGGTCACAGTAGAGAAGAGTGCCCTCAGCGAGGTCTTGGATGTGCTAAATGCGGAAAGCATGGACACTTCATGTATCAGTGTCATAGTGGACATCGAGGTCAATCGCAATCATCAGCTAGAGGTTCTACAATGAAAAGTTCAGCCGCAACTCCAAGTGCAAGGACTCGCGCATTCCAGATAACAGCGGAGGAAGCGAAAGAAACCCCGGATGTGGTTACCGGTACGTTCTTACTAAATTCAACACCTGTGCTTGTGTTATTCGATTCCGGTGCAAGTCGTTGATACATCTCGACTACTTTTGTGCAAAGATTATCTAAGTTTCCTTCGAAGCTTCCTTTTATACTCGATATAGAGACGGCCAGTAACAATTATGTTATGGCTGATTCTGTTTACCGAAATTGCACTTTACTTGTCAACAATATCGTGTTCAACCTTAATCTTATTCCGATTCCGTTGAAAGAGTTTGATGTCATTATCGACATGGACTGGTTAACGAACAATGAAGCTACAATCGTCTGCAACCGCCGAATCATCAGGATCAAATCTTCAGACGGCCGAGTGTTAGAAATAAAAGGCGACAAGCAAAAAGGTGCTCACTGCTTCATTTCTGTTGAGAAAGCTCATAAATATCTGTCTAAGGGTCACGAATCATATCTGTGTTTTGTCTCATCTGAATCCATCTCTGAAGCCAACAAGAAATCTATTTGATATTCTGATCGTCTGTGAGTTCCCAGACGTATTCCCTGATGATATTTCTGGAGTGCCACCAGAACGTCAAGTCGAATTCGGCATTGACTTAGTTCCTGGTGCAGGTCCAATTGCTAAAGCTCCCTACAGACTTACGCCTGCCGAAATGCAGGAAATGTCAAAGCAATTGCAAGATCTGTTAGAGAAGGGATTTATCCGACCTAATTCATCTCCGTGGGGTGCACCTGTCTTATTCGTTAAGAAGAAAGATGGAACTCTTCGTATGTGCATCGACTATCGCGAGTTGAACAAAGTCACCATCAAGAACAAGTATCCTCTGCCCAGAATCGATGATTTATTTGATCAGCTACAAGGAGCAAGTTATTTCTCCAAAATCGATCTTCGATCTGGGTATCATCAGCTGAAAGTTAGAGATGAGGATATTCCGAAGACAGCCTTCCGAACAAGATATGGTCATTATGAATTTCTCGTAATGCCTTTCGGTTTAACAAATGCACCAATGGCGTTCATGGATCTCATGAATCGCGTGTGCAGACCAATGCTGGATAAGTCAGTTATCGTATTCATTGACGATATTCTGATTTACTCCAAAATGGAGGCTGATCATATTGTCCATTTGCGTCAACTACTAGAGTTATTGAGAAAGGAAAGACTCTATGCAGAATTTTCTAAGTGTGAATTCTGGCTCAGACAGGTATAACCTTACATTGTCTTGAGTTATTTCTTAAAGCGTTTTTTGTTTCAAACAAAACTTGAATTCTACTTTGTTATCTTTATAGATCCAATTCCTAGGCCATGTTGTATCTGGCAAAGGTATTTCAGTCGATCCTTCAAAAGTCGAGGCTGTTCAAAAGTGGCAAACACCTCGCAATGCCTCCGAAATCAGAAGTTTCCTTGGATTGGCCGGTTACTATCGGCGATTCATTAAAGACTTCTCGAAGATTGTTGTGCCACTTACGATGCTAACACGAAAGAATACACCTTTCGTATGGGCGGATAAACAGTAAGAGGCATTTGAAACTTTGAAACAGAAACTCATTCAAGCGCCAATCCTAGCCTTACCAGAGGGCAATGATGACTTTGTCGTTTATAGCGATGCATCTGGTACTGGCTTAGGTTGTGTCCTCATGCGAAGGGGAAAAGTTATTGCCTATGCTTCAAGGCAATTAAAAGACTACGAGAAAAGTGCAACAACTCATGATCTTGAGTTGGCTGCCGTTACCTTTGCATTGAAAATCTGGCGGCATTATCTCTATGGGACTCGGTGTCAAGCTTTACACCGATCATAAAAGTCTCAAGCATCTATTTACTCAAAAGGATCTGAATATGAAACAGCGTAGGTCCTTGGAGCTTATCAAGGACTATGATTGCGAGATACTATATCATCCCGGCAAAGCCAATGTGGTCGCGGATGCTTTGAGTAGAAAAGTCTATCCTGAAAAGTGTTGCTATGCCCTGACTCCCGTAGTGTTCTCTTCTGATCTTATTGAAGACATCAAATCAGCTCAAGTCGAAGCTTTAAAAGAAGAGAATCTTTGTTATGAAAATCTTAAAGGGCAACTTCAGTTTCTGTCTATGAATCATTTGGGACTCCAATGTCTCACGGGAAACCGAATCTGGATTCCTAAATATGGTTCTATTTGCAACACTCTTCTATCCGAAGCCCATCAGTCCAAGTTATCTATTCATCCTGGCTGCTCAAAGATGTACTTCGATCTGAAAGCTGATTATTGGTGGCCAGGTATGAAGAAAGACATCGGTCAATTCGTTGAAAGCTGCAGAGTCTGTCAAATGGTTAAGGCAGAACATCAGAAACCCTTCGGGGATATGCAACCACTACCAGTTCCTGAGTGGAAGTGGGAGCATATAACCATGGATTTTGTTACAAAATTGCCTAAAACCAAGAGACAACACGACTCCATCTGGGTAGTCGTGGATCGTTTAACGAAGTCAGCTCATTTTATACCGATGAAAGAGACATATTCTCTTGATAGATTGACAAAAATGTACATCACTGAAATCATTTCTCGTCATGGTGTGCCAAAGTCTATCGTCTCTGATCGTGATAGCCGTTTCACTTCAAGATTCTGGAAAGCGCTGCAAGAGGGGATGGGTACTCGAATTTCCATGAGTACTGCTTATCATCCTAATGCAGATGGTCAAAGTGAACGCACTATCTTAACTCTCGAAGATATGCTCCATGCCTGCGTTCTTGATCTGGGTGGTAACTGGGATGACCATTTGCCTGTGGTCGAATTCTCATATAATAACAGTTATCATTCCACGATCAAGATGGCACCTTTTGAAGCTTTATACGGACGAAAATGCAGAACTCCCACCTGTTGGCGCGAAACAGGTGAATCACCTTTAGTGGGTCCTGCCCTTCTACAGTTGACTCATGAGAAGATTCAACTTGTCAGAAGAAACATTCTTGAAGCTCAAAGCAGGCAGAAGTCATATTACGACAATCGACATCGATCTATGAGTTTTGCAGTCAACGATTGGGTGATGCTGAAAGTATCTCCAATGAAGAATGTGGTCCGATTTATAAATCGAAATAAGCTAGCTCCAAGATTCATTGGTCCGTTCAAGATTTTGGAAAAGATTGGGAATCAGTCTTATCGTCTTGAATTGCCAGTGGATTTAGCTGGAATACATCCTGTATTCCATGTTAGTCATCTGCGAAAGAGTCTAGCTGATGAAAGAGAAGTTCAGATACCACATGTTGATCTGCAGATTGATGAAAAGCTTCGAGTGGTTGAAGAGCCAGAATGTATTCTGGACTCGAAGACCAAAAAGCTTCGAAATAAAGAAGTGCAGATGGTGCTCGTTCAGTGGAAACACCACAAGGGTTCGCATCAGTCTTGGGAATCAAGAGATGTCATGAAAGCTACCTATCCAAGTCTGTTCGAACATAGCTAACTTCGAGGACGAAGTTTGTGCATGGTGGAGCCCATTCTGTAACAACCTAGCTTTTTAACCGAATTTTTAATTTCTGTATTTGACCTAATAATGTAATTTTAATTACATTATTTGTATTGTAATTTTGATTAAGTAATGAAATTATTTAATTAAATTAAATATTATAAATTATAGCAACATACTTGACATGAATTATAATTGTGGCACACAAATATAATATTAGAAATTTAACCATTTATGTAATTAACTTAAAGTTGAGGATCGGGGGTGCAAATCGTCAAAATGATAAACTTGCATATACATATAATGTACACGTGAGTAATCATTTTGATTACTCACTATATCTTCTACAATTCCTTTCTGCAACTCAAAAGAAACTCCATAAATACGATATATCTTTCGGCTTTGATTTCTCTCTCGTTTCTCAACGGAATTAGGCGATTCAAGTTGGGAATTGTTCGTTAAGTGACGAACTACAAGGATCCAGACTTTATTCAAGGTAATTTCGTTGATTATATGGATTCTCGGTTTCAAATAGAAACGTAATTTTTATTTTCGGCCATGCTTTGAGATGCATTTGTGTGTGTGTTGTGTTCATCATAAGAAGCATCAAACACCTTTTTAATCATGATTTTGCTATTGAAATCGAAAGAAAAATAGAAAAGTGTGTGTTTGTGTGTCTTTTGCATGGCTACCGAGACCCACAAGGAGTACCAAAACATTGTGGTTTCGGTGAAATTGATACCGAGAGTTACAGAAACAGTACCGAAAAATACCGAAACCATGAAGGTTTCAGGTAAACTTGAAAGTACCGAGACCATATATATATAACGAAACCCACAAGCAATCCACCGAAACCGTGTAACTAATACCGAAACCCACAAGGTTTCGGTAATATCCATAATACAGAGACCCAATTAGTAGGCACCGAAACTCAAGTGAAGAATACCGAAACCTTTTGGTTTACTATAGCATTTGAAGAATACCGAAACCCTTAAAAGGTTTCGGTAAAATTACCGAAACCCACATAAGTGAAAGTACCGAAACATGTATATATGATATATAGAAACCATAATCTACCGGAGCATTTTGATAAATACCAAAACGTATATAACCGAAACCTTGTGATAATCGAAACCATAAATGTAATACCGAAACCATTGTGGTTTCGGTTCTTTTGGTTTCTTTTCAGTAAAATGCATGCAGTGTGTGAGTAAAGAAACAAGAATATATACATACATATATATGGGTGATAAATGTATGTGTGTGCATGAAACAAATATGTGAATGTTGTATGTAAGTGTGTGAGTGAGTAGTGTATATATATATATATATATATATATATATATATATATATATATATATATATATATATATATATATATATATATATAGATATGCATCCAATAATTACATATATATATATATATATATATATAGATGTCAAATAAATAGAAATCAAGGCATTTGAAATATATAGAATTGCATCAAATTAAAAATGTATGAACATATGTGTGCAATCATTTAAATAATTTGATGTCAAACACAAATATGATATATATAAGGTTAAAATATCTATCAACTTTTTATTTAAAATCTTTAAAGCAGATAATATGATATAAAATGACAAAATCACACATGTCCATGAAAAATGACATAAATGTTTATGAGTTATCAGAATCAGATCAATTAAAGTTTAAAAGCTAACGTTCTTGCAAATGATAAATTCTAGACAGGTTCAGATAATTCTGAACAAAGCAATAAACATTTAAAGTTCTTGAAAGTGGGTCAGAGTTTGAAAAGCAAAGCCAAAGTCCAGATGTCAAAGATAAAATCCTGGGATAACTTAGGTGGTGGATTTAATCTGCTTGATAAAGACTACAGCTCATACCAAATTCCATCAACTGTGGGTTATAGATATTCAGTTTTACATGCTAGATTCCGGTTGAGACATATTGTTGATGATAGTTTAATTTGACATTCATACATGCTCAGCTGGATTGTGACCTGTGCACACCATGGTTCGGTGATGCCCCGTGGATCATGATAGCTATTTGATTTATCATTCTGCATGACATTGTACTTTCAGTTTATTTAAGATATTGCTATGAGTTTATTGCTATCATGACCTTGATTATCTATGCTTTCATTATTGCTCGCATCTTTGACATATTGATTCAGCTTAGCATGATTAGCTTTGACGGTCTATTGTTCTAGACCATGATACTTCACCGGTTCTATTGAACTTGGTATTGACACTCCGATGTTCCCCCATGTTGATTACTGGTAGCTAGCCCAGTACAACTGGATAGCTTTCAGTAAAATCATGAGCGTGGCTTGAACATCATCCAACTCTATGACTACTATGTCTCAATCATGAGTGGCTGTAGCGGCAGTCAAGATATATCACGCTAGACCCATTATCAGATTGATAAAAAGCATGTAATCTGAAAATCTATATTCTCACTAAGCCTTGCTTATAGTTGTTGTTTAACCTTTTTACAAGAAAAGATAAGGGAAAGGCACCTGCTGGACCTAGTTCTTAGGTCTTACAAGATCAAGTTGAAGTTTTCTATAGACCACTACTCAACAACCTTTCGGTACAGATTGGCAGATGATGATTGGGGTGGTCTGGGTAGATTTACTTTGATTTTATGTATTAGATTAGTCTTATGCCCTTATTAAGTTTAATTTGAAAACTGTTACTCTGTACTAAAATTTGTATTAAACTTATCCTTATATTTTGTACTTGTAATTTGAAATTCCGCAATATAATTACTCTATCTTAGTTTGATTGATATAGTATTGCAATTTGTGGGACCTAGACATTGAGGACTGCCCCGTAAGGGGAGGCCTTCACAAATTCCGTGTACTCCATAATTGTGGATTGGAGTATACCTGCTTAAATTCGTTAAAATGGCCAACTTGTGCATTGTATGTAGGGTTATGTCATTGTATACTACCATTGAAGACTTGATTGATGTATTTTGTTCACATTTGCGTAATTCAGTTAAATATGGTAAATGGATTGGATTATTTGTTATGTATGGAATATGTTAATCCTTATAACTTTGATCATCTTTTCATTTGGCCTCACCTGGATATCCATGGAATGTTGGACTAGCTCTAAGTCTAAATTGAGCAAATTGTTGGACTAGCTCTAAGTCTAAATTGAGCACTACATTGGACTAGCTCTAAGTCTGAATTGAGCAAATTGTTGGACTAGCTCTAAGTCTAAATTGAGCAATATGTTGGACTAGTTCTAAGTCTAAATTGAGAAAATTGTCGTACTAGCTCTAAGTTTAAATTGAGCACAATGTTGGACTAGCTCTAAGTCTGAATTGAGAAAATTGTTGGACTAGATCTAAGTCTAAATTGAGCACTACGTTGAACTAGCTCTAAGTCTAAATTGAGCGCCTAATTGATTGTAGTTTATTTGGTACTATAGCGTAATCACTACTTGCACATCGGTAATTCGATAATATATTGAAATGAATGAAATTGGAATAATGAAGCATCTAGGAGGATTATGTCGCTCAATGCGACCAAATGCTATGGTTGGACTAGTAAGAGTATGTTGCGTGATGCAACATGGATTGTGACACTAGTAAATATAAAGTTGTAAATTGTTTGAATCAATGTCATTAGTATGTGACAATCCTTATTTGCATCCTACACGTGTGCATTGAAGCAAATGAAAAATTAGCCTCTGCAGTGCAATAAGACATGTGGTCTTTAAAACACCTTGTATTGTGTTGAGTCTTAAGATTCCGAGGACGGAATCTTTTAACGGGAGAAGACTTCTAACACCCCAAATCATTAAGAGGTAATTAAATATCCTTAATAGCGTTTGATTATTATAATTATGGAATAATGGAAATTTATTTGTTGAGTGTCAAATAAACCATATTGTTGAAAATAGTAATTATAAATTATGTCTAATGATAATTAATATTAAAACTATCAATACACTTTATAATTTGAAAAGATGATTACTCAATATCATAGTGAAATATTAAAAATGGGTAGTAACTTTGTAGTTGAAAGATTAAAAAAATAGGTAGTGGAGGGATGTATGGTGTAAAGATGGGATAGTTAGGGGATGTGGGGTGGCCAAAGGCCAAACCCCTCACCCTTTTTCTTTTAAAGCCGTGAGACACACACACACACACACACACACACACTTGCATTTGTGTGTGTGTGTGTGTTCTTGCATATTTGAGAGAAAGAGAGAGTAGAGACTTGGATAGATGTTGAAGATTGAAGTTTTTGGATCTCAAATCTTTCTCATCTGTCGGTTATTGAAGGTATAACCTCCTCCCATTATTCGTCTGCATTTTCTATTCATTTTGGCTCCATGGTTGATGTTGAACTCTAATGGGTTCATGGAAATTTGTTTTGGAATCAACCTAAATGTTAATAAATGTTGTAATAGGTTGTTATTGGGTTGATATGGAGCCATAATATGTAAGCATATATGTTGATTTGGTTGGATTGAGTTAGAAACACAATTAGGGCTCAAATTGAGCCATAGATCAATGGGTTGCATTTGGGATGTTTGGGAAGCTCAAAATGAGCTCAAAAGTGTTCAAATATGTTGTATAATCGATCCCAAGTGTTTGTTTTGAGTTTGGTTGAGTTTTGAAATTTTGGGTGTTAAACATGTAGGGGGAGGAAGTGCAGGTCTGTGAGTGACTCGACGAGTCGAAACCTGCCATCCAAAAATTTGATTTTTAGCTAGGGGGTCCTATGCTAACATCTAATTCTTGTAAAATACATCTAAAATTAAGTTTTTAAAGGGCTCTAAAGTTTAATTCCACATTCGGGTCTCATAGTGTCCCGAGATGGATTTAAGGCTTTCGGTTTGGAACCCGAATTGTATTTGGAAAGGTTTTAAGATTTGTTGAGAGCATTGAGCCTCTATGTTGAGATCCAACACTTTTTTGCAACTCATATTGTAAGAATTTAGTTGTTCCCAAAGTTGGAACATGAATCCGAGTTTGTTAGGTACCAGAATGGCCCGAAACTCTCACATTGTTACCCGAACTCACATTCGGAGAACTTTATTGACTTAACAAGCTTTGGGGGCTTATATATTTGTTATGTAAATCTTATGTAGGCAAATTGGATCGTTGAATCATATTCGAAGAATAATTTTCCTTGTTTGGGCATTTATGGGAAGAATTGAGATGTCGAGGCTATAATTAGCCAATCGCTGTGAGTTCTAGGATTAATGTAGAACAACAATTATATGTTAATTATTGTTTATGTTAAGGTGTTAACATGCTATTTGATCATGCATATTCATATGCCACATTGATATATCCATTATAGCCATTATTGGACATGTTATCATGCATCATAAACTGAACGGGTATTGCCATGCTAGTTGATATCGTCATGGACTGGTTGTCATGTAAGTAGTATTGTAAATACTACCTAATTGAATGAGATAACATATGTCTCGGTGACCTTGTTGGTTGGTCAAAATGTTTATATGACTATTTGGAGAGAGTCATTTATATGTCTAATTGATGTTAGTTGAGTACAATATTCTATTTGGACATTAAGCATTGAATATAATCAACACTTGTTATTGATTAGCCGAGTAGATATTGAAGCCATCATTAATTGATCATTATGGCACATTGTTTGATAACTTATCTGATTGTAGTTGTCGGTTAGAGTCTTTTAATTGGTAAGTCTGAAGTGGTAACCAATTGATACCCATATGTAAGGTTATGGTTGGAAACATAACAATTAAAAGATAAAATTGATAACACATGAGACACATTAGTCACATTAGATCATTCGTGACCAAATGGATTGTTGGGTGCCCAACATAGTTGATTTGTGGGTAACCACTCCCTAACTTGATTGGGGTAGACATAGTTGTATGTGTATGTATATATATTGTTAGAAACCACTCTCGTACTTGTTTCGGGTAGACGTGGTCATTTATATATATACATATAAAGATTGGATTGTGTCGGATTATTTCATGTGAGGATAGTAACGGGCTGCCTGTGGGAGATGGTAATTAACCGTTGGGCTGCAAGCTTGGTGAGGCAACACTTGTTTTGTGAAGTCATGAGTTGTATGTATTTGGTAATGTAACAGGTCGATAATGATTGAACGTTACAACGTGCTACTTTAGAATTAATTAGTCTCACACATCGAGTCGGCTAGGCCAGGCGGCGAAAGTGGAACTTATGGATATAATCTCATAATTTACTCGTAGTAATAATTTAGAATTCTATGGAAATAAATATGGAAGATCAATAGTCCTCAAGGAGGTGAGGTGAACCAACACATGAGTTATAAATTGCTTAGTGACAAATGTGTGATAATGGTTGAACTATTTGGAATGCATGACATCATTACCGTGTAATTGTTATATATATTAATATTGGAATTCACTAAACAACTTTGTTGTTTACATTTTAGTTTTTAACATTTTTACAAATTTTGTGATACCACGCTGGAAGCTTTCAAACTTCCTGATTGTTGAAGATTTTAGATTCAGGACTAACACTATGACTTGGATGTTGTGTTGGGTTTTGGGTAGCCGACTTCCCGGCCTTAACTATTCGTTTGCATGATTATGACCTGTAACCTTGTAGACCATAATAGTTATTATTTGGATGCATCACTTATGATGCATTAGTTGTAAAAGTTTTAATTCTACCCTAATTCTGCATGTATTAATGTATTAACTATTGTTAATTACATTTAAATATGTATTATGGTTGTATGAGTGTTTCATATTTATATCTAACATTCTTCACTTCTTCAAACATGCACTTGCGAAGTTTTAATACACGAAATGCATTATGTGGATTTTCTAGTTCTGCGGGTATGTCCAGGCGACATGCCACATTACCAATTCGTTCTGTGATTGTGAATGGCCCAATAAACCTATGACTCAACTTTCTTCTTTTACTAAATCTTACAATTCTTTTCCATGGTGATACTCTCAAGAAAACATGATCACATGGTTGGAACACTATTGTTCTTCATTTTTTGTCAGCATTGCTCTTTTGACGTATTTGGGATGTCTTCAATTGTTACCTTACTTTGTCTACCTTTGGATGATGTTTCTTGAATTAGTTCTCGACCTAGTTATCTTCTCTCTCCAAATTCAAACCAACACAGTGGTGTTTGACACTTTCACCCATACAATTCTTCATATGGTGTTTCTAGTGCCTATTGTTGTACGCAACTTCTACCAATGGTAAGTGTACATCCTAGTTACCTTTAAAGTCTATTACATAGGTACGCAACGTATCCTTCAAAGTTTGAATCATGCGTTCACTTTGGCAATCTTTTTGTGGGTGGTAAGCAGTGAAGGCGTCGAATTCAGCATGTTGGGGGGGGGGGGGGGGAGTGTGAAAATCAGCGAAGGAAAAGTGATCTTCATTAAAAATCAGGGAGATGAGCACTTTTGGAGTTAAAAGATCCAGACAACTGTAGCCATGATTATCTGAAGAAGGACCTATGTAAACACAAGTAGAGGAGCGAGGAGAAAGTTTGTGAGGAGCGGTGGATGATATGTTTGGGTAACACAGACACCCAAACACACAAAGATGATTATAAGAAGAAAAGAAACCAAATAGAAGCTCAAAAGGGGTTTTGAAGTTAAGTGTGGTTGTCGGAAGCAAGTTGATGCTGTGGACAGTAGTATATAAAGCTTCAACCCAAAATGAAGCTGGTAGACTGGCTTCAATTAGAGATGTACGAATGATGTTATTAATAGTGCGAATTGATATTTCAGCCTTCCAATTTTGTTGGGATGAGTACGGACACGAAAAGCGAGCCTGTAACCCAGCAGTTTGAAATAGTTGATGAAATGCATTATTATCAAATTCACGACCATTATCGCATTGAAAGATTTTAATGTCAGTTTTAAATTGATTATTCACATAAGTCTGAAACTGAAAAAATATTTGAAATACTTTGCTTTTAGCACGTATCGGAAACACCCACAGAAAATGAGAATAACCATCCAAGAACAATATATAATATTCCACTATTGCTCACAAATGGAGATGTCCATAAATTCGAATGAATTAATTCAAATAACATAGATGTTTCTATACTGGATGCAGAAAAAGGTAGGCGACAATGTTTGCCAAGTTGACACGCATGAGACAACGGTACATTATTCGTAGAACAAGAAATAAACTTGCGAGTTTTTAGAAAGGATAAAACAGAAAAAAAAACCAGGGTGGCCTAAGCGTCGATGCCAAGTGGAGGCTGGAATCGTAGCGATAAGAGAAGTGGCTCGGGAGGAGACAGACGGAAGAACGGGATAAATATCACCCACACTGTCACAACGTTGAATGATGTGAACTATTTCAAGATCCTTGACAAAGAAACCAAATGGGTCAAATTCAACAGAGGGGACACTAGTTGATTGACCAACAAAGTGTGCGCCAGGGGTGAAAGCATGTGTACCTGCAAAAGAATGTGAGCCTGATTGTAGTGTTCGTGCAAGAGAGGGGTTAGTAGCATCAATAATATAGAATTACCACCCCCTTTAGGAGCACCACGACTATTGTTTTTACCCTTATTCCACTTATTTTTTTCTTTGCCAGTGTTGGTGGTGTTGAGGTACAGGGCGGTGGAGGGGTGAATAGGTGTGTCAAGGTGAGAATCAACCAAGGCTTCATGAGATTCATGTAAAAGTAACATATCTTTTGCTTTCATAAAGGTGGGAAAAGGAGTGGTATTGGTGATGACATCTACAATGCTAGAATAAGATGGTGGTATCTGAAGAATCTGCATGACTGGTTCGACATCACTGATGGGGGATTCAACATCAGCTAGGGAATCAACAAGGTTCTTTAGGGTATGACAAAATTCAGTGATAGAGTTAGAACCTTTTACAGTGTTACGAAATTGGTCTTGGAGTTGTAACATACAAGACATTTTAATAATAAGAATGAATTAATCAAGTTTGTCCCATAAGTCTTTAGCAGTACATATGTCAGCGACTGCTGCTGGAGAAGGAATCAGGAATCAGTGGCAGCGACTGCTGCTGGAGAAGGAAGTAGGAATCAGTCAACTGGCGATGGAGAAGGAGGAGAAGTGGCAGCGACTGCTGCTAGAGTACGGGAGTGGCAGAAGCAGTAGAAAGGGCACAACAACGGCTCTGAGCAGCGGCAGGGAAGACATAGCAGCGACAGATGTAGAAAGGGGTTAACGGCGACGCAAAGAAGGTGCAGCAACGGCTCAGTTCAGCAGCGATAATAAGGGGCAACCGGCGCAGGAATGAAGTCGCAGGAGGGAGAAGACACCACAATGGGTATAGCGGCGCTAGGGCAAGAAAAAGAGGCGAAGTACTTTCAAACCAGGGAAGAGAGCAGCGGAAGTAGGAGGCACCGATGGTGGGTACACTATCGGAGCAGGGATGGTAGGGCACAACCACAGGGAAAAGAAACCTAGATCGTTAAGCCTGATACCATGTTATGTGGAAAACCCCGTAGGGATTACATTGTATTGCATATCAATATATAGACACGAGTGTTATATAAACGTACCCTACACTATACAAATAGATGAATAAAAATACTATCTAACACTTTTAATTTAGTTGAAATTGATTCGGATAATCTGTTTTTAAGCATTTGAATTCGGATCATTTTGTATTTCAAATTCCCATGAAAATACAAATACAAGAAAAACAAAAATCAATTTTTTAAATTTGAACATCGCAACAATTCAACTTAATTTTTTGCTATCCCTCCTCTCCTATTGAAAATAAACAATATTTTTATCACATGATAAATAAACTCATAAACCTAAAAAATTTCATCACCTATAATTTCACGTACCAAACAACCATTAATGTAAAATAATAATATAAATATGGTTGTCGATATTTTATTTTAAACTTGATTCTTAAATGCGTAAATATGTATGTGCATGAACCTTGATGGTTGATAAACAAACCGGAGACATTGTTCTTGTATTTAATTTATAGGGCAAATAGCATGATAATACAATTCTATGAGAAAAGTTCATATATAAATCAAATTATTTATTAATTTTTAGGAAATACAAAACTGGATTGAATAATTGAAGCTCGAAATGGATAAAAAAAGACTTTCCAAAATAACAAAGAACGTGTATAAATGAGTATTGAGAAGAACAGTTAATTTAGGCTCAATATTCTTTGACGAAATATAGGCCAAAAATCGTTAAGAAATTGGATGAATGTATTGCATAATATAAAGAAGTTGTTTATCACCCATTCCCATTTTGGTATGATTGCAAAATCAAATGTTATTTATTTATGCAAATAATGACGCTTTTATGGAAAAGAATATTACTATATCCGTAAGATTAACGAAAAATCTTGAAAATCAGAACTCTTTGATAATGCGTGCATAAAGAAGTTGTTTAGTCATTACTTGAGATAATGCGTGCATGAAGGAAGTTGTTTAGTCTTTACTTGAGATAATGCTTGCATGAAGGGAGCGTGTATAAAGAAGTTGTTTAGTCTTTAATTGTTTTAAACAAATCACATTTGTTTCAATCA
This sequence comes from Centrapalus pauciflorus, assembly GCA_020465985.1. Classification (NCBI taxonomy): domain Eukaryota; kingdom Viridiplantae; phylum Streptophyta; class Magnoliopsida; order Asterales; family Asteraceae; genus Centrapalus; species Centrapalus pauciflorus. The sequence continues at coordinate 228,926 of JAANYP010004076.1, forward strand.
CGCAATTGATTTTTGTTTATTTTGTAAAAAAAAACCCACTTTTAATGCCAAAACAAAATTAAAAAAATCTTTATAACAACATTTTGTTATTCTTTTAAAGAAAACAAACACAAATAGATAATTTTTTTTTGTAATTATATCAACAAATTTACCATAGTCAGAATATCTTTTGAATTGCATGTTTTCACTAGAAACAAAACTAAAGATGAACACCAGGAGCGTCTTTAGCGTGTGCGGGAAGTTCAACCGCACAGGGGCCTAACTTCGTAGAGTCTTACAATTATAATAAAGATCTAAGTTCGGGTCTATATATATATATATATATATATATATATATATATATATATATATATATATATATATATATATATATATATATATATATATATATATATATATATATATATATATATATATATATATATATTTGCATTTGACGCATACACATAACACATGTATAGGTGCGTTAAAATGGAATTAATGTTAAATTGAATTTGATTTGCATTATTAATATTAATTTCTCTCATTAATAATCTTTTGTGTCGTTCTGGACTTCCAGATTACCTATTAAAATTAGGTCTCAAAATGAGCAATTTAGTAGTTTAAAATATTTAACAATTACTTTGGTGAACATATAAATAACAAATTAATATGTGACACCCTTGCCACATCAACCACCATTTACAAAACACCCAGGATAAATTACCATCACACAATAACATAATGATCTGATAACCTAGTTTAAGTGCGGAAGCATTAAAACACATAATAAAGTAGTGCAACAGTGTCTAACACCCTACGGTGCTACAAGGTACCATATCTAAGTCTACACACCCAATTAAATTATTACAACATCCAGAATATATTACAACATTGTCTCAAAACATAATTACCGATTAAGTAGTATCGAATCTTCCAAATCTTCACAAAAGACCTAACTAAAAGGTCCAGCTGCTAATTTTCCCTTTCCTGTAAAAATAAAGCAACTGAGGTATAAGCGGATGCTTAGTGAATACACAGATTACGCATTTTATAAATCTTTATGAAGCTCCAAGGGTAACACCGATGACAAACATCGTATACCCTCTTCGTACACCAAGTACGGAACCACAGCCGCAGCCCCTTCGAGCCCAAAGCTCGGCATTAAACATACCATTTGAGACAAACGTACGATCGGGGATGACATACTGCCTACCAGAACCTCGGAGGGATCAACTCCAGGTCATATAGCGCAGTAACATCAGGGTAATCGATGCGACCCACCGGTACATCACTAGATGCACAATAATCGAAAGGACATGCAACAAGTATGAACGTGCATCTAAATCTACGCAAGTTAGTAGAATTCCAAACAATAAATGAATCAACAGGTCTCAGCAGGCAAGGCTAACATAAAACATATATAAACATGCGAAATCTAATGTACTCACTGTGGGTGCGTAAATAAACTTTAACCGATATTATTTCTCTTCGGAATTTCAACCGGATCCACAAAGTATCCCACTGTGGGTTAAACAACACCACAAGGGACCTGTTAAATCAGTTGCAACAATATTTCGAGTCAAAAGCCGTTTAAATCCATTAAACCAAGTTTTGTAAGTTTTGCAATATTTTCCCCCCATTTCGGGTCCATGTCTAAATTCGAACCATAACTAAGTTTGATCCTAACTCAGGTTCACACCTTATCCTTTGAATAACTTTTGTTATTTTATGTGTTGTCTATGTGTTTCATTCAAAATATTCGAGTTTAGAGAGTGGGTTTTCAATTTTAGGCATCAAATTCGAATTTTAGGGGCTAAATTCGAACCCCCCTTCGAATTTGAGGCTAAACTCGAACGTATAGTGTTAAATTAGAATGTCATTCAAATTTAGGGACCTAAATTCGAATTTAGGGACATAAATTCAAACTCCTTGGTGTTAGATTCGAATATATACTCGAATTTAGCTCAAAAATCGAGTTTGTTCTTGCATTTCGACTGTGTTCTTGGTATTTTCGAGTTTGTTCATATCTACAACTTAAATCCTTCATTTCAAAGCCTAAAATCATGAATATGTCAAGTATTATGCCTAGGTTTGATTCTCTTACACATACACTATCATATTCTAGTTAAAACTCAAGCAAAACTAGCTTTATTCATGCAAGAAATGATAAATTCGAAATTCATGTTTTCAAAACCGAAATATATAAACTTAAATGGGTCGATTCTTACCTCAATTCGTACGAAATCAAGAATCCAACCGTAGATTGTTGTAGTACTCCTCGAGATCTTTCCAACAACGTATAAATCTCAAAAATCGGTCTGTCAGTTTGATAGATATCGTAGAGAGAAGTAGAGAGAGTTTCTAGAGAGAGAGAGTGTGTAGAGAGAGAGAGAGTAAATGTGAAAATGAAAGGTATTTGGCCTTTTTATTCCCATCTTTCCCATTTTGCACATTTCACCCCTCAACTTAATCGGTTCCATAAAATACTGATTTATTCTTAGTTTTATCATTATCCACTTTTATAATCTTAATACTCCATAATAATAATTCAAAGTTCAAATTTTCTTAAAATAACAACAAACTTTCTAAATATCCCAAATACATAATAATTGCTCATAATTCAACTTAATTATAAATTATCCGCCTAAATAGATCCAAATTACAGTAATTGAATTCGAGGATGTTACAACATGGGCTCCACCACGCTCTAACTTCGTCCTCGAAGTTATTTGACTTCAAACAGCTGCGGATATTTCCTTAGCATATCAGCTTTCGTCTCCCATGTATGATTGGCTCCCTTATGATGCTTCCAACGTACAAGCACCATTTCGATTTTTTTGCTTCTCAATTTCTTCCCCTTAGTATCTAACACACACCCCGGCTCCTCAACATACCGGAGCCTTTCATCAACTTGCAGCTCGGTGTGGTCAGCCCAATCCTCATTCTTAGTAGTAAAGGATTTCCTAAGGTTCCCTACATGGAACACCGGGTGTATGCCCGACATTTCTTCAGGCAATTCTAACCGATAGGACTGATTTCCAACTTTCTCAACAATCCTGAATGGTCCGACGAATCTTGGAGCCAACTTTCCTCTCTTCACAAAACGAGTAATACCTCTCATAGGTGATACTTTCAGATATACCCAATCATTTATTTCAAAGTTGATCGAAATGTGCCTCCTATCGTAGTAACTTTTCTGACGATCCTGGGCCGCCTTCATGTTCTGCCTAATCAACTGTATCTTCTCGTTTGTTTCTTGAAGCAAGGCCGGCCCAGCAATTGGTGTTTCACCCGTTTCTCTCCAACACGTAGGAGTCCTACATCTCCTTCCATACAAAGCCTCAAACGGCGCTTTCTTGATTGTCGCGTGGTAACTGTTATTATACGAAAACTCTATCAGTGGCAAGTGGTCATCCCAATTGCCACCGAGATCCAACACACACGATCTCATCATGTCTTCCAAAGTAAGGATGGTCCGTTCGCTCTGACCATCGGTTTGTGGACGATAGGCCGTACTCATAGCAATCCTTGTTCCCAACCCTTCTTGCAAAGCCGACCAGAAGTTCGAAGTAAATCGGCTATCTCGATCCGATACAATGGACTTAGGCACCCCATGCCTAGAAACGATCTCGTCCATATAAATGTGAGCCAATCTTTCCAGCGAGTAATTTTCTCTAATCGGTATAAAGTGAGCCGACTTAGTTAACCTATCGACTATCACCCAAACTGCATCATGTTGACGCCTAGTCTTCGGCAGTTTTGTAACAAAATCCATCGTTATGTGTTCCCACTTCCATTCCGGAATGGGAAGCGGTTGCAAACTGCCATAGGGTTGCTGATGTTCGGCTTTCACCAACCGACAAGTTCGACATCTTTCCACATACTGCCCTATGTCCTTTTTCAATCCCGGCCACCAGAAGTCTGCTTTAAGTTCATTGTACATCTTTGTACTTCCAGGATGTACAGAATACCTAGACTGGTGTGCTTCTTTGATGATTACCTCTCTCATGCCACCATACTTCGGCACCCAAATCCTTCCATAAATTCCTTTCAGTCCTGACTCACTTGTTTCCATACTCTTAATCTGTACTCTTATATCTTCAGCACTAACATTCTCTTCTTTCAAAGCTTCCATTTGAGCAGCTTTGACACATCTATGATCGTAGAACTTAGCATAGTGGACGTCATCATATAGCAGCAATCCTTAGCATATGCTTTGCGACTCAAAGCATCGGCTACTACGTTAGCTTTTCCCGGGTGATAAAGGATTTCACAGTCGTAATCCTTTATAAGTTCCATAGATCGTCTCTGCCTCATATTGAGCTCCTTCTGACTAAAGATGTACTTCAAACTCTTATGGTCCGTGTAGAGTTGACACTTAGTACCGTACATATAGTGTCTTGTTGGTACATCCTGTGTGACGATAGCAGTCTAAGGGATCTAACATTGTGATTTAGCAAGTATTAGATATATATGTTTATGTGTGGTTGATAATTATTATTGTTTGTGTGTTTGAACTTAATGTAATGTATTACAAGAAGTTCAAACATAAAGATCAAAGATACAATCAATCATAAGATAAAAACACAAGTTTCTACTCTAAGTTAATTAATTGAATGAGTAAATTCGAATCCTCAAAGGGCTAAGGTTCGAATCTAGGTTAGATTCGAATAAGCCAATTGGGCAGATTCGAATGTGTTGAGTGGCAGATTCGAGAATGTCAGTGAGGTCAAACTCGAATGGGCCTTGGGCCAGATTCGAGTTTAGCCCATGGCAGACTCGAATTAGCCTCTATAATTAGGGATAGACTCGAAATATTATTAGACTTTTTGCAGAATTCGAGAGTGATTAAGCATTAAGCGATTTCGAGTTTATCATCAGTGTTAGTGCCGTTTGGGAGAGAATCAGTTCGTAGGTGCGTTCGTGTGTCGTTCGTGCAGCTTCTGATAGTCTCCGTGTTTCTGTTGAGAGTTGTTTCCGTCTACCCGTTAACGAGGATTCCGCACTCGTTGACGGTTCCGCGTCTAGATAAATCTGTCAGTGCAAGACCTTACAAGTGGTATCAGAGCCTACGGGGTGTTCTTGGTGTTCTTCGTGTTCATCTAGATACATTCTAGGTTTCTTGACGTATTGGACGGTTTTTCTCTCAAAATCGTGTTTTTTGTGTGTTTTCGAGCTTAACAAATTCGTAGACGGGAAATACTTTGTGTTCTTCGCGTTTTTGATCGAAATCAATATTTTTCGTTGTAAAAATATTGATTTAATCTGCAAAACGTAAAGAAATCGAAGTGTTAGCCGTTTTTCGAGTTTGCAGCGCTCGAATCTATTAGGGGTAATTAGGGTTATTCTTAGTTTCGAGTCTAACCAAATCCGCTCCTTTCGAGTTTGATAAACACTGTTTCGAGTCTGTGCTAGTTTCGATAGGGGTCTCGAATCTCCTGTCATTCGAGTTTGTTTCGAATCTGATCTAGAATCGAATAGGGCTTCGAATTTTCTGAGTGTTCGAGTTTGCTTGACCTTCGAATATAGGGGACTTTCGAATCTGTCATAATTTCGAATTTAATTGAATTTCAACACTTAATCGAATTTAATTCCAAACAGATTTATATTTAATTAGATTCGAATCTGCCTAGATTCGAAGTAGTTAAATTAAATTAGTTTCGAATTAAATTATTTAAGTTACCATTCAATTACTTTCGAAACGATGTCAAATCTTCAAAGGTTTCTGGAAATGGACCACGAGGTCGGGAAGGCAAACACTCCGCCTAAGCTGATGAAACTCGAGGATTACTATTGGTGGAAAGATCGGTTTTCCGATTTTGTGCGCTTTAACGACATGCGCATGTGGGTATGTATTGACGAAGGATACATTCCACCAATTTCTGAAGTTGAAGGCCGTCAGAGAGTCTTGTCATACCAAATGATGAAGGAGGATGATAAGAAACCGTATGAAGCCGAGAACAGAGCATTTTCGATAATTCGAATGGCGTTGCCTCAGGATATACTACACACATTTAGGACTCAAAAGACATCTAAGGAACTTTGGGAGTCACTAGAGAAGAGGTGTGAGGGTAATCCTAGGGTTCGACGAAAGCATATGGAGCTGTTGAAACAACAGTTTGCAATTTTCAAGGCGTTGAAGGATGAACAGCTGGATGACACAATCACCCGCTTCTATCATCTGTTGACGGAACTTGAAAGTCACGGGATTGAGTATACTTACACTGACAAGAACAATAAGCTTCTTGATGCCTTACCAGCCAAATGGGCTATGTATGTGGCAATGATAAAGCTTAACGAGGATAAGTACTATACCCAATCTCTGGAGGATATTGTGGGAACGTTGCGAGCTTATCATTTCGAGCTGCTGAAGGCCGAAACTGATTACGAACAAGTCCAGAATCCAACGATGTATTTTGGAAAATCAACAAAACCTTCAGCGACCGCCGATCTGAAGACTGCTACAGCGTTTTTCACCGGAGAAACGTCGTCACCAGCAGAGTCTGATGACACACTGAATCGAGCGTTCTTAGGATTGGGAAGATCAGAAGAACAGCAACCTCAAGCAGCACAGACGACGACATCTCAGAGCTATTCTAAGATGCCCATGAGCGCGAAATCAGCGGAAGAACATTTGAATTTGCTTGCTTCATTTGTGGCCGCATACGGGAACTGCGTTCAGGGAAAAATCAACGATCCTGCTCTTTGGGATGAAGACTATGATCAGGTCGACCCTGACGATCTTGAGGAGATGGACCTTAAATGGCAACTGGCCATGGTAACCCAAAGGGTTAAAAGATTCATCAAACGAACTGGGAGGAATCTGACTATGAACAATAAGGGGATTGGATTTGATAAGTCCAAGGTCAAGTGCTACAACTGTCAGGGTCTGGGACGCTTCGCCAGAGAATGTCAGAGACCGAAGGTAGAGACGTACCAAGGGCAGAGTCAGCATCAGGGACAGTTTCAGAATCAGTCTCAACAACGGTACCTTCCGAGTTCATCTGCCAGTCAAGCCAATCTAGCTGGTCTTTTATCAAATGTCACATCAGACAGACAGCTAGATGGTACTTACGACTGGAGTTCACATCCGGAATCAAATGCTAGAGCCTTCATGGCTGAAGTCACGGAGAATGGATGTGAAGGGGAAGAGCAGACCACAAGGGACAGCAGTCCGATGTGGGTGGAGAAGACGAATGATCAGACGCTTCTGGAGTTTGCCGCTCAAATGGCCAACGTGGAATCCGACCACACAAAGGTTAGTCTCACTTACTCTCTTTTTCATGAATTATGTTTGTTATGTGTTACTTCTAATGATAGGTTAAATCTAGTCTTAGAATCACATCAAACCATAACTGCTCAAAATGAGTCTTTAAAGGTTGATAACGCTAGCCTAAACGATATTAAACAAGATCTTAAGGAAAAACTAAAGGTTGATGCTCAAGATGTAATAGTTCTGAAAGACAAACTGAGTGAGCAGTGTGTTAGGTTAGAGCTTATGTATGAGCATGTAGAGGCCTTGACCAAAAACCTTAAGGACAAAGACATAGAGCTAGCTGAAACAAAGGTAAAGGTAGCAGAGGCCAATAGTAAGCTAGAGAAGTTTAGGAATTCAAGCCTGAACCTAGGGAAAGTTTTAGATGCCCAACGTCAATCTAAAAAGCCTGTAGGTCTAGAATTTCATGAAATTCCTCCACCTTTTAATGCAAACTATGTGCCTCAACCTCAGGAGAAAACTGATAATTCAGTAGACTTAGAGGACTTACCTGCACCTATATCTGAGCCTGTAGTAGAAAATACACCTAAGGTGACTGATACAACCGTCAAGGTTAAGAAAGTCAAATTTGTGGCTTCCTCCAGTGAAACACTTGCAGGAAAACATAAAATTGATTTTAATGATCAGGACGATGAGCCAGTCGCAATAGATGTACAAAAGGACCAAGACACTAGTGAGACACCTAAGTCTAAGGGCACACAAAAGAAGCCAATAGACAAAATGTCATGCTTTAGATGTCATGAGAGGGTGCATGTAGCTTCTACTTGTCCACAGAGGAAAGTTGATACGACACCTAAGACAGTGAAGCCGGAACAGCCTAAACCCTCAACAAGTGTGGCGAGCACTAGTAGTTCTCAGAGTACCGAGAAAACTGTGCAGGCTGCACCAAAAAAGTTGTGAAACAAACACCGGTTAAGGTTGGACCAAAAGAAGTGGTTAGGACAAATTCATCGAATCGTGTCATTAATCAATCTAGGTCAGCACCTCAACAAGTCTATAGGAGCACAACACCTAGCAGGGCACACACTCCAGTTAGGTCACATACTCCCGTTAGACATTATGCACCGGTAAGAGCTCAGGGATCACAATCTGAAATGCAATATAATCGGAACTATTCGAGAGCTCCACAACAAATGCCTACTCAAAGGCAAAGAGTGAATTTACATCACTCGGCACCACAACAAACTCCTGTTCAACGACCCAAGTCACCTGAAAGGCGAGATGGGTATTTGAAAGAGTTTCAGTATGTGGACGAGAATGGTATAACCAACTCAGTTATGGCTTGGGTTCCCCGTGATAACTAACCTATTTTCTTTCATGTGCAGGAGATTACCACAGGTCTAAACAACAAATGGTTCATCGATAGTGGATGCCCCAGGCACATGACAGGGGAACGAAGTCTCCTTACAGACTTCAAGGGTGGGAATCGGGGATTTGTATCATTCGCGGGTAATAAAGGAGGAACTATCACTGGAACTGGAGAAGTCACTAATGGGACGATTACATTGGATCAGGTTTATCACGTTGATAAACTGGTTCATAATCTCATTAGTGTATCTCAAATCTGTGATAGGAAGAATTCAGTGTTTTTCACTGACACTGAAGCGTTAGTGCTCAAACCGGGATTCAAGATACCTGAAGATTGGATATTGATGCGGGCTCCAAGGAAGAATGACTTGTACATGCTCGATATGAACAAGCCGGATACTTCGATGGGTCCGATCTGCTTACTATCAAAAGCTTCGGAGACTGAATCAGTGTTGTGGCACAGACGCATGGCTCACTTGCACCTAAGAAAAATGAACTACATAACGAAGAATGGGTTGGTGCAAGGTGTGCCTATGAAGAGCTTTCAGTTCGAGGACAAGTGTCTACCCTGCAAGAAGGGCAAACAACATAAGAAGACACACAAGTCCAAGACGCAGAACTCCATAACATCAACATTCGATTTGTTGCACATGGATCTTTTTGGACCAATCAGCAAAAGGAGTATAGGAGGTAGTTGGTATTGTTTAGTTATCACTGACGATTACTCACGATTTTCTTGGGTTTTCTTTCTAGGTACAAAGGACGAGACGGCTTCCAAGCTCATCGGGTTCTTAGACCAAGTGGAGAATTCCTACGGAACACGGGTTAAAAGGATACGTAGTGATAATGGAACAGATTTCAAAAACACTGTAATTGGTGTATATTGCCTCTCAAAGGGCATAGTGCATCAATTTAGTGCACCATATGAACCTCAACAAAATGGGGTGGCCGAACGTAAAAACAGGACACTGATTGAGGCAGCTAGGACTATGTTGTCGGATTCAAAGCTTCCTACCATGTTTTGGGGGGAGGCAGTGAATACCGCATGTCATATTTTAAACCGAGTCATAACTGTCAAATCTTTGAACAAAACGTGTTATGAAATTTTGAATAAAAGGCCACCTAATTTAACTGGATTCGAACCGTTTGGGGTACCATGCACTCTTTTACGTACAAAACATCAACCGAAGTTTGGTGAAAAGGCTGACGAAGGATACTTCCTAGGTTATGTGCCGAACTCACCAAACAAATGGGTTTTTAACAAAACAAATGGTACGGTTGAGATTGTGTATAACATTGAAGTCACAAGTTATACACATGAACCCCAAACAGGTCCGGAATGGATATTTTACTATGATAAATTATTTGAGTCATTTAACATTCCTTTGGATGAAAATGCTGGTACAACCGAAAAGGACATGGTTACGTTACATCTGAATGACGAAGGTCATACCTTTCCAAGGACCACATTTCAATCCGCATCCGAGCATACTGCGACTGAAGATGGATCTCCAGAAGTTACCAATCCAGAGGCAATCAGAATCAGCCAACAAATTCCAACTCTGAAGAAAATGTCCATGAGGAGGAAAATGTGGAAGCTGAGACTGTTCCCCCATTAGGTGAAATAGGATCCAACTTAGGAGATAATCTGACTGTTGACGAGATAGAGACCTCTAGGATCAACAAAAATCATCCTATAGAAAGCATCATAGGAAATCCTAACGACGGTGTGAAGACTAGGAGTAGTTTAAATAACAACACCGTGTTGTTGTCGATGATAAATGACTCCGAGGCATATCATACCTGTCTCTATTCATGTTTTATATCGCAAGTAGAGCCTAAGAATGTGCAAATGGCACTTAAGGATAACTCCTGGGTTGAAGCGATGCAGGAAGAACTTTCACAGTTTAGGAAACTAGAAGTGTGGGAGTTAGTTCCATTACCTCGAGGAGAAGTTGCAATAGGAACCAAATGGGTTTTTAAGTGCAAGAGAGATGATCGAGGTATAGTCACTCGCAACAAGGCTAGGATAGTTGTAAAGGGTTTCAACCAAGAGGAGGGAATCGATTACAACGAGGTGTTTGCGCCAGTAGCAAGGCTGGAAGCCATTAGGTTGTTTCTAGCTTTTGCCTCCTTCAAGGGCTTTAAGGTATACCAACTAGATGTGAAGAGTGCTTTCCTATATGGAAAATGAAGGAGCTGGTGTATGTAGAATAGCCGCCCGGATTTACAGATCCAAAATATCCTGATAGAGTATATCGTTTAGATAAGGCTCTATATGGATTGCATCAAGCACCAAGGGCGTGGTACGAGACTCTATCCAACCATTTATTAGAGAACGGGTTTGAAAGGGGTAGGATAGATAGTACACTGTTTGTTAAGAGAAAGGGAGAACACTTCATCTTGGTACAAGTGTACGTCGATGATATCATTTTTGGATCATCAGACGAACAGATGTGCAAAGATTTCGAGAAGGTGATGAAGTCAAAATTCGAGATGAGTGCTATGGGAGAGTTAAATTTCTTTTTGGGGTTACAAGTTGACCAGAAGAAGGATGGTATGTTTATCCATTAGACGAAGTATGTCTATGATATCTTAGAGCGCTTCGGGATGGAAGGAACAAAATTGACTGCCCATTTCAGCACGCCGATTCAAGTGAATCACAATCTCGGATCGGGTACTGAAAGTGATACCGATGTGGATCCGACGTTATATCGGGCCATGATTGGATCACTTATGTATTTAACTGCTTCTAGACCTGACATTATGTTTGCTGTGTGTATTTGTGCTAGGTTTCAAGCGAATCCGAAGGAGATGCATATCAAAGCTACGATACCTCAAGTCGAAACCGAAGCTGGGACTTTGGTATCACGCGGAGGGAGATCTAGAGTTGGAGGCATTCATGGATTCTGATTACGGAGGATGCAGCTTGACGCGCAAATCAACAACTGGAGGTTGTCAATTCCTAGGAGGGAGACTGGTATCCTGGCAATGCAAGAAACAGACGTCGGTAGCCGTGTCAACGTGCGAGGCCGAGTATGTTGCTGCTGGTAGTTGCTGCTCACAGGTTCTGTGGATACAACAACAATTGCGGGATTACGGTTTGGCTTACACTCAAACTCCAATTAGGATAGACAATCAATCTACAATTGCTATAACGAATAATCCAGTTAAACACAACAAAACAAAGCACATAGACATTAGGCATCATTTTATTCGTGATTGTGCTGAAAAGAACTTAATCAAATTGGTAAAAGTGGCAACGGAAGATAATAATGCAGATTTATTTACCAAAGCATTTGATAAGTCACGGTTTGAGTATTTAATTCAACTGAATGGAATGCGCAACCCAGAGTAATTTGACCTTAGTAGTAGTTTATTTTCTTTTATAGCTGTAGTTTTCTTTCTTTTTATAGTAAGTCTGCTAATTTAGGATAGTTTCTATTTTTAGTAAGTTTCTATTTTTAGTAAGATAGCAGGTTATCTTCTTTTAGTGCTTTTTCTTATGAAAAACAAAAAAAAAAGAGAGAAAATCATAAAAATACAAAAAAAAGGAGAATATCAGAAAAAGGAGTTAAGTCTTAGAAGCATAGGTTCAAAGTGACGAAAATTAGCACAGTCGTTACAAACTCTAAGTGTTTAGGCTTTCACACATAATGCAACTAAAATTCTAAGTGTTATACTTTATTTTAGTTTGATGTGTTGGTAGACATAATACATATAGGGAGTCTCAAGGCAAATAAAATATTCAAGAAAAAGTCAAACGTGTCACTAACTTAGATGTATGACCAATCGGTCTTAATTTTTATGTACAAGACATACAAACTTTGAGTCTAAATGAGGTATGCAAACTTTCTGGCGATGTATGGCAACATCAAATACATCTTAAAATGGAAAGAATATAAATATCATACAAAATTGAGAGTCGAAAACATGTAACTCTGTTGTACGTAAGTGCAGACCTGTTGCCTCTGTTTAGATTCGGGTTGGCAAGATATGTCGCTTTGTTGTACGTCGGTACAGACCTGTCACCGCTGTCTTGCTAACTTTAAGAATAAACCTTAAGTCAAACTAAGACACTTTGTTGTATGAAAATACAGACCTGTGTCCGATGTTTGTCTTTTAAAGAAAGTTTGCAAATACCAACAAGTTAGAATCTTTGTCTGTATGCCTTGATCATAAAAGTATGTCTATGTCTGGGTCACGTAAGATAATTTCATGATAAATAAAAATGGCAAGGGATATTCCGAAATGTAGAATGTTTAAAGGGGTAAATACCAACAATCGACTAAATGGGTATTTCACGACAAACAATCAAAGGAATAAAAATTCCTGAGTGTGAAAGTTTAAGTACTGAAAGTGAATATCTGACATCGCTATCTGATTGAACCTTTCTTTGACTATACTCATCAAAAATGTTTTTGTTTAGCGTTTAGCTTAGGTTGCATATTTTAATAAGTATAGCTTAGGTCTAAGTTAAATTTTTGATTAAAATTTTAAATTTTGTTTTTACTTAGTTTTTATTTTATTTTAGTATATTTTACTTTAGTTTATTTTTATTTTATTTTATTTTATTTTTACTTAGGAAAAAGGTCAAAAATTATGGAGGGTGCATTAACAGTTGGATAAAATAAACACTGCGCGAACAATCTTGCGCTTAGGGTAAAGGATTAGGCATAGTTTATTACGTTACACAATACCGTTGAAAAGGTTGAAAAAGTTGAAGTTATTTCAAGATTTTCGAAATTTTTCTAAGTGTTTTGTGTTATTCGAGTTTAGCTTAAACTCGAAATTGGATGGCCTCGAATCTGTCAGTAGATTCGACTTTGGCAATAGATTCGAAGGTAGGTGTTATAAATAGGTAACAGTACTTGTCATTACTCTTACCTGTTTTCGAATCTGCTCCTTCGAATCTATCCAGCGATCTCGAATCTATTCCTTCGAATCTATCGTTTTCCACAAAAACGACAATTTGTCGAGTTTATTGATAATGTGTTCGATTCTACTGATATATCTAGGTATAATCAACTGGTTGTACAAGATTCATGTAGTTTTATACACCATATAAGCCAAAATCATCGATTTTTGAAGGTTTATGGGTCTAAGTCGTGTTTTTCAAAAATTACAAACTTTGGACCAGTAAATAGTCAAATTAAATACATAAATCAGTGATTAGAACCTAGTTGGACTAATGTATGTGATTTTCTAAGTTCAAAATGGTTAAAATCATGGGTTTTGATGAAGAATTGGACGACGACACTTCGAATCTGTTTGTGGATATTCTCGAGTTTGTCAGTAAACTCGAGAAGACCATGACATTCGAATCTGTCATCAAATTCGAAATAGAGTGTCTTCAAATCTGTACATTCGAATTTGTCATTTTATTTGAATTATTTGAATTTTTCAATTTAAATTTAATTAAACTTGTGGAATTTCATTTGTGTTGGATTTTGTACATACACAAGTTCAAAATAAAACAAATTTGAATTTAAGCAAGTTTATTGATTTTTAATAATTCTAATAGTTTATCTATTGTGCAGATATGGTTGTTCGTGCATTCGTGCAGAAGCATAATATGGTCATTCCCTATGACCATCATATCCCTGAGGCGCAGGGCTTTCGTCAAATGATGGATTTTCTTGTTGAATCTAGGATTGCTTTTGCTTTATCTCACAATATTCAGATTGTAATTTCCTATGTTCGTCAATTCTATGAGCATCTTCAGGTGGACTGCTCTGTCACCCCGACAGTGCTAAGAACAAGGATCGCAGGGCAACCGTTAGTGTTTTCCGCCGATATGCTGCGTCAAGTGTTGCAGCTAGGATCTCAAGAAGAGGAGTCTGGGCCTATTGACTTTCCACTAAGTATTAGGCAAGCGGCTTTTCAAAGGATGGGTTACAGACAGGACGTTACAAAGGCGTCTTACATGAAGAGCGGGCTTATTGGCCAATGGAGATTTTTGGCTCATGTCTTTATGGTTTGTTTTGCAGCAAAGAAAGCCGGTTTTGACTATATAGTCTCGAAGATCCAGTCTGGGATGATCGCGTTAGTGTATAATCGGCCTTTCAGCTTTTCGGAGATGTTTTTCTCAGAATCTGTTCTTCAAATCACCGCTCCAGAGCATCAACAATTTCTGCTGTATCCACGATTCATAATGATGCTTATCAGGCGTTTCTTGTCGAATTTGCCTCAGCTGAATGATATCCAAAGCGTCGCAGTGATGGATAAAAGAATTTTTGCTGATTGCTCCTCACACAGAGGAAGGCTGGCGGTTCCGGTCGAGCGACCGATGTTTGGAGCTGTCTTGAATAGGAATTTTGAAGCCCCAGATACTGCCAATTGGGCAGGGGAAGTTGAAGTTCAACCTAGACAACCACCGCAACAACAACAACAACAACAACCACAGCCACCGAGAGCACAGCCACAAAGGCGAAGACAAAGAGCTACTGCGAGTCAGACTCAGGCATCTAGGCCTTCGACAAGTCAACAGCCAGAAGTACAAGAGGTTGGCCCTTGAATGTCCCAAGTGAATCTGATCAATTGTGTCAGACATTACATGAAATCTGGGAAGCAGGTCCTCACGCCAATGAAGACATATCTGCAATATTAATTGGAGAACTGCTTGAGCCTCCAGAGGGAGAAGAAGATGTGCTTAGAGATGTTGACGAATATGAACCAGAGCAGACTGGTAATGATGAGTCATCATCTGCTACTGAGTCAGAAGAAATGGAGGAGTTAGAGGTTGAAGCTCCAGAGTCCGTATCTACTGAACCAGCAGTTCGGATAGAGACTTATGGATTCAGATTGGTGGTGATTAATGAAGAAGCTTCAAGGCGCAGAGCATCAAGAGAGTCTGATGACTCTGATTTTGAAGAAGAAGAGGTTGCACCGTTAGTGACAAGGCAACGGGCCAAGCGTCACAGATTTATGCAAGGATCGTTTTCAACTTCAGCAGAACAACCAGAAATCCCTCAACCTTAAAACCCTCAACCTCAGGAACCTCAAACCACCATTCCACCACCACCACCTCAAGATGAACCATATATCCCATCGCCGATCATTCCAACTCCACTCCAATCCATCCCATCAACCTCGTCCACATACGCCGACAATCAAAGGTGTCAACAGCTTAAAGCTCGTGTTGACTTCCAACATATCCAAATCTTAGGCCTAACAAAGGCAATCGGTGAGATTCAGACTCATAATGCCAATCTTGATAAGGAGAATGCCGATTTAAAGAAGATGGTGGAAAACGTTCAGGATGAGAACGTAGAGTTCAAGACCTTTGTAGCCGATCAATCGGCTGAGATAAGGTCGATGCGCTCCCTAATTGAGCAGTTAATGAAAAATTTACAGGCTCAGGGGGAGACATCGTGCCGAGATCAAGAAGTGGGCAGGAAGAATGATGATAATGATGAAGAAGACCAAGGCAATGATCCCAGCTCTCAAAGACAGAATGAGCCAGTAGATTTTTCTGCTGCTCAGGCTGCTCAATCTCAGGGGGAGCCAAGTCAAGCAGGAGGAGAAGTAGGTGAAGCTAGTTCATCTAAGCCTACAGATTTTGAGATTAGTGAGATGATTAATGCTCTCATGGATCTTGATGATGATCCGATGGATTTGGGTTTTGATTTTGAAGATGATATGGAAGAGCTGGAAGAGGGTGAGTTTGTGCCTGAAGATATTGTTGACTGGCGATCAGATGATGAGGTATGCGCTGATGAGGACGATGAAGCTGATGAGATCGTCATGCAGCAAAATCCTATCACTGATACATATGTGATAGAAGAAGATGATATTGTTAACAGAGAAGTGGTGAATGCTGCGTTAAATGTTGAGCCATCAGTAGAGGAACCTACCAGAGAACTAATGAATGAAGAAAAAAGAAAGTTGTGGTTCAGGGCTGAACAGAAGGAATTAGAGCTGAAAAGAAGATAAGGGTGCCAGGGACTGGAAAGCTATCAGGATGCATTTTAAGCTGGTCCTTTGATCGAGAACTGCAACTATTCATAATCAAGAGAAAAGACGGGCTCCAGTACCTGAGGCGAACTCTGAAATCATTCAATTCACTGCCAAAGATTGAGATCAAGGCGTTAGCATGGAAAGAACTGATTAATATTGGCAATGATCCCTATGCAGATGTAATTGCAAGAATTATAAGGAAAGAGGGAAGATCAAGGAAGTTGAACGCCTAAATCGAAGGATAGGAAGAAGAGTAGAGGATCCTTCTAGAATTGATCCTCTAACTGGGCGTCCTTGGATGAAGATTCAGTACAAACCAGTAAGATGTCTAAGAAAGGTGCCGCTCAAACCTATGCCACAGAATGTCATGAAGAATCTGAATTGGTGGTATGTCGATGATACGGGAGAAGCGGTAATGGAAGATTTTGAAGAAAATGTGATTCTTAGAATCTATGATCCTCTTCATCTGGTAAACCTTTCTCGAGATGATCTTCAAATTTTGCATGCTCATAAGATCTCTAGTGACACTCATATGGATGGTGAGGCTAGGAAATATGAGAATGTAGTTAAAGTGTGTATTGAAAAAGGTTTGTATGCTGGAAGTAGTTTGAATAAATAATAAACAAAGTTCTTAATCAAATGTGTGAATTATTAGAAGCTATCGTCAAGGGGGAGTCTGTTGGTACATCCTGTGTGACGATAGCAGTCTAAGTGATCTAACATTGTGATTTAGCAAGTATTAGATATATATGTTTATGTGTGGTTGATAATTATTATTGTTTGTGTGTTTGAAGTTAATGTAATGTATTACCAGAAGTTCAAACATAAAGATCAAAGATACAATCAATCATAAGATAAAAACATAAGTTTCTACTCTAAGTTAATTAATTGAATGAGTAAATTCGAATCCTCAAAGGGCTAAGGTTCGAATCTAGGTTAGATTCGAATAAGCCAATTGGGCAGATTCGAATGTGTTGAGTGGCAGATTCGAGAATGTCAGTGAGGGCAAACTCGAATGGGCCTTGGGCCAGATTCGAGTTTAGCCCATGGCAGACTCGAATTAGCCTCTATAATTAGGGATAGACTCGAAATATTATTAGACTTTTTGCAGAATTCGAGAGTGATTAAGCATTAAGCGATTTCGAGTTTATCATCAGTGTTAGTGCCGTTTAGGAGAGAATCAGTTCGTAGGTGCGTTCGTGTGTCGTTCGTGCAGCTTCTGATAGTCTCCGTGTTTTCGTTGAGAGTTGTTTCCGTCTACCCGTTAACGAGGATTCCGCACTCGTTGACGGTTCCGCGTCTAGATAGATCTGTCAGTGCAAGACCTTACATGTCTCCATAACTTCAATGCAAATGTGACTGCGGTCAACTCCAGATCATGAGTTGAATAATTCTTCTCATGTTGCTTCAACTGTCTTGAAGCATATGCTATAACCTTTCCACGCTGCATCAGTACAGTGCCTAACCCCAGTCTCGAGGCATCCGTATACACCACAAAATCGTCATTGCCTTCAAGTAAAGCAAGTATCGGCGCCTCACTTAACGCCTTCTTCAGAACCTCAAAGGCCTCCTGCTGTACAGTTTCCCATACAAACGGTGCATTCTTCTTTCTTAATGCAGTTAAAGGAACTGCAATCTTAGAAAAGTCCTTTATGAACCTCCGATAGTATCCCGCCAACCCCAGAAAACTTCTAACTTCGGTAGCGGAACACGGCGGTTCCCAGTTCTTTATCGCTTCTACTTTGGCTGGATCCACAGAAATTCCAGCCCCCGAAATCACATGTCCCAAAAACTGAATCTGTTGCAACCAAAACTCACATTTTGAGAACTTGGCATACAACTTCTCTTTCCTTAACAACTCTAATAGTTCCCTTAGATGTTCAGCATGCTCAGCTTCAGACTTAGAGTACATCAGAATGTCGTCAATAGACACTATTACAGACTTGTCTAACATCGGTCTGCACACTCTATTCATAAGATCCATAAAGACAGCCGGGGCATTGGTTAACCCGAAAGGCATAACCAAGAACTCATAATGCCCATAACGCGTCCTAAATGTTGTCTTAGGCACATCCTCTTCTCGTACTTTCAACTGATGGTACCCCGACCTCAAATCAATCTTGGAGAACACACTAGCCCCATGTAATTGGTCAAACAAGTCATCTATCCGTGGCAGCGGATACTTGTTCTTAATTTTTAACTTATTCAGCTCTCGGTAGTCAATGCACTTCCTCATTGTGCCATCTTTCTTCTTAACGAATAATACCGGAGCTCCCCACGGTCATGAACTCGGTCGAATGAAGCCTTTGTCCAATAACTCTTGAAGCTGTGTCATCATTTCTTTCATCTCTGTTGGGGCAAGACGATAAGGAGAACGAGCTACCAGTGCAGCTCCAGGGATCAAGTCAATTTTAAACTCCACTTGTCTCTCAGGCGGCACGCTAGACAAGTCTTCCGGAAACACATCCGGGAATTGTGAAACAACAGGCACATCGGCCAAAGTCCTCTTCTCAGCCTTAGCATCAATCGCATATGCTAAGTAAGACTCACAACCCTTTGCAACAAGCTTTCGAGCTTTTGCAATAGTCAACAAACATAGATCCCCGCTTCTCCTATCCCCGTAAATACAAATCTCACGCCCCTCCGGAGTAGTTATCTTTATCATTCGGTTCTTACATACTATATGGGCTTCATTCCCAATCAACCAGTCCATCCCGACTATCATGTCAAACTCGCTGAACTCTATAGGAATCAGGTCCAAATTGAAGACTACATCTTCAATCACTAAGGTGCAATTACGGTATACATGATCTACCTTGACTAGAGTGTTGCTAGCAGTTTCAATATCAAGTACGGCAGATAACTTAGACAGTGGCATGGCAATTTGTTGTGCAAACACAGTGGAAACAAACGAACGATTTGCACCAGAATCAAATAAAACTCTTGCAGGCAAAGAGTTAACTATGAACGTACCCGTAACCACCTCTGGGTTTTCCCTGGCCTCCTCCGCCGTTATCTAGAAAAGCACGAGCCGGTGCCCTTTGTGACTGACCTCGGCGGTTAATTGAACCACCACTTGAACCTCCAGAAGATCGTGTTGATGATGGAGCAGCAGCTGCTGGAGCGTTCTTCCTACAGTTCCTACTATAGTGTCCCCACACCCCACGCTTATAGCAAGCATCTCCTTTCCTTGGGCACTCACTCTGAAAATGACCCAGCTCCCCGCAGCAAAAGCAAGCACGCCCATTAGTGCACTGGCCAAAGTGCTCCAGATGACATTTATTGCAATACTGCGGCTCGGTGTTGATGGAATAAAGCACGAGCACGACCACGATCAGATGAACCAGACTGTCGGCGATAAGACTGCTGAGATGAATACTGTGAAGACCGGGAAGATCCCCGAGTATCCTCCCTCACGTTGGCGCTTCGGCGGTGACGGCTGTGTTGGGTTGGTGGAAGCAGCAGCGGACCCAATCGAGTAACCCGACATAATCAGAATCTGCTCTACATTTCTGGCAGCCTCAAGTAAACCAGCAAATGTAGGGTAGCGAACGTTGCTCATGACCCTCCTAATCTCAATATCCAGACCAGCCTCGAACCTGGTCACCTTCCTTTCCTCAGTATCGACTTGATGAGGCGCAAACAGACTCAGCCTCGTGAACTCCACAGCATATTGGGACACAGTCTTAGTCCCCTGCATCAACGCCATAAACTTTGCCTCCAGTCTTCGACGCTCATCAACCGGACAATACTGCTGAGTGAATAAGTCCGTGAACTCAGCCCAAGTCATCACAAGAACCTTCTCCAATGTCAAAGCATTCACCATAGCGTTCCACCACATAATCGCATCATTGGTGAACATAGCGGTAGCATACCGAACCATGTCCTTCTCAGCACAGTCGCTGATTCGGAATGTCCGTTCAGTTGCCGTTATCCATTCAAGTGCGGCAACAGCGTCTCCTAGTCCATTAAACTCCACGGCCCCATTTCCTTTGAAATCCTTAAACCGACAACCTTTGGGCTTGTTAGATGACCCAGTATTGTCATCTTGTTCCTCATTGTTGCCCCCTTCCTTTTCCTTGTTCTTTCTCTTATCCTCTATTCTCTTAGCTTCAGCCTCATCTCGAGCCCGAAACTGATCCTGAATCATTTTGTTCTGCTCAGCCATCATGGCTAGCATCATCTCCCTTGTTTCTTCAGGTGTCATTCCTCCTCCAGACATGTTCTGAAATAATAAACATATAACTTGTTTAGTAACATGTCATTAATTTAAAGACACCACTCATTTGTCCCGTATGATAGTCAATCTCTTATAATTACTAGATCGTAACCTATCTTAGTTCAGATCATTACTTAAACCACTACATATCATTACCTAATGTTTGAGATCAAGACCTCACGGACACTTGAATCTCAAACTACTGCTTTGATACCATCTCGTGTGACACCCTTGCCACATCAACTACCATTTACAAAACACCCAGGTTAAATTACCATCACACAATAACATAATGATCTGATAACCTAATTTAAGTACGGAAGCATTAAAACACATAATTAAAGTAGTGCAACAGTGTCAAACACCCTACGGTGCTACAAGGTACCATATCTAAGTCTACACACCCAATTAAATTATTACAACATCCAGAATATATTACAACATTGTCTCAAAACATAATTACCGATTAAGTAGTATCAAATCTTCCAAATCTTCACAAAAGACCTAACTAAAAGGTCCAGCTGCTGATTTTCCCTTTCCTGTAAAAATAAAGCAACTGAGGTATAAGCGGATGCTTAGTGGATACACAGATTACGCATTTTATAAATCTTTATGAAGCCCCAAGGGTAACACCGATGACAAACATCGTATACCCTCTTCGTACACCAAGTACAGGAACCAGAGCCGCAGCCCCTTCGAGCCCAAAGCTCGGCATTAAACATACCATCTGAGACAAACGTACGATCGGGGATGACATACTGCCTACCAGAACCTCGGAGGGATCAGCTCCAGGTCATATAGCGCAGTAACATCAGAGTAATCGATGCGACCCACCGGTACATCACTAGATGCACAACAATCGAAAGGACATGCAACAAGTATGAATGTGCATCTAAATCTACGCAAGTTAGTAGAATTCCAAACAATAAATGAATCAACAGGTCTCAGCAGGCAAGGCTAACATAAAACAGATATAAACATGCGAAATCTAATGTACTCACTGTGGGTGCGTAAATAAACTTTAACCGATATAATTTCTCTTTGGAATTTCAACCGGATCCACAAAGTACCCCACTGTGGGTTAAACAACACCACAAGGGACCTGTTAAATCAGTTGCAACAATATTTCGAGTCAAAAGCCCTTTAAATCCATAAAACCAAGTTTTGTAAGTTTTGCAATATTTTTCCCCCATTTCGGGTCCATGTCTAAATTCGAACCATAACTAAGTTTGATCCTAACTCAGGTTCACACCTTATCCTTTGAATAAATTTTGTTATTTTATGTGTTGTCTATGTGTTTCATTCAAAATATTCGAGTTTAGAGAGTGGGTTTTCAAATTTAGGCATCAAATTCGAATTTTAGGGGCTAAATTCGAACCCCCCTTCGAATTTGAGGCTAAACTCGAACCTATAGTGTTAAATTCGAATGTCATTCAAATTTAGGGACCTAAATTCGAATTTAGGGACATAAATTCGAACTCCTTGGTGTTAGATTCGAATATATACTCGAATTTAGCTCAAAAATCGAGTTTGTTCTTGCATTTCGACTGTGTTCTTGGTATTTTCGAGTTTGTTCATATCTACAACTTAAATCCTTCATTTCAAAGCCTAAAATCATGAATATGTCAAGTATTATGCCTAGGTTTGATTCTCTTACACATACACTATCATATTCTATTTAAAACTCAAGCAAAACTAGCTTTATTCATGCAAGAAATGATAAATTCGAAATTCATGTTTTCAAAACCGAAATATATAAACTTAAATGGGTCGATTCTTACCTCAATTCGTACGAAATCAAGAATCCAACCGTAGATTGTTGTAGTACTCCTCGAGATCTTTCCAACAACGTATAAATCTCGAAAATCGGCCGGTCAGTTTGATAGATATCGTAGAGAGAAGTAGAGAGAGTTTCTAGAGAGAGAGTGTGTAGAGAGAGAGAGAGTAAATGTGAAAATGAAAGGCATTTGGCCTTTTTATTCCCATCTTTCCCATTTTGCACATTTCACCCCTCAACTTAATCGGTTCCATAAAATACTGATTTATTCTTAGTTTTATCATTACCAACTTTTATAATCTTAATACTCCATAATAATAATTCAAAGTTTAAATTTTCTTAAAATAACAACAAACTTTCTAAATATTCCAAATACATAATAATTGCTCATAATTCAACTTAATTATAAATTATCCGCCTAAATAGATCCAAATTACAGTAATTGAATTCGAGGATGTTACATAATAAAAATAAATCTATAAAGTAATTTTATTTGTTAAATGTATATATTATTAATTTTATTTGTTAAAGCAAATCAAACTCATTTTATCGAACATTTTCAACCATAAATAATGCCATGACATGGATTGCTAAAGTTTTTTTATCTTGTTACTCTTCATCCGTATGTCATGTGTTAAAAACAACTAACAATAGTAATATCATTAAAAAAAATTTAAATTAATTTGCCTCAAACAAATGTATGTTACTATGTTATACTTTTATTGTATTAATTAATACTTATATAGTTTGATTTTAAGTTTACGTACATTTTATGTAACAAATTATTTATGAAAAAATTATCCACATATATGTGGATTCATAAACTAGTAAACACATAAACAATAAGAAAATTAAATAAAAGTTTATAATTATCCCTTATTGTAAGGTTTTTGATCAGTTTGCTACTAAAGATTTCAGCACACAGGTACAACTTGAAGCTATAGTTAGTTGTACGCCAAACATACCCTTTGAAAATTTAGTTTTCAACAAACCATCCAAATTTCAATTTTGGTTTAGTTTTTTTTATCAAAATACAAATCAATAATTTTCCAATCGAAACCAATTCAAAATAAAAATTTGAATTATATAACATATTATAAATTATAAAAAATATTATCATATAAATATAAATTGTAAAATTAATTACTTTACCTTTTATGTCTTTAAATAAACCATATTCTAGGTTATTTACTCATTTTTATGGTCTTATTATATATGCCTAAATTGCAATTTAATTGTTAGCCTTTTAATTTACTTGAAATTTATTTGGATAATCTGTTTTAAGCATTTGAATTCGGATCATTTTGAATTTCAAATTCCCTTGAAAATTCAAATACAAAAAGACAAAAATCAATTTTTGAAATTTGAACATCGCAACAATTCAACTTAAATAAATTGAAAATAAACAATATTTTTATCACATGATAAATAAATTTATAAACCTAAAAATTTCATTATCTATAATTTCACGTACCAAACAACCATTAATGTAAAATAATAATTTAAATATGGTTGTCGAGATTTTATTTTCAACTTGATTCTTAAATGTGTAAATATGTATTGCATGAACCTTGATGGTTGATAGACAAAACCGGACGTTGTTCTTGTATTTAATTATAGGGCAAATAGCTTGATAAAACAATTGTATGACAAAAGTTCATATATAAATCACATTATTTTATTAATGTTTAAAAAATACAAAAATGGATTGAATTATTCAAGTTCGAAATGGATAAATTTTTTTTTCCAAAATAACATAGAACGTTTATAAATGAGTATTGGGAACAACATTTAATCTAGGTTTAATATTCTTTGATGAAATATAGGCCAGAAATCGTTAAGAAATTAGACCAATGTATTGCATAATATAAAGAAGTTGTTTATCACCCGTTTTCATTTTTGTATGATTGCAAAATCAAATGTTATTTATTTATGCAAATAATTACACTTTTATGGAAATGAATATTACTATATCCGTAAAATTAACGAAGAATCTTGAAAATCAAAAGTCTTTGATAATGCGTGCATAAAGAAGTTGTTTAGTCTTTACTTGAGATAATGTGTGCATGAAGGAAACGTGTATAAAAAAGTTGTTTAGTCTTTACTTGAGATAATGCTTGCATGAATAAAGCGTGTATAAAGAAGTTGTAATTGTTTTAAATAAATCACATTTGTTTCAATCACGCAATTGATTTTTTTTATTTTGTTAAAAAACCCCAATTTTAACGCCAAAACAAAATGGGAAAATTTCAC
The DNA here is from genome assembly GCA_020465985.1 of Centrapalus pauciflorus. Classification (NCBI taxonomy): domain Eukaryota; kingdom Viridiplantae; phylum Streptophyta; class Magnoliopsida; order Asterales; family Asteraceae; genus Centrapalus; species Centrapalus pauciflorus. Next base: position 253,700 of record JAANYP010004076.1, read on the forward strand.
AAAAAACCATCAAACTACAAGTTTTTTTCGATTAAGTCCTTCAATCAATTTTTTTGTCTGATAAGTCCCTTAACTAAATAAAAATCATGAATTTGGTGTATTTTTTAAGAAAAGTTACCGGTGACCTGTTGAGCGAGTTGCAATTGCTGACGTGGATTTTATAAATTCATGATTTTTTTCGATTAAGTCCCCCAACTAAATTATTTTGTCTTATAAATCCCTTAACTAAATTATTTTGTCTTATAAATCCCTCAACTAATTTTTTGCCACATAAATCCCTTATCTTGATAAAACTCATGTTATTTGTTGTTTTATCAATTGTGATTGTTCAATTGACACTCACTTCAGACATACGTGGATGAAAAAAAAAAAGAAACAAACAAAATGATAAATCAAAACGATCATTTTTATTCTTTAAAGTTTAGTCGGGATGAACTGGTTAAATATATTTAAAAATTGTGTCTAGACAAACATAGGATCGAAATAATCATCATTAATATTTTTATATCAAACCAACTTATGTTATCCGTAATAACAGACTTTTAAAAAAATTTATTATTTTCAAACAACCATCGTCGTTTTGAAAAAATATTATTTTCAAACCAACTTATTTTGGTCTAGACAAACATGACATGCTCTGTCATTGAAATAAACATCGTCGTTTTTAAATGTTTAAAAAAATTTCGTTTTATTTTATCGAAAACTTGAAAGGTTTAAGAAGTTCGAGGACTTATTAGGAAAAAAAATGAAATGGAGACTTAATCGAAAAAATTTTATACTTTGATGGTTTTTGCAAAATAGGTTAAAGCATGTTAACCTATTATAACAGGTTAACGGACCAATTTAAAAAATTTAAGCAGTTTGAGGACTTATCGGAAATAAAAAATGAAATGGGGACTTAATCAAAAAAACTTTGTACTTTGATGGTTTTTTGCATAAATTTCCCAAACAAAATTAAAGAAAACTTAACAACATTTTGTTATTCTTTTAAAAAACCAAACAAAAATAGATAACTTTTGTGTAATTATATAAACAAATTTACCATAATTAGAATATCTTAGAATTGCATGTTTTCACAAGAAACAAAATTAAAGATATACACTAGGAGCGTCTTTTAGGGTGTGCGGTAGGCTCGACCGCACAGGGCCCACAACTTCGTAGAGTTTACAATTATAATAAAGATCTACGTTCTGGTCAATACATTTTTTTCTTTTTTTTGCATTTGATGCACACACATAAACATGCACAGGCGCGTTATAATGAAATTAATGTCAAATTTAATTTGATTTTTCTTATTAATATTAATTTCTCACTAATAATCTTTTTACTAGAATAAATTATTTAATAGTCAATGTTGTAATCACAAGCACAATGCCTTCGAAATTAATTGAACGACTTTGACGAACACATAAATAACAAATAAATAAAAATAAATCTATATAAAGTAATTTCATTAGTTAAATGTATTTATTATTAATTTTATTTGTTAAAGCAAATCAAACTCATTTTATCGAACCTTTTCAACCATAAATTATGCCATGACACTGATTGCTAACGTTTGTTGTCTTGTTACCTTTCATTCATATGTCATGTGTTCAAAACAACAAACAATAGTAATATCAACAAATCTTTTTTTTGTTCCCATTAATTTTCCTCAAACAATTGTATGTTACTTTACTATACTTTTATTGTATTAATTAATACTTATATAGTTTGATTTTAAGTTTACGTACATTTTATGTATCAAATTATTTATGAAAAATTATCCACATATATGTGGGTTCATAAACTAGCAAACACATAAACAGTAAAGAAATTAAGTAAAAGTTTATAATTATCCTTTATTGTAGGGTTTTCGATCAATTTGCTACTAAGGATTTCAGCACACAGCTGTAACTTGAAGCTATAGCTAGTTGTACCCCAAACATACCCTTTGAAAATTTAGTTTTTAACAAACCATCCAAATTTCAATTTTGGTTTAGTTTTGGTATCAAAATACAAATCAATGATTTTCCAATTGAAACCAATTCAAAATAAAATTTTGAATTATATAACATATTTTATAATAAAAATTATCATATAAATTAAAATTGTTAAATAAATTACTTTACTTTTTATGTCTTGATAATAAACCATATTCTAGGTTATTTACTCATTTTTATGGTCTTATTTTATTTGCCTAAATTGTAATTTGTTAACCTTTTAATTTACTTGAAAATTGAAATTGATTTGGATAATCTGTTTTAAGCTTTTGAAATTGGATCATTTTAAATTTCAAATTCCCTTGAAATTTCAAATACAAGATAAACAAAAATCAATTTTTGAAATTTGAACATCACAACAATTCAACTTAATTGTAAGCTATCCCTACTCTCCTATTGAAAATAAACAATATTCTTATCACATGATAAATAAATTTATAAACCTAAAAAATTTCATCATCTATAATTTCACCTACCAAACAACAATTAATGTAAAATAATAATATAAATATGGTTGTCGAGATTTTATTTTAAACTTGATTCTTAAATGCTTAAATATGTATGTGCACGAACCTTGATGGTTGATAGACAAAACCGGAGACATTGTTACAGGGCAAATAGCATAATAAAACAATTCTATGACAAAAGTTCATATATAGATCAAATTATTTTATTAATGTTTAGGAAATACAAAATGGATTGAATAATTGAAGTTCGAAATGGATAAAAAAAAATAACAAAGAACGTGTATAAATGAGTATTGGGAAGAACATTTAATTTAGGCTTAATATTATTTGATGAAGTATAGGCCAAAAATCGTTAAGAAATTGGACGAATGTATTTCCTAATATAAAGAAGTTGTTTATCACCCGTTCTCATTTTTGTATGATTGCAAAATCAAATGTTATTTATTTATGCAAATATTACGCTTTTATGGAAAAGAATATTACTACATCTGTAAATTAACGAAGAATCTTGAAAATCAAAACTCTTTGATAATGCGCGCATAAATGAGTTGTTTAGCTTTACTTGAGATAATGCGTGCATGAAGGAAGCATGTATAAAGAATTTGTTTAGTCTTTACTTGAGATAATGTGTGCATGAAGGAAGCGTGTATAAAGAAGTTGTTTAGTCTTTAATTGTTTTAAATAAATCACCTTTGTTTCAATCACGCAATTGATTTCTTTTTATTTTGTAAAAAACCAACTTTTAATGCCAAAACAAAAATAGAGAAACTTTTTAACAACATTTTGTTATTCTTTTAAAGAAAACAAACAAAAATAGATATTTTTTTAGTAATTATATTAACAAATTTACCATAATTAGAATATCTTTAAATTGCATGTTTACACAGGAAACAAAAATAAATATGAACAACTAACAATAGTAATATCAATAAATGTCATGTGTTCAAAACAACTAACAATAGTAATATCAACAAATCATTTTTTTCCATTAATTTGCCTCAAACAAAAGTTTAAAGGTTTAAATTGTAAATTGTAGCGGAGGGTAGCTTTATTTATTGACGATGTAACTAGAAGGGGGTAATGTGTTTATTAACAACATGATGCTTACGTGGATTTTGATCTATATAAATAATTTAGAAAATCCACATAAGCATATTGATTCTTTTCATACTTTTAAAAACACAAATATAGTATCTTTACCGGTAGAACCGGTAACCGGTAATCAAAAGTACCATATCAACAATAAATTTTAAGTACAAGTACCAATGAGATAAAAAAAACTAGATTAGTCATTTGAGTAATTTCAGTAAAGTAACATACATTTGTACAACTTTAATCCTAAAAATAACTACAAATAATATAAAAATAAAATAATTGGTTAGAGACTAAAACTGAAACTAAACTGAAAGTGCAAAATAGTCATTTATAAAAAAGCGATAGGTCAAAAGACCAAAAACATAACAAAATGACAACGATAGGTACAAAAATTGTAATTTCGATGCGAAAAGGACGATAACCATAATTTCTATATAACCACAGGGACGAAAATTGTAATTTACCCTAAATACTATAAAGTATAGAATTAATTAGATTAATTATATCTTGGGCCATTCGAGAAACAATTAGGCAACTTGATGCATTTTGTTTCCACAACACAAGAATATCAAACTCCTTACCATATGGAGTTGTTGGCATTCAGGTATCTTGTCAACTCCATGCTCGTTGAAGATGATGGGTCCTCCGCTTGTACTAGATAATCACCCAAGAAGTCATCCTCGTCATCAACATAAAGTACATCTTGACTACCACAGTTTTGAGAAGATACATTAGACTCGGGATTGTCTAATTTTTCTTTGTACATATTGAAAAAATTCTCAATTATTTTCTCAAGAGCCCATATCAAAGACATAACCTTCAAAGTAATATCGTATGTTGACATGGGATTTTCTTCCATTACCGTGTATTTGACCAATTTTTCAAAGGCATGTCTAAGAAATTCAAACTTCATTTGTGGATCCACTACAACCGCAACTTACATGTATTCGTTGTGTTTCTCGAAGTCGCCCCAATATTTGTCATATTTGTTCCGCATCTCCTTGCCTATCAAACAAATTGGGGTTTCACCTACCAATCCCGAATACGTTTGTGAGCATCACATATTTCTCTAAAAAACAAGTGCTAAACGGTTTTGTATTTGCCAACACTAGTTCCGTTATCTTGAATTTCTCAAGAAATTGGACCACACCTTTGCAAACAACAAAATCCTCATGGTCAGGAGCTCTAACATATCATGCAAACGAAGGATCTATGACACAAAGAAAATAGTTTTGGCATTTTAAAATGGACTAAATATTTCACTATATTGGTAAAAACAAAGGAATAACAAATTACCTTCAACTTCATACTTGAGGAAAACATTTTCCAAATCCATGACAATCTTCAATAACTCGTAAGTCGAGTTCCATCTTGTGGGGCAATCATTGCACAAAATTTCTCTGATTCTACTCCAAGGCTTTATAATGCAATATTTAAATCATGCGATCTGTTGTATCGAAATTCTTATGTATCGAATAACCTTTTACAACCTTGTAACACTAGGTTCATTTTCACTCATCCCGTCTTTCATAATAAGGTTAAGAATATGTGACATACACCTTATGTGAAAGTTTTTTCCCCCGTCATACATGGTCATCTTTTCATTAAAAATGTCATTGCTTTGTCATTTGAAGTTACCTTATCGATGTTATACTCATCACATTCTTGATACCTGTGACATCCCACATTGGTGGGCGAGAGACACCAGGAGACCTTTATAAGGGTGAGGTAACTCTCCCTGACAGGATGCGCTTTGGGATGAAAAAAACCGTGAGGCACTGTGATGAGGTGACCAAAACGGACAATATCCTGTCCCAGTGGGCTGTTAAAAATGGTATCAAATCTGGGTAACGGACCAATGTGTACAACGAGGACGCTATGTCCCCAAGGGGGGAGGATTGTGACATCCCACATTGGTGGCGGAGAGAAGCCAAGAGACCTTTTTAAGGGTGAGACAACTCTCCCCCAACAGGACGCATTTTAGGATGAAAATAAAATCGTGAGGCACCGTGATGGGGTGACCAAAGCGGACAATATCATGTTCCGGTGGGTTTGGGCTGATACATTACCTTAACCTTGAAATGTCCTCTCCCGTATGACTATCTAAAGGTCTAAAGTTAATGATCCTTTTGTGAATGACCCAATTTTCATCAATGAAGTGTGCAGTGATCAACATATAATTCACCCTTTGACACGAGCTAGTGCAAGTGTCGATGGTCAAATGTACCGTATTAAGGGGATTATTTAAGTATGTTAGCAACTTATTTCTTTCATCTAGATAATAATTTGCAACATCTTTTGAAAGTGTAGTTCATGATGGCAAAACAACCTACCCATTTAGTGTGCTAGTATACTTAATAAAAGCTTCTTTTTAACAAACTTAAATGATCATTCACTGACTATAAACAAGTCTAACAATGCCTTTTTTATTCTTTTATCATCATATTTACATGTACTAAGACTTCCCACCCTAATTGCTTCCTTCTTGAATTCAAATGTACTTGGGTTTATTACATGGTTCGGGTTCTTTTTACAAATACGTGCATGTTTTTTTTAAAATATATGCACTGTTCTTATATGGGTTAGTTTTAATAATCGAGCAACAAAACTTGCACTCACCATGCTTCCAAGCTTCTCCATTGTCATCTTTAATATAGACCGCTTTAAAAAACTTCCGACATTTCGTCCTTTCTTTCCCTTCCTTTGGTTCCATTTTCTTTTATGTATTTCTTGTTGCGTACTGTCTTCTATTTGAGTGTCATCGACAAGTACATCATTATCATCCTCCTACAATGTAAAAAATTGCAATCATTATCATATAAATAAATTTAATCTTTAAGGGTATCACGATTAATCAATGAAATGTGCAAAAAATTATCAAATTAACCTATACATAGTGGCAGATCCAGAATATATTATGATTGGGGGAATTAATCATGCAAGGGTAGTCATTAATGTGGTTCGAGGTTTGATAGGACTATAATTTTAAGTGTTTTGGTATCATTTCAGGCTCATTTTAAGCACCGCTACTTCGTAACTTCCATATTATTACTTCAAATTTATGTTTCAGGGTCAAGAAGTCAAATGGAAGTAGCTCGAGAAAATTTAGGGCGAACCGAGCCAGAGGGGGCGCAGGCCTGCGCCACCCTATGCTGCAAAATAGAATTGTTGAGAGATAGAGAGCACTTCCAGCGCAGCCCAGGCCGTACCCCCAGCGCAGGGGGAGCGCAGGCCTACGCTGGTGCGGCGTGAAATGAAAGCAGACGCATTTTGAGCCCAAAACTCTAATTCCCACCTCCTCTATAAATAGAGGTCGATGGTGGTCGTTTTTGAGGAGTTCCGAAGTGTTGAAAGAAGCGGCGAAGCCCTGCCACAGTGGATTCACGAGTCAAGTACGAAGAAGGTGGTTTGCAACCGTTCGAAGCCTACGATGATGTCTCCAACCATTCCCGGTGAAGAGCACACGATAAGCGGCTAAACACCACACCGTTTGCGAAGAATCTATGGCTAAGTTTTACATTCTTGACTTCCAATTATGTTTTGATGTATTTTGTGTTGCTTGAATATTTTATGTGTAATGCAGATAAGCATTCAGTTATTATTATGATTAGATGTTTTGATTGGTAAAAGCAAGATAGTTCATAGTGATGTTAATTTGTGTCGAGTCCATTAGTTTAGGGATTAAGAGAAGTAACGAACGTTGCATGCGCTATGCAATTAATTATGTCTATGTGATTGTTGCATGAAATTCAAGTGGGTAATAACTTATGCCGTCGTGATTCCATAAATGGTTATCTTTAAATTGCTTTGTTAATCGATCCGTTAGTTGTTTGCCGTTATTTTAGTCATAAGTTAGTCATAATCATTATTCCAAACAAATCATCCAATTCACATTTTAATCGGTTTCAATAAACTCAAGAAACTAGCTAATTAACCCTAATTCACATACGCACTCCCTGCAGATTCGACCCTTACTTCGCTAAGCTAATAGTTATATTTTAGGTTATTTCTACGGGCGACAACGACGGCTCGTCAAAGTTTCACACATCATGTGTTTAGTCGGATAATTTGGCTTGATGGACTTTTTCACGTGTCTTAACCCAATTGTAAGTTCGAAAGAATTAAAAATTAATAATAAACACTGACAATTTATCTAAATTCATCAAATAAATAAATTGACCAACTAATAAATATTTATCAGTTTAATCAAATAACATTAATATTTTGAACAAATAATATTATAATTAACTAAATAAAAAAAAGGATTCCAAGCATAAAAAGATAATTTCACAATTAAATTTTATGAAACTTTTTTACTTACTTTCATTTTTCAATATGAAAAATAAAAACATAAATCAAACAAATAACATTTCTCTTTATTCATTATCTTCATACTTATTGTATAACGTAGTACAAATCATGTTATTAAAATGACTTATGCTCTGTATAAGTTAAAAAGCAATCATAGCCCTTACTTACCTAAATTACCACAATACAAAGCAAAATCAATATAAGAAGCTCTCTTTTCACTGCTCTAGCTAGTTGTTGGGACACTTGTCGAAGTGCCTGTGAACTTCAAAGGTGTGGTCTCCTTCACAGTATGACGGAGGGGGAAGTTGATGAGGTTATAATATTATGTGTTTTCGGTATCATTTAAGGCTTATTTATGCACTTTTACTTCGTAACTACCACACTTTTACTCCATAATTGTGTTTCAGGGTCAAGAAGTCAAATGGAAGCAGCTTGAGAAAATTCAGCGTGAAACGAGCAGGTGGGGGCGCAGACCTGCGCCACCCTACGCCCTCAAAACAGTGGGATTTTGAGTTAGAGAGCATGTAGGTCCCAAAAGGTTTGCTTAGTTTGTTGTTCTAAGCTATAGGGGGGGGGGGGTGGTGGTGAATACAACTATTTAATTTTTCAACACACTTTCTCAACGTTTGTATGTATACTATCAACAAGTGTTAATTACAAACAAGTTTGAACTACGGAATGGTTCAAGATGAGATGACAGAAACAACAGAGACTACTAATCTAAGACTCACTCAGACTAGTTAAAATGAATACACTCACAAAGATGAACTCACTAATATTACAAGACAGATAAAGACAACTTGAACAAGAACAACTTGGACACACTTAACTGTTTTATTCAAGCAGACTTTGCATGCATGAAAACACACTTCTTTGCACGTTCTGAATATCACAGCTTCCTTTTATACTCTCACTGAGAATCCCATTGAAGTTTCCTCATTTTCTTCGACTTTGTATACTGATCTTTTGGTCTAAGACAATACATGAGGACATGGAAACATATTCCATAAAGTGTTTAGCCTTTTCACAAAGAACGGGTTCTGTTCACAAAGAACAGAACACTTAGAATTTGTCCAAGCTACTCAACAGGTTAAAGCAGCGTAGACAGTTTATGTCCAGCCTGTTCAACAAAATAGAACAGCTTGGACAATCTGCCTTAGTTGCAACAAATGCAACAAGGTAAGCAGCTTTGACTAATATTATCAAGTTTCAATAAGGCATTAACAGGCCTTAAATTATACCTTCAAGTGCATCAAACGTGTTTGATTAATAATCTCCCCCTAAGATGTATAACAGGTTTGACTGAGGCCTTTTTGTGCCTAAGAATCACCCCCTATTTGCAATAATCAGTCTAAGCTGATTCTATCAAATATCACTATATATTTTTACATTACATTTGTTGAAATGAAATTGCAACATTGAAGTAAAGTAAAAAGATCAGTTTATATATACACTGATATTGACTACAAACAACACATGTTTTCACATAAGTACAACTGATGTACTAAAGTAAATTACAACTAATGTAAAAAGACATATTACAACTGATGTAATAAAGTACAACTTATGTACAAATAGAGTTTCAACAAATTGGACTGTTGATGATGGGAGCAAATAATGGCAAGCCTGTCCAACTTATAGACAACTTCCATTCTTCATCTACTCAGCAGTAGATGGACCTTCAAGCTGTGGCCTTTCTTCAAACAATTGTTCAAAGTGCTCCATGGTCTCTTCAATTTCTTCTACTTCATCTCTAAGAAACATGAAGTCAGGATCTTGAAGTTCTCCTCTCTAATAGAAGCCTTTAAGCTTTTTCCAGATAGCTGCTCTTCATTTTGATGATTGCTTGAAAGAGTTGGAGAGTCTAAATGCCATGAGCTGCTTGAGACCAACCTTATGCAGATCAGAGGCTCTCTAGAAACACATTTTCTTTGTTAATGAGTCTACAAAGAATGCACCAAACTCAGGCTCTTCTATGAGTTTGGCTTCCTTAGGCTCAACACCCCTGGGCAGGCTGTGATTTACTCCTTTGATTTCAATAACTGAAATGCCTTGATCGATCATCATTAGGAGTTCCTCAAGCTCTGTATCCTTCCTCTTTCTCCTGGGCTTAATTTTGGGTTCCACCACTGAGGTACCCTTAATTTGTTCTTCAGAGATCATACCCAGGTTTTTGACTCTCTCCATCAGCATTTTGACATATGCCCTGATAGTCTTAGCAGTTTCAGATTTTGACTGACTCTGGGCAACTGCCAATTCAACCCATTCTCTGTACCCCATGCAAGCAACATCAACATATTCATATGCTTCCAATTCTGGACCCTCAGCACCTAGCCTGGTTATCTGAATCTTTCACTGCTTGCCTTTCTTTGCAATGGAGACAACTTTGATAATTGTTTCCTTGGCAAGTCTTATGTTTGCCACATCAAAGAATTTCTTTCTTGCCAAGTTGTCAAAGTGTACTTGGGCTCTTACTGAGGAGGATGCAGGCTTTGACTTGGTCACTAAGACCGGTGCACTCTTTTCTTTCTCTCCCTCTTTCTCAGTCACTGACTCTTTTGCAGACTCTAATAGTTTCCTTTGAAAATCCAAGGAAGGCATTTTAACTTTTTTTGCCTCCTTATATGCAAAGGCCTTGGCAGAGGCTTCTTCCTTCTTTTGTCTTTCCAAGATCTCAAGCTGCTCTTCTTTAAATTCATAATAGGTGTCTAGTGCAACACCCATTTCTTTGGCTTGTGATTTGTCGAATTTGAGTTAAGCAGCCTTGAGATAGTCAGTGTCCGCTGAGGCTTTTCCTTTACCCTTTGCTGTTGTGGCTATCACAACTTCAGTCTCCTCTTCCTCCTCTTTTTCAGTTTGTTCTAGAATCAGATGTCTCCTTCTGCTTGGCTTGTCCTCGGGAATGGATTCCTCCCCCTTAGATGGTGCAGGGCTTGGAGATCCAGCCTGAGTAGGCTGAGCAATTTCAGAGATTTTGGAGACACCTGCAACAGGACCTGTTTAAGAAAGACCTGCTGCTTGCCCTGTTGAAGCTGATTTCTCCTTAGAGGGAGATGAACATTTCTCCCCCTTAGCCTTGGTCTTCGAGGCAAATATCTTCTCCCCCTTTGAAGGAGATGGCACAGAGCCTTCAACAACAGGTCTGCCTGAAGGAACGGATCCAACAGGCTGAGTAGTAGCAGTTTTGGCAGCAGGCTTGGAACCAACAAGGCTGTGCACTAAGAAAGCCAAATTGTCCTTGACCTCTGCAAGTTAGGTAATACAGGTTTGAAGAGAAGAATGAGAAATGGCAAGGGATGACCGCTAAGCAAGGGATGACAACTGAGCAATAGCTTCCCTGTCAGAAGCTGTGAACACCAAAGTTTGAAGTCGTGCAAGATTCAGTTCAAGAGAATCTAAGTTTGAGGACACATATTTGGACAGAGAAACCACTAAGGTATTCAAGCTGGCCAAAGTGGAAGGGAGAGTGTTTGATCAAGTGTCAACGAGAGCTGACAGCTGTTGGGAAACATCTGACAGTGTGGACACGGAGACCTGTTGGGTAGAAAGAATTGATGAGAGGGAGTAGGATAATTGTTGCAGTTGTGCAGTGAGTGCAAGCAGCTGAGAAGAGTGATCAACTTGGGGAGCAGGGGTTAGGAAAGAAGTCCTGAACGAATCAAGGAACCCCTGAAGCTGGGCAGACACAGAGTCTGAAATGATTGAAGGGAGGGAGGTCATAGAGTTTTCCAAAGAGCTAACTTTGTTTGTCAGCACAGACAGCTGATCCTTCAAAGATAGATCTTTAGGGGATAGAGGTGTTTGGGTTGACTGTTTGGATTGGGTGGAGGGTGAGGAATGTGGTAGTGATGGTGAGGATTGAGGAGTATGTGGATCAGTAGGTGAGGGTAGGGAGACTCTGGAAAGTAATTCCATATCTTGGGCATAAGTTAAATGGCCCAGCTTGGAAGGGTCAAGGGGACCTTCAGCAGTGGATGTTACTGTATCATGAGGTGAAATGGTAGGAGTTGGTGGCCTTTCAGATGCTGCTGGTATTGTAGCACCTTCATCAAGACCTGGGGTTGTTCCCTCAGTAGTAACTTGGTCTTTAGGCACCTCTTCATGTGAAGATGGGATGTGCATTTTAACATCATCAGTGGTGAAAGCTGATGATGGAATGTGCACTTGGGGAGCAGCCTCACCAGAGGGATATTCTATTCCCTCAGGTTCATCAGCTTGAGTTGTAGGTCCTTCAACAACTGTTGGGGGTGGAACAACTGCATCACCAGGAGCAGAAGTTTGAGGCTGATCTGCTGGATGGTCTGTCCCAGTAGTTTGGGCACCTCATGCAGACTCAGATTGTGTATGAGAAGTATGAGGTGGTGACTATGTGGACTCAGTGTGGAGTGGAGATGGCTCTTATCTTTCAATGTCTTCAGCCTGTTGAGAGGCTTGGACAGTTGATGTGTTGGTCTTCATTTGTACAACTGGTTCCTGTTGGGAGGAACCAGAGGGCCTAGGCTGACTCAGGGTGGACTCATGTTGGAGTGAAGCCTGCTCCAAGTTTGCTGCACTTTCTCCCAAAATAGGAGAAGTAAAAACAGCAGGGGTTGCTTCTTTGTCAACTGACTCCTGTTGGGAGGGGTCAGAAGGGCTAGTTTGAGAGGATGGTCTCTTTTTGGCTAAGGATTTGCGTCTGTTAGAGGATTTGAGAGATGAAGTGGAGGATGGATGTTGTGAAGAAGTGATGAGAGGTTCTGTTTGGACTTGTGATGAGACTGGGTTAGGAACAGGGAGGTCAGCCTGTTCCATGGTTTCATGTGCCACAGAGGCACCAGCCACAAAGGCTTCAGGTTCAACATATGAACCAGGGTGAGGAGTCTGCTCCCCCTCAGCCACTGAGGCTGATGGGGGCAGACTTAGCTATTTTAGCCTTCTTGCGGACAGGCTCAGCTTCAGTTTGTTTCAAGGCCCTCTTCACCAGTTTAGGCCTTGATTTAGATTTTCCCTTGTGGGTAGTCACTGGATCCACCTTCTGAGTAGAAGGTCCTTCCAATAAACTAAGTAACTTCCTCATAGGTGTTGACAGAGGAGGTTCATTTCCAAGAACTGGGGTATAAAACACTCTAATCCCAATAATAGGGAATGCAGCAGTAGTCAATAGAGGTTGAGAGTTATACAGATGCTCACCACAGATGTGTTTGAAGATGAGGCTTAGGAACCTTGGATATCAGCTGCTGGTCGTTGTTGTTGCTCCACCAGATTCCTTATATTCAGGAAAATCCATCTTGCCATGTTCAGTGTAGTCCTATCCACAAACTGTAGGACTATGGGAATCTCATCTCGGCTAAGCTGGTCAAAAGAACCAACTTTGCTGCTCAGGCTCATCACCACTGAGGCGAAGAGGTAGCTGTAAGTAGGAGATAGATCCCTTATGAACAAAGTAGCACCCACCTTAGGTTCTGCTACACCACATAAGCGTAGCAGGTTGCCCATTTGCTCATTCTCTGGCTGGGGTTTGTCATAAGTGTCATCCACTGGGAGATGAAGAACTTTCCTGAGAAGAGCAGTAGTTATTTCAATGGTTTGAGTGCCATTGAGTATGGTTCCTCTGATGGTTTTGGTATATGGGTCATAAGAACATGTGTACCAGAACTCATAAACCATCTCCTGGTACATGACACGAGGAGAGGTAGTCATTGCGTAGTGCAGAGGATGGGCTTGAAGGAAATCCACCATAGGTTCATAACCTTTTCCCACATAGTTTTTGGGAATGGTCAGGTTAGCAATGTAGTTGGTGGGTTTTAGTGTGAGCATGGTGTTGACAGTGGGATGTTTTACTACATCATCACCAACAAACATAGGTAAAAGGGGATTGTATTGGTGAGCCATCTAGGAAAGTAGGAGAGATGCAGGATGTTTCGACACTTAGTCTGTTTAGGGTTTATCAGGAAGTTATGGAAGCAGTAGGAAGAAGAAGAAGATGAAACACTGGTTTTGGTATTTATAGGATAGTGAGTAGGAGAGAGAAAGATTTGGGCGGTTGATTTAAAATGTTCTTTGATGGAAAACGGAACGGTTTGCCATGTCAGAACGGTTGTCAGACCACTTGACCTTTTTAACTACTAACACACGTAACAAACATTATCCGTATGTAATTAAGTTAAATAAATACGTAATTTAAGTAACTTAAACGTGAAGAAAGATAAGTAAAACTGATGTTCCAAGTTGTTGTTCAAACCTGTGATGAACAGGTTTTATCACAAACTGGTCATGCTTCAAGTTGTTCATGTAACTTGTGCAGCTAGATGAGAACAGGTTTCATCGTGAAACCTGTTCAATAGTTGAACAGGTTACAAGGCATTGCCTTTTATGACAGATTAAGAGAGTGAAAAGATTGGAAGTTTGTACATCAGAATAGGTTTGAGATTAAAACGTATTTTGTCAAGCCTGTTATATGTCCAAGCTATCCAAGTTTTCAGAAACTGGCTAAGTACAGGGCAAGTAAAACCTGTCCTGTCCAAGCTGTTCTGTGAAATCTGGACAAATTTGAACAAGTGATCTATAGAGCATCAATGACACTTGTCACTTTTATTTAACATACACAGCTTGCTTACAAGGTAATTAAACATGTTTTCATCAAGAGGCTTGGTGAAAATGTCTGCAAGTTATTCTTTTGTGGAAATAAAACTTACCTTCACATTACCTTTCTAGATGTGATCCTTGATAAAATGATGTCTGACTTCAATATGCTTTGTTCTAGAGTGAAAGATTGGATTGTTGGAGATAGCTATGGCAGTTGTATTATCACACAGGATTGGAGTTTTCCTATATACAAGGCCATAATCCTCAAGCTGATGCTGCATCCATAGAGTCTGCCCACAGCAGCTTCTAGCAGCAATGTACTCAGCTTCAGTAGTAGAAGTAGAAACTGAATTCTGCTTCTTGCTACACCAACTTATCAACTTACCACCAAGGAGTTGACATCCACCTGTGTGATTTTCCTGTCTAGCCTGCAGCCTGCAAAATCAGAATCTGAATAACCAATTAGTTCAAGGTTGGAGTCTTTGGGATACCAAAGACCCAAACCTGGTGTACCATTTAGGTATCCGAAGATTCTTTTTACAACAGCTAGATGTGATTCCTTAGGGCCAGCTTGAAACCTAGCACATAAATAGGTAGCAAACATAAGATCTGGTCTACTAGTAGTTAAATATAGCAAGCTCCCAATCATGCCTCTGTAAGGGATGATACTGAAACAGCTTCGCCATAGGCATCACCATCCAATTTACATTGGTTGCCATTGGGGTTTTGATGGGAGAACTTTGATCAAATTTAAACTTTTTCAAAAGATCTAAGGTATACTTTCTTTGATTAATAAAATTCCATTTGAGGATTGTTTAACCTGTAATCCTAGAAAGAAAGTAAGTTCACTCATCATGCTCATTTCATATTTGGATTTCATGAGCAGTGAAAAGTTCTTGCATAATTGTTCATTAGTAGTTACAAATATTATATCATCCACATATATTTGAACAAGCATAATATCAGTTTTCACCTTCTTTATGAACAATGTGGTATCCACTTTACCTCTGGACTAACCATTGCTCATAAGGAAATCAATAAGAGTGTCATACCAGGCTCTAGGGGCTTGTTTTAGACCATAGAGAGCTTTGTCCAACTTATAGACAAAACCTGCATGTAGTTCACTTTCAAAACTTGGAGGCTACTTGACATATACTTCTTCCTGCAGCTTACCATTCAAAAATGCACTCTTGACATCCATTTGAAATACCTTCATGCTTTTGTGGGTAGCATAGGCTAGAAACAAACGAATTGCATCTAACCTGGCCACTGGAGCAAATGTTTCATCATAGTCTATGCCTTCTTCTTGCCTATAGACTTGAGCAACCAGTCTTGCCTTATTTCTAATGACATGACCTTGCTCATCCATTTTGTTTCTGAAAACCCATTTGGTGCCAATTACAGTTTTACCTTTAGGAACAGGGACCAGCTTCCATACTTTGTTTCTCTCAAACTGATTGAGCTCTTTTTGCATGACAGTGATCCAATAGGCATCTTTAAGTGCATTATCTACTATCTTAGGCTCCATTAGGGACACAAAGCTAGAAAACACACAAAAGTTTCCTAAGCTGTCCCATCTTGTTTGTACCCCTTTGTTGATGTCACCAATTATTTGATCATTGGGATGACACTTGATCCACTTAGGATCATATTTCAATGAGGATTCTCCTGTATCATTTTTAGTTTCATCAGGCCTGGCAGAACAGCTTTGAAGATTTTCATACATACTGTTCTTTTGAGCCTGTTCACTTACTGAACATGAATCTCTATTGTTGAACATATCTGCAGAGGATTCAGGGAAACCAGCATTGATTGGTTCTGGACATCGTGCATTAATTATGTCAGTACACTTGTTCACACAGGGTGTATCAACATAATCATCATTATGTCCATTGTGGTTAGCAGGTTCCATTCTGGGTGAAGTGGAAGCTTTTGAGTCCTTTTCCTCATCATTTGGATGCATAAGATCATCAAAGTTGAACTCTCCTGAAACTGATTCAGGAACAGTTTTGGTAGAGGCATTCCTAGACTCCTCAAAGGTGACATTGATAGATTCATCTATCACCTTTCTTTTGTAGTTGTATACTCTGTAGGCTTTAGAAACAGCAGAGTATCCAACAAACTCACCTTCATCAGCTTTAGATTCAAATTTTTCCAGTTGATCCCTCTGATTCAGAATGAAGCAGGGGCATCCAAACACATGGAAATAGCTTATATTTTGCCTTCTCCCTTTGATTAACTCATAAGGAGTCTTGTTGAACCTTTTCACCACTAAGGATCTGTTTTGAGTGAAGCAGGCAGTGTTTACAGCTTCAGCCCAAAATGATGAAGGCAAACCTGATGCACACATCATAGTTCTAACAGCTTCAATGAGGTGTCTATTCCTCCTTTCAGCAACTCCATTTTGTTGTGGAGTTCTTACAGCTGAAAAGTTTTGTGAGATCCCTCTTTCTTCACAGAAGTCCTCAAGAGTACTGTTTCTAAATTCAGTACCATGATCACTTCTAAGCTGCTTGACTTGAGCAGAGTTTAGAACTTCCATCTTTTTGATAAATCCAATAATATCTCTGGCAGCCTCTCCTTTGGTCCTTAGAAAGATCACCCATGTAAACCTGGAGAACTCATCAACCATTACTAGAGTGTATCTTCTACCTCCTGGACTTGGGACACTGACAGGCCCAAACAAGTCTATGTGGATTAAGAAGAGAGGAGTAATCAATAGAAAAATTATGCTTGGATTTAAAAGACGTTTTTCTCTGCTTACCTTTCTCACAAGCTGTGCAGAGTTTATCCTTAACAAAGGTTATAGAAGGCAAACCTATTACCTACTCTTTTTTACAGAGTTTGTTGATATTCTTGAAGTTCAGGTGTGATAGCCTTTTGTGCCATAACCAGTTTAGGTCTGCATTGCTCCTTGAGATAAAGCAGGTTTCAGTTGTGGGATCAGCAGATTTCAAATCCACAACATATACACTTTTCTTCCTTTGTGCACATAGCACAACCTTGCCTTGGGGATCCAGTATGTATCCCAGGTTCTCATCAAAGTTAACCTTGTA
Organism: Centrapalus pauciflorus; assembly: GCA_020465985.1. NCBI lineage: Eukaryota > Viridiplantae > Streptophyta > Magnoliopsida > Asterales > Asteraceae > Centrapalus > Centrapalus pauciflorus. Next base: position 271,175 of record JAANYP010004076.1, read on the forward strand.
GCCAGCATCACACAGTTGGCTAATGCTAACAAGATTATGTTTTAGCCTAGACACATAGGCTACGCTTTTGAATATTGCAGCACCAGCTTGAAGGGTTCCATATTCTTCTGTGGATCCCTGAAAATTATCACCAAAGGTGACTTTTGGCCCTTCTTCAGGCCTGAGATCACTCAGCAAATCTTTACAACCTGTCATGTGGCCTGAGCAGCCGCTGTCCAAGTACCAAACCTGGCTTGGTTGTTTAACCTGCAGTGTGTCATGGGAAAATATTAGTTTTTAGGGGAACTCATCATAAGGATGAGTTCTCCTTCTTCATCAACATTTGTTGATGGACCACTTAGATCTACACTAATATTTCCAATTTGGATTGTATCAGCTTGGATACTCTCCTCAATGACCATGTTACTTCCAACACTGCTGATTTTTGCAATGTTGGAACTAGCAGTGTCAGCATGCCTCATGTCCTCAGTTTCAGGATGGTCTTTGGCCATATGAGTCTTCGTCCCACATTTATAGCATTTTTTCTTTTTAGAGTTTTTGGAAGAAGTACTCCCAGAAAACACATTCTGGGATATCCTTGTCGGCCTTCTCAGCAGGTTTAGCAAACTTATTACTATTTTTAGAAGAACCAACAGTTTGAGTGGAAGGCACAATAGCAACAGCTTTACCTGTGTCATCTTTCCTCTTTTTTGGAGGGCAGAGATCAAATATGGGAAGTTTAATTGGCTTTTATCCTTCCACAGGTTTGGGAAACTTATTCCCGGCTTTCTTAGGTTGAGCAATGGCTTTGCCCTTGCCTTTACTGAGATGTGATGAATGTTGCCTATCAACATAATCACTGCTTCTGGTTTTAAAAGATTTTCCTTCGTTGATAACCAGTTTTCCACTATGATTTAAAAACTTATTTGAAATCACAGCAGATTTACTTTCAACATGAGACTTACCCCTATTGAAAGCAGGTTGCTTTCCATTTGAAAACTTTTTCTAAAAATGTTCAGCATCAAAAGGGTTAACAGGTTTCTTCCCATCAGCTTTAGATCCAGAACATGTCTTGTTGACAGGTTTAGTGTCAAAAGCTGCAGGTTGAACTTGTTTTCCCCTTCTTTTGTTTGTGTGAACCAGCTATGCTTTTAGCAGGCTAATTTAATGGAGAACACATTCCATCATCAGTCTTTAAAGCTTTTTCACACAAACTGTCAGTGTTTTGAGGCCTTATAAACTCGTTTGTTGAGATCAGCTTTCCATTTAATCTTTGAATAAAAGTACTTGGAAGCATACCAAGAGTGGATAAGTCTTTTTCCAGATTATTTATCTCAATAATTGAAGCTGTTGTATCAAGATCCCCTCCAAGATAGGCTTGGATTTGAGCAGGGATCTACTGACTGATACAGTGGTTAACTTTTTGTGCTGATTGGCACCAATAGTCAACAATCTTTTGAAGCTTGGCATGCTTTGAGTCTGTTTCTCTCTTTTCTTCTAATAAAAATGGTGTTTATGTGTTTTACTTCATCAAGTTCAGTTTTCAACTTATGAAAGTTGTCCAGTTCATTAGATTTTGTTTCAAGATCTGTTTTTAACTTGGAGATCTCAGACTTCAAAGCATCATGCTTCTTAACAGCAGCTTTTAAATCAACAAGTAGATATTCAAACATTTTAACTTTTTAATCAGAACTGTAATCCATAAAATTTTGTACCTTATACATCATAGTTGGGTTCCAGTTCTCTAAGCTGCTGAGAGCTTCAGCTTCAGCCAAGTCCTGTTTGAAGTTGCATGTTGAGGGGACATCAGTGTTGGGCATCAAAAAGTTGTTGTCTTCTTCATCAGATGATGAATCAGACTCCTCCTAGTCACAAGTCTCATCCATGAGTCCTTTCTGCTTGTTGGAAGCCACTGAGTCTTCCAACTTTCTCACCTTAGCCATGGCCATTAGGTACTTAACCCTGTAGCCATCGTCTTTATTTGTATTGTATGGTTTGGATGAGGAGCCAACAGCTTTAGACACACAGTCAGCTGCTATATGGCATGTTTTGCAACATTTAAAGCACTCAGTCTTAGTTTTGTCAAATGCTTTCTTTTCGATAGCACCTGACTTCTTTTGCAGCATCTTTCCACCAAACCTCTTCTTATTGAATTTTCTGACAAGCATAGCAATCATCTGCTCATCATCAAATACAGTAAGGTCTTCACAGTCTTCTTCCTCTGATAATTCTTCTATTTCATCATCAGCCTGTTGATCAGCTTGTGTGAACACATCACACACCTAACCAGCAGGTTGTCTCACGCTGGCCACTAAGGCAGCACCTCTTTTGGACATCTCTAAGGCATTGCTTTTCTATTGCCTTGACTGTTTATATTTCAGCAAGGAGTAGAGATTCACAAGATCCATGCCTCTGATGGTGCCTGAGTTTCTGAGGATAGTAGAGAAATAATTCCATTCCTCAGGCAGAATGTCCAAAAATTTGTTCACCAAAGTTAAGCTATCTTTAGTAAAGTTAAGCTGTCATTTGTTCACCAAAGTTAAGCTGTCATTTATCAAGGCAGTGAACCTGGTGTAGCTTTCAGCGAGTGACTCCTTTGGCTTTGCAAAGAATAGTTCATATTGTCTAACAAGATTGTTGATCCTGTTATCCAGTGTGATAGTGGGACCATCATAGACGGTACACAAAGTATCCCACATCTCCTTTGCAGTCTTCATTTTCTCAACCTATTTGAACACATCATCAGGAAGAGAAATAACAAAGTTGTTCCTAGCCTTTGCATCAAGAGCAACCAGCCTTTTGTCTTCATCAGACCATTGAGCTTTTGCCTTCTCAATAGTCCTGACATCAGGAACAGCTCCTTCGGCAGCAAGAGTTATAGTAGTAACAGAGGTTGGCACATAGGGACATTCCATTACTATCTATGGTAGTTGTACATCCAGATTCTCCAAGTAGAGCATCATTCTGCACTTCCATCCAGAGAAGTTCTGATGATTGAATTTTGGAGGCTTTGCCATTGAGCCATTGTCATAGTAAGAGGAAGAGTTGGCAGCACTGTTGTCCATGATGGGTAATAGGGAGTAATGAGAGATCTAGAGTTAACACACACTCTAAACTGCTCTGATACCAGTTGTAGTTCCCAAAAGGTTTCCTTAGTACGTTGTTCTAAGCTATAGAGGGGGGGGGGTGTGAATACATCTATTTAAATTTTCAACACACTTTCTCAATGTTTGTATGTTTATTATCAACAAGTGTTAATTACAAATAAGCCTGAACTACGGAATGGTTCAAGCTGAGATGACAGAAACAATAGAGACTACTAATCTAAGACTCACTCAGACTAGTTACAATGAATACACTCACAAAGATGAATTCACTGATATTATAAGAAAGACAGACAAACAGCTTGAACAAGAACAGCTTGGCCACACTTAACTGTTTTATTCGAGCAGACTTTGCATGCATGAAAACACACTTCTTTGCACATTCTGAATATCACTCTTGGTTATCTCACATTCCTTAGAAGCTTTCTTTTATACTCTCACTGAGAATCCCAGTGAAGCTTCCTCATTGGACGTAGAGATAGTGGAATGTCTTTCCAAAAAAACAAAAATATTTTTCTGCACGTTCTGACAAAGCAGTATTTGTCTTTATATTGCAGAATCTTTGTCTTTTCCTTTTTATCTCTGTTGCAGAAGGCTTTAACCAAAAGAGGAATGTCAACTTTAAACCTTTTATCTTCTATTATGGCCATTTTGATATAAGAAATGGTTTGTCACCCATTTCAATTATCCACTTTGTCTTCATGTAACAGAGTAGTGTGGGCAGTCTTAGCAGCTTCTGTTTTTTCCACATTGTCTTCAACTTTGTAAACTAATCTTTTGGTCCAAGACAATACATGAGGACATGGAAACATATTTCATACATGTTCACAAAGAACAGAACACTTAGAATTTGTCCAAGCTGCTTAACAGGTTAGAGCAGCGTAGACAGTTTATGTCCAGCCTGTTCAATAGAATAGAATAGCTTGGACAATCTGCCTTAGTTGCAACAAATGCAACATGGTAAGCAGCTTTGACTAATATTGAAAATCACTTATCAGGTTTCAATAAGGCACTAGCGGGCCTTCAATTATACCTTCAAGTGCAACAAACAGGTTTGATTAATAATCTCCCCCTAAGATGTATAACAGGTTTGACTGAGGCCTTTTTGTGCCTAACAGAGCACTTCCAGCACAGCCCATCGTAGCCCTGGCCGTACCCCAGCGCAGACCAGGTCTACGCCCATGCGGCATGAAAACCCTACAACCGCTTTTTTGCATCCAAAACCCTAAACCACTCCTTCTCTATAAGTAGGGAGCATGTGCGGCCGTTTTTGGGAGTCCCGAAATATCATTTTATGTATTGATGTGTTTTATGATTCTTGAATATTTTGTGTAATGCAAATCATATACATTTGGTTTTTATTATGAGTAAATGGTTTAATTGGTAAAAGCAAGATAGTTCATAGTGATGTTATTATTTATGTCGAGTTCATTAGTTTAGGGATTAAGACAAGTAATGAATATTGCATGCGCTATGCCGGGATTTATGGATTAAAGCGTTTATGATTAATATGACTAATTAATTGGTTATGTCTATGTGACCATTGCATGATCTTCAAGTGAGTAATAACTTAAGTCGTAGTGATTTCGTAAATGGTTATCTTTAATTCGATTTGTTAATCACTTGTTATTTGCTTGTCATTGTTTTAGTAGTAATTTAGTCGTAATCACCATTCCAAACAATCAATAAATTCGTAATTTAATCGCTTTTATAAACCTAAAGAAAATAGCAATTTAACCCTAATTGACATACGCACTCTTTGCGGATTCGACCCTTACTTCCTTATGCTAATAGGTAGCTTTAAGGTTATTTCTACGGGCCACAACGACGACTCGTCAGATTTTGGTTTTATCCGGGGAGTGGTAACGCTAGTTAGGGCTAGCAAGTTAGTTTGGCCTTAGTTTAATTTTAAGTACTTTAGTTTTAATTATTTTTCTTCTTTATTTCCTATTATTAAAAATCACATTAAAAAATCGAAAAACTCAAAAAGGTAATTGTAGTCCTCTACTTTACCACCAAAAATATAATTAGTTTAATTTAAGTGCCTTAGTAGTTTATGCTCACATGTCGATCGGCCAGAGGATTGCCGCTACAATTCGAACCCAAAATCGAAAAAGTAGCTAAGTCTAACCGAAAGACCGTTAGGGTGCAACAACAACAAAGAGTAATCACGGAGAGTTCAAGCAATTAGCGGAGGTTTGCGGAGGACGAAAGCGATCATGAGGAGGAAATTCCTATTCTAAAGGGTCGTCCAATTTCGCTAAGAAAATGCGAGCAAGAAGAATCGGAGCGTGTAGTCACTAGGATGGGTGAACAATTACGAAGGACTGTTGAGTCACATTACCGCCCTGGTGATGTGCCCGACCCTTGATGCTACACTGAAGGTTACTACGGTATTTTGCGATAATCAAAGTGCTATTTTCTTGACTAAGGATCAAATGTTTCACGACCGAACGAAACACATTGATGTTCGTTATCACTTTGTGCGAGAGAAAGTAGCTAATGGTGATTGTGTTGTGAGTAAGATCAATACCAATGATAATCCAGCCGATATATTCAGTAAAAGTCTTCCAATAAACAAGTTCAAATTATGTTTGGACTTGGTCGGTGTTTCTGATCACAAGTGAGACTAACAGGCTCATTGGTGGAGGAAGTATTTTAACTTTTTGGAATAAATTTTTCTCTATATGGTGATTGCATGTTCTTATGGAGTGTTGGAGTTTGATAAGCTGTTGGTTTCTGATGTGATCGTTGAGCACGTTCCTTGTTATGTCTCTTTTGAAGTCAAGGTGGAGATTGTGGAATTATGTCTTCAAAAGCAACAATTCTTAAGTTCAGGGGCTAAAGCAGACAAACTTTAATTAATTCCTCTCGTTTTCCAAGGTAGAAAAAGTGAAAGTAAAAAGGGCGTACGAAGGTTCCTTTTAAACCCTAATCATAAATCACAATTTAAGCTTATTGTAATCTCGTAGATCAAGCTTTATAAACACTGCAAGATTATAATGGATTGATTCTCGGCTTCCTGCGCCTGTGGTTTTTCCCGTTCTGGGTTTTCCACGTAAATCTCTGTGCCTCTTTTACTTTATTGCGTTTACAGTTTTATCGTTGTGGTTGATTATTGTTTGATATATATTAATCTTATTCCACATTGAACTAATATTGTCTGAATTGATTCGGATTCTTGGGATTGTGGATCAACGCATTCACATCGGTTTTACTACACTATACTCTTTCAACTTTTAGCCTATATTGTGCCTAATTGTTTGTCATCTAATGTGCGGGTGAGAGTAAACTTGAATGATTGTCGTTTCTTTTATGAAATCAATCCTTTGTGAATTTTTAATCTTAGTGTGTCATTTAATTATAATGGCATTTTGTTTGAAATTTTTTAATTCCTTGTTTCATTATTTCTCAAATCAAATCGTATCTTCATTTAGAATAACTATTGACAACGAATAAGTATCATCATTTTGCATTGTGTCCTCGAGTTTGATAACTCGGTTCTTACCATCTCTATACTAGTAAACGATAGGTACACTTGCCTTGTTGTCTATTACTCCCTATTTTTGGTATACAACCTTTAAGACATCACCTGCAAAGCCCCTGGGGAAGACCCTATGACGCTCAAGTTAGTTGACTACTTGAGATGTAGGGTTAAAGAGTAGTGCATGAATAATCAGATTACCTTTTTGAGATCTGCCACGTATTATATATAGATCTCCATAGAGATACATATTTTAAGAATAAATATCTTCATCATAATTATTTAGTTATAACAAACATTACTAGGATATCATAGGCTTATCTAATAAAACATCTTGTATTGAGGCTTATCAAATAAACGATCATTATCCAATCACAATGGTACTTATCGAGCCATACTGAATAAGTATTTGTATACGTCATCATACCTCATCATACGGTCAGCCATTCCATTTGTTGAATTGTTTGTTCGGGAATTATTGAATTAAGCAATACACACGCTCAGACTTTAGAATTAGACAAAGAAACATTAGTCGTCCCCATTTTCAAATCAAACAAAGTTTCTGATGACGTATGTCCTATATTAAATATTGATGTGGCATACACACTGGATTCGCCAAAGATAGTGAACCAATAAAATAATAACACTCTTGAATGCATCACATGGTCCTGCCAAATAAGAAGAAATGTTAGTATGATCGTACATACAAAAGGTGTAATGAGAATTCATCACAAGAAGTGCCAGATGTCTTACTCTAACTGGGTATAAATAAGAATCTCTTTCAAGGTTTGCACTAAAAAAACCTAAACTCTCTCTCTTAGAACATGCATTACAGACTACTGACTTAAGCATCAAAGTGGTGTCGCAGGCCACCCGTGCTTCGCCCTTCACTTAGTGTTTAATCGGTTTTGCAGATTACTCAATTAGTCGTTAGCTCTAAAATTTAGGGAATGAACAGTTTCCAACAAGAAAACTAACTATTCATGACTTTATAGCAGTCGCGAAAAGGGGATGTTGCAAGCGTAGGAATACTCCGTCTATCCATCATCACCACCATGAGAGCCCATATGTCATTCTTTCAACATATCTTGATTTCATTTCATGTTATTGAAGAATGACATGACAATGGTTGCAACTACAAACACTTTATCATGTTTATAATCGTGCAAAAAACTTCCCAATAAACACAACTTAGCACCTCCGACATCTCTTCTGGCAACAATATCCAACCCATCGTCACAATAATGACTCACCATTTCTCCAACCAAACCCAGAAAGAAGCATACAAAGGATATCTTCAAAACAAGAATCACATGTTGTCACACCCCGTTACCCCGGTTGGCAACAAAGTGTGACGTCGCGAAAGCATAGTCATAATCAAATGAACGACCACTATATGGACGTTTTCGAAAATACATTAATTTAACTTCAAATATAAATATTGTTTTACATAACCAAAATAAAGCGTAATTAGTTCGCAAATTACATAGATTCAAATACATAATCATAATGACATTAATAATGCAATTAAATCTCCGAAGGTTTGAAAATTTATGTGACTCCAAAAGTACGGAAGCCTTGAAATACTTCCGATGTAGTGCACGTGCCTTAATTTTCCGAAAATACACGCTAAAATACGTCAACAAAATTGTTGGTGAGTTCATAGGTTACACGTAAATATGACTTGTATGGACATCCACAGTTGAGTTTGAATTTATAAAATCATAAATTCCATGTTATGTATTACATAAAAACCATCATGCAACCAAAACTTAATTATGAGTTTGCCCTGTGCAGTATTCCCCAATGTAATACCGTAATGTTAAATATATATGCACCCCTTAGCAGTTGGAGCGACCAACCTAGGTGGGGGACATTAATCCCGATAGATCTATCCATAATATATTCGCGCTTACATAAAAATGTAACTAACAGTTCATGATCTGAGGGCTGATGGTACCACATGTGTAATACATAATAGAATTGAAGTAGTTTCTGTGTCCATATGAAAATGTAGCATGTATTTCACCCCAAAACATAACAGTGTGAAAACAGGGGCTATGAAGACTCACCGTGAGTGCGATGGCAAATACGAGCGAAAAATGCAAATTTGCCTTGTAGATGGGTGATGAAACCGAATGTGTTTAACCGAGTCCTAAATGATATAAGGGACTTAATAACTCCCATATATGATAATATGTATGTATAATGGTTTCTATGTTTTAAATCACCCAACATTACAAGTTTATAAATAAAACCCACTTAAACATCAATTTTATATATATATATATATATAAAATCTTCCAGCTTATTAAAGGTTTTTCGGCCTACTTTGAAGTTATTTTTGACCAAGCTCCAAAACGATTTAGGATTTGGTTTTCTTAGACATAAAACTACTATATACAAATAATTTTTAAAGTCAAGAACGGCCATTGTTCGAGGTGTTTAGGTTGGGGAAAAAGCTCATTAAAAACCCTATGTTGGTCATTTTTGAGCTTTCAAACTTTCGGGTTCCCAAATAATATCTGGGAGGTTCTAAACTCCATATTAAATTATGAAAAACCTCCAGATTTTTAGTTAAGACATAGATCTAACCTTTGAGACAAGAATCAACTCATTTCGTTAAGTTATGATTTTTCAAAGTCGACGTAATATTTCTGTCGAAAATCCGGATTTCATAAACTTGAAACAACTTGTAATTCTCGTTGTTTATTCAAAAACTACATGCATAAAAAGGTTATAAAACGAATTTATAAAACTTGTTTTCATAATATATATACTTACATAATGTGTTTATATATTTATAAACACATTTGAAGAAAACAAACTTAAAATAAAACTAGTGATTTATAAACTAGAGTTTTTATGAAACTTGTTGTTGTTGGTGATCAGCCGTAACCCCCCATAATTGATACCAATTATGGCTTGGTATCAATTATGGCTCTGATACCAATTATGGGGGGATTACGGCTGATCTATATAAGACCAGTAAGACATACAAGACACAACACACAAGACTCAAAGTAAAATAATTAATAACACGATTAACTATGTTTTATAACTTACAACTTCAAGTCGGATTTAAGGAAGAACTTCAAAGTATGAAAGGATGAAGATGAGAGAGAGTTATAGAAAATAGATTTTATTTCTTTCAAGTGATGATTTAGAAATGAGGGGGAGCCTTCCTTTTATAGACAAGGAAAAGGCATGATTACATAAGCATTACATAAGCGTGACATAAGTGCTTACATAAGAAATTACATAAGCATGACATAAGTGCTTACATAAGAAATTATATAAGCATGACATAATTCTACTTTACTAGAAAATGACATTATACATATGTCATCATTATTTAAATCACACTAAGCACACTTTTAAACATACTTAATAACATATAATTATTTCCAGCGGGAATCTGGGTGTGATGGATCATCTTCGTACGGGTCGTAATGGTTACCATCTTCTTCTTCTTCTTCTTCCGGATCATGGTAATCGTTCGGATTAGGAAAATAGATGATAAGATTAGTTCCAAGTTCATTCGGTTTTCCATACCTAGGTACAAGGTAGGTCTCACAGTAATCACTGATGGCCTTTTCCCATTCCATGGCTAGAGGATCATCTATGGACCACACGTGTTTGTCTTCAAGAACATTTGCCGGGATGATTTTTGGTTTTACACTATTCGTGCTTGCCAATGCTCTGCTTATTTCAAGCCATGTCTGTCGGTTACGGAGCCTAAACGAAAATCTAGATGGATTGTTGTGATACCATTCCATGATGAAGGCGAATGGAGAATGGTAAACTTGCGACTTTTCTTGGTTCAAATGGGTATATGGTATAAACGAACAGGGCCTTCTAAACAGGATTATGCCATACTTTTTCTTTGGATGGGTTAACAGCTGGATCCATTGGTGTGACGGCTTGAACCATTGGAAGAGAGTGAACGCATGCTTTTGGTCAGGCGGTGTTTCACCAAAGTGGCACTAGAGCATGTACATCAGTAACTTATGTGAGTTGAAGAATATGGCAATAGTGTGCGCCTCGAAGAGATAGCAAAAGAAACACAAGGTTTCTTTAGGGAGCTTATACAGATCACTGATGTGGAAAATATTCAAGAAGGGGAAATCTGGGTGGAATCTGATGCCCTTCATATATAGGCCATGATTTTTTAGAACGACTGTAAGAAACTTCTTGTTGTTCATGTTAGTCCTATCGCCAAGAGTAAGGTCTGCGATTGACTCTAAGACATCTACTGAGAGGCTATGAGCTGGGAAAACTTGGGAGTCTTGTTGCTCATCTCCGGTGGAGGAACTGGTTGTTCCTATAAAGAGTACCATTGGAAGGTCTTTGTGAATCAGCTGAACATGGTCCTTGCATTTATAGTTATTTGGTCTGGACAGAAAATCTGCAAGAATATTTTCTGTGCCTTTGATGTGTTTCACTGTGAACTGTCATTGGGAAAACCAATTTGACCACCTCAACAGTTGAGCTTCAGGGAGCATCTTCCTCTTGAACTGTAGCCTCCATGGAAAAGATGACATGTCCATTTCTATCAAGAAATGATGTCCGAGTAGATGGAACTGGAATTTTTCAATTCATCTTTTCACGGCGAGAATCTCCTTGTAGGTAGAGTGGTAATGTTGTTCTGACATTTTGAACATGCCGCTCTTGTAGCCACAAATTTCTCTGACATTATTCCCATCCTGGACTAACAGTACTGTTGCCAAGTATTCGTCACTAGCATTGTCTGAAGAATCCTTTTGTTAGTTGGCGTGGGAATCTTTAAAGGAGGCATCACATCAGCAAGTAGCTTAATGACCTTTACAGCATTTGTTTGTTTCTCTGACCATTCTGGAGGATTCTTTTTTAGCATGGGGAACAGATGAACTGTGTGATTAGACAATTTAGGCAGGAAATCAGCCATATAATTGACCAATCCAAGAAACTGTTGTACTTCTTTTTGTGACGTCAGCTTTTCTGGAAACTTTTGCAACTCTTTTGCAATGTGTGGCTGATGTTAATATTTTTTCCATCAAAAATCTTCATTCCAAGGAAATCTATAGAGCTTGTTCCAATTTCCATTTTCTTTTCTGATAACATTATCCCGTATTGTTTCACAATAGAATGAAACTTCGAAACTAAGTCAATATGGGATTCTTCATCTGGTGAGAATAACAGGATGTCATCGATGTAGACCAATGTATTCTCAAGAATTGATTCAAAAATTTTTACCATTGCATTTTGAAAGATAGATGGACAATTTTTTAAACCAAATGGCATCACTTTCCATTGGTTATGGTGATTTGGGATGCAAAAGGCAGTCTTTGGCCTGTCTTCACGTTTAATACCTAATTGCCAAAATCCTGCATTAAGATCGAATTTTGATAGTACCTTTGCATTAACCAATGACTGGAACAATGACCTATTTTTGTGGAAGGGGAAACTTGTCATCTGCCAAAAAGTGATTAAGAGGCTGGTAATTGATAACCAATCTTAACTTTCCACGGACTTGTTCACTTCTTTTGTTGACATAAAACGCTTCACATTCCAAAGGCGATGTGGTTGATTCAATAATTCCTTGGTCAACAAGTTCTGAACATTCTTTGACTGCAAGCTGGTAATGATCTGGGTTCATTCCTGGATGGCTTTCCTTAGTGGGGTTAATATCCTCATTTTGCCAAAATGGGTGGGAGACAAAGAATGATGGATTTAACCACAAGGGGGATTTGTTTTTCGTGAGGAATTCGGTGTGGCAGGAGGCAAAGGAGGTCTGGATGATTTGTTGCTTGAGGTTGTCAAGGGTGGCCGAAGAGGTCATATAGAGTTTTGGAACAATACTCCATGGATTTAAGAAGCCTTTATGTTAGGCACAAAAAGGCCTCAGTCAAACCTGTTCTACATCTGAGGGGAAGATTTATAATCAAACCTGTTGATACATTTGAAGGTTGAATTTAAGGCCAGTTATATGCCTTATTGATATCTGAAAATGATTTGCAATATTAGTCTAAAGCTGTTCTATGTGTTGCATGTGTTGCAACTAAGACAGTTTGTCCAAGCTGCTCTGTCTGCTGAACAGGCTGGACATAAACTGTCTACGCTGCTCTACACTGGTAAGCAGCTTGGGCACTTTTCAAGTGTTCTGTTCTTTGTGAACAGAACCTGTTCTTTGTGAACAGGCTAAACACTTTATGGAATACGTTTCCAAGTCATCATGTATTGTTTTTGACTGCAAGATCAGTTTACAAAGTCGAAGACAAAGTGGAAAACAGAACTGCTCAGCCTGCCCACGCTGTTCTGTAACATGAAGACATTTTTCTTATATCAAAATAGGCCTTTACAAGGAAGAAAGACGCAAAGTTGACATTCCTAAATTAGTTAAAGGCAATGCAACAGTAGACAAAGTGAAAAGACAAAAGTTCTGGACATATGAAGACAAGTCTGCTTTTCTAGAAAAGTGCAGAAAAGGTTATGTTGTCTTTTCAACAAGACTTCTCCTTTTTCATTCCGTCCAATGAAGATGTTTCTCTTAGATCCTCTGAGTGAGTATAAAAGGAAGCTTCTAAGGACAGAAAGAAGTGTGAAGAAAGCTAAGTGTTGAAACCAAGAGTGGACGTGCAAGTGTGTTTTTCATGCATGCAAGCCTGCTGTGTAATTCAGTATCTGTGTGTCTAAGCTGCTTTACATAAGCTGTTCCCTTAAGTCTTGTAAACACAGTGAGTGCTTCTTAGTGAGTGTATTCATTGTATACTAATTTGAGTTTGTCTTAGACTAGTGAACATACTGTTGTATCTGTCATCTCAGCTTGAACTATTCCGCATTCAAGCTTGTTTGTAATTAACAAATTGTTGATAATACATACAAACATTGAGAAAATAGTGTGTAGTTTTTAAATTGCTGTATTCACCCCCCCCCCCTCTAAAGCTTAAAGCTATATACTTTGGGAACCTCTCAGGACCTACAACTGGTATCATAGCAAGGTTAGAGTGTGTGTCATTCTAGATCTTTCATTCTCCCAAGTTTCCATGGACAACAGTGCTGCAAATTCTTCTTACTATGACAATGGCTCTATGGGCAAACCTCCAAAATTTAATCATCAAAACTTCTCTGGTTGGAAGTGCAGAATGATGCTCTATTTAGAGAATCTGGATGTGCAAATACCAGAGATAGTGATGGAGGGTCCCTATGTGCCAACCTCTGTTACTACAATAACTCCAGCGGTTGAAGGAGCTGCTCCTGAAATCAGGACCTTTGAGAAAGCTAAAGCTCAATGGTCTGATGAAGACAAGAGACTGGTGGCTCTGGATGCAAAGGCCAGGAACAACCTGGTCATTCTCTTCTTGATGATGTGTTCAAACAGCTTGAGAAAATGAAGACAGCAAAAGAGATGTGGGATACTTTGTGTACCGTCTATGATGGACCCACAATCACACTGGACAACAGGATCAACAATCTTGTTAGACAGTATGAACTCTTCTTTGCTAAACCAAAGGAGACTCTCACTGAAACCTACACCAGGTTTACTGCTCTAGTGAATGATTTCAAGGCTGTTGGGATCACTAAGGATAGTCTTACCCTGGTGAATAAATTTCTGGACATTCTACCTGAAGAGTGGAATTACTTCTCAACAATTCTAAGGAACTCAGGTACTATCAGAAGTATGGATCTGGTCAATCTGTATGGATCCTTACTGAATGATCAACAGTCAAGGCAACAAAAGAGAAATGCCTTGGAAATGTCCAAAAGAGGTGCAGCCTTTGTGGCTAATGTGAGACAGCCTGTAAATCAGGTGAGTGATGTGTTCACTCCACCTGATCAACAGGATGATGACAAGGAGGAGGTGTCAGATGAAGAAGATACTGCAGATCTTGCTGAACAAGATGATGAGCAAATGATAGCTATGCTTGTCAAAAGGTTCAACAAGAAAAGGTTTGGAAGAAACATGCTGCAAGGAAGTTCAGGTGCTGGCAAAAAGAAGGCATTTGATAAATCCAAGGCTGAGTGCTTCAAATGTGGCAAAACTGGCCATATAGCTGCTGACTGTGTGTCAAAAGTTGTTGGTCAGTCATCCAAACCATACAAGACAAACAAGGATGATGGTTATAGGGTTAAGTACCTTATGGCCATGGCTAAGCTGAGGAAGTTGGAAAACTCAGTGGGTTCCAACCGCCAAAAGGGACTCATGGCAGAGACTTGTGATTGGGAGGAATCTGATTCATCATCTGATGAAGAAGAAAATCAATGTCTGATGGCCAACACTAATGTCCCATCAACAAGCAGTTTCAAACAGGACATGGCTGAAGCTGAAGCTTTCAGCAGCTTGGAGAACTGGAATCCTACAATGATGTATAAGGTACAAAATTTTATGGCTTACAGCTTTGAAGAAAAAGTTAAAATGTTTGAATATATGCTTGTTGATCTAAAAGCTGCTGTTGAGAAGCATGATGCTTTACTATCTGAAATCTCTAAGCTTAAAACTGATCTTAAAACTAAATCCAGTAAACTGGACAGTTTTCATAAGTTGGAAACTGAGCTTGATGAATTAAAACACATCAACTCTATTTTACTGGAAGAAAAGAGAGAAACAGATATAAAGCATGCTAAGCTTCAAAAGATAGTTGACTCTTGGTGCCAATCTGCACAAAAAGTCAGCCATTGTATAAGTCAACAGATCCCTGCACAAATCCAAGCCTATCTTGGAGGGGATCTTGACACAGCAGCTTCCATTGTTGAGATCAATAATCTGAAAGAAGATTTATCCACTCTTGGTGAACTTCCAAACACATTCATTCAAAATGTGAATGGTAAACTAATTTCAACAAATAGGTTTGTCAGGCCTCAAAACACTGACAGCTTGTGTGAACTTATCTCAAAAGCTGATGTTGGAATTTGTTCTCCATCAAGTCAGCCTGCTAAGTGCTCTGCTGGTTCACACAAGCAAAAGAAAGGAAAACATGTCCAAACTGAAGTTGTGGATATTAAACCTGTTGACAAAACAGGTTCTGAGTCCAAAGCTGATGGTAAAAAGCATGTTAATCCTTTTGATGCTAAACACTTTGAAAACAAGTTTTCAAAAGGTAAGCAGCTTGTTTTCAACAAGGGTAAGTCTCATGTTGAAAACAAAACTGCTGTGATTTCAAATAAGTTTTCAAATCATAGTGGTAAACTGGTTTTAAATAAGAATAAGCTTTTCAAAACCAGACACAGTGAGTATGCTGATAGGCAGCATAAATCACAATCCAGTAGGGGCAAAGGCAAAGCCATTGCTCAAACTGAGAAAATTGGGAATCAGTTTCCCAAACCTGTGGAAGCTCAAAAGCCAATCAAGCTCCCTGTCTTTGACATCTGTCCTCCTAAAAAGAGGAAAGAATAGACAGCCAAAGCTGTGGCTATTGAACTCTCCACCCAAGCTGTTGATTCATCAAAAAGTAATAAAATTGCTAAACCTGCTAATAGAATCAACAAAAATAGCTCAGAATGTGTTTCTGAAAGATCTTCTTCCAAAAATCCTAAAAAGAGAAAATGTTACAAATGTGGGAAGAAGACACATCTGGCCAAGGATTGTCCTGAATCTGAGGACATGAGGCCTGTTGACTCTGTTGTTTCCCTCACAGCTGTCACAAGCAGTGTTGGAAATGTCACAGTCACTGAGAGTGGTATTCAAGCTGATACCATTCAAATAGGGAATATTAGTGTGGATATTTCAAGTCCATCAACAAATGTTGATGAAGTAGGAGAACTCATCTCTGTGATGAGTTCCTCTAAAAATGACTAATAATTCTCTTATCACTCTGCAGGAAAAACAACCTACCCAGGTTTGGTACTTGGACAGTGGCTGCTCAGGGCACATGACAGGTTGTAAAGAATTGCTAAGTGAACTCAGGCCTGAAAAAGGGCCAAAAGTCACCTTTGGTGACAATGTACAGGGATCCACTGAGGGATATGGAACTCTTAAAGCTGGTGCTGCAGTGTTCAAAAGAGTAGCCTATGTGACTAGGCTAAAACATAACCTTGTCAGCATAAGCCAACTGTGTGATGCTGGCTACAAGGTTAACTTTGATGAGCACCGGGGTTACATATTGGATCCCCAAGGCAAAGTTGTGCTATGTGCTCAACGAAAGAAAGGTGTATATGTTGTGGATATGCATTCTGCTGACCCCACAACTGAAACCTGTTTTCTCACAAGAACAAATGCTGATCTAAACTGGCTTATGGCAGCAGAAGACTGTCACATCTGAACTTTCAAGAACATCAACAAACTCTGTAAGAAAGAGTTGGTGACAGGTTTGCCTTCTATGACTTTTGCTAAGGATAGATTATGCACAGCTGTGAGAAAGGCAAGCAGAGAAAAACATCTTTTAAATCCAAACATAATTTCTCTATTGATACTCCACTTTTCTTAATCCACATGGACTTGTTTGGACCTGTTAATGTCCCAAGTCTAGGAGGAAGAAGATACACTCTAGTAATGGTTGATGAGTTCTCCAGGTACACATGGGTGATCTCCTGAAGAGCAAAGGAGAGGCTGCTAGAGAGATTATTGGATTTGGTCAAAAAGATGAAATGCTGAACTCTCCCAAGTAAAGCAGCTTAGAAGTGATCATGGTACTGAGTTCAGAAACAGTACTCTTGAAGACTTCTGTGAAGAGAAAGGAATCACTCAAAACTTTTCAGCTGTAAGAACTCCTCAACAAAATGGAGTTGCTGAAAGAAGAAACCGAACTCTCATTGAAGCTGCCAGAACCATGCTGTGTGCATCAGGTTTACCTTCATCATTTTGGGCTGAAGCTGTTAACACTGCCTGCTTCACCCAAAACAGATCCTTAGTGGTGAAAAGATTCAACAAGACTCCCTATGAGCTGCTCAAAGGGAGGAAGCCAAATGTCAGTTATTTCCATGTGTTTGGATGTCCCTGTTTTATTCTGAATCAAAGGGACCAGCTGTCAAAGTTTGAACCTAAAGCTGATGAAGGTGTGTTTGTTGGCTACTCTGCTATCTCCAAAGCCTACAGAGTATACAACAACAAAAGAAAGGTGATAGATGAATCTATCAATGTCACTTTTGAAGAGTCCAAGAATGCTTCAACCAAAGCTGTTCCTGAATTAGTTTCAGGAGAACTTAACTTTGATGATCTGATGCATTCAAACAATGAAGAGGACTCAAAAGCTTCCACTACACCCAGTGTGGAACCTGTTAATCATGATGGACATGATGATGATTATGTCCATACACCCTGTGTGAATAAATGTACTGACTTAATTACAACTGCATGTCCAGAACCTATCAATGCTGATTTTCCCAGTTCCTCTGCTGATATGTTCAACAGTGATCAGACATGTTCAACAAGTGAACAGGCTCAAGACAACAGTGTGTCTGAAAATCTTGAGAACTGTTCAACAGGACCTGCTGAAGATGTTAACAACTCAGGAGAATCATCATTGAAAAATGATCCTAAGTGGATCAGATGTCACCACAATGATCAAATAACTTGTGACATCAACAAAGGGATACAAACTCGGCGGGACAGCTTAGGGAACTTTTGTATGTTCTCTAGCTTTGTTTCACTGATGGAGCCAAAGAAGGTGGATGAAGCATTAAAAGATGCGAATTGGATCACTGCAGCAGGAAGAGCTCAATCAGTTTGAGAGAAACACGGTATGGAAGCTGGTCCTGCTCCCTAAAGGTAAAACTATAATTGGCACAAAATGGGTTTTCAGGAACAAGATGGATGAGCAAGGTCATGTCATTAGAATAAGGCAAGACTGGTTATCAGGGCTACAGACAGGAGGAATGAAAAATTGACTATGATGAAAACATTTGCTCCTGTGGCCAGGCTAGAAGCAATTCGTTTGTATCTAGCCTACGCTGTTCATAAGAGCATTAAGGTATTTCAAATGGATGTGAAGAGTGCATTTTTGAATGGGAAGCTGCAAGAAGAAGTCTATGTCAAGCAGCCTCCAGGTTTTGAAAATGAACAGCACCCAGGATTTGTCTATAAGTTGGACAAAGCTCTCTATGGTCTGAAACAAGCTCCTAGAGCATGGTATGACACTCTTACTGAATTCCTTATAAGCAATGGGTACTCCAGAGGTAAAGTGGATACCACATTGTTCATAAAGAAGGTGAAGTCTGATATCATGCTTGTTCAAATTTATGTGGATGACATAATATTTGGTTCTACTAATGACCAGCTATGCAAGAATTTTTCATTACTCATGAAATCTAAGTATGAAATGAGTATGATGGGAGAACTAACTTTCTTTTTAGGATTGCAGGTTAAACAAACCTCAACTGGAATTTTTATAAATCAAAGAAAGTACACCTTTAGATCTTTGAAAAAGTTCAAAATTTGATCAAAGTTCTCCTATTAAAACCCCAATGGCAACCAATGTAAAAATTGGATGCTGATGCCAGTGGCAAAGCTGTTTCAGTAACAGCTTACAGAGGCATGATAGGAGCTTCTATACTTAACTGCTAGTAGACCTGATATTATGTTTGCCACCTGTCTGTGTGCTAGGTTCCAAGCTGATCCAAAGGAATCTCATCTAGCTGCTGTTAAAAGAATCTTCAGATACCTGAAGGGTACACCAGGTTTGGGTCTTTGGTATCCCAAAGACTCAAGCCTTGAACTAACAGGCTATTCAGATTCTAATTTTGCAGGCTGTAGGTTAGATAGGAAAAGCACAACAGGTGGATGTCAACTCCTTGGTGGAAAGTTGATCAGTTGGAGTAGCAAGAAGCAGAACTCAGTGTCCACTTCTACTGCTGAAGCTGAGTACATTGCTGCTGGAAGCTGCTGTGGGCAGATTCTGTGGATGCAGCATCAGCTTGAAGATTATGGCCTTGTGTATAGGAAAACTCCTATTCTGTGTGATAACACAAGTGCCATAGCCATCTCCAACAATCCAGTATTTCATTCAAGAACAAAGCATATTGAAGTCAGACATCACTTCATCAGGGATCACATTCAGAAAGGTAATGTGGAGGTAAGTTTTATTTCCACAAATGAACAGCTTGCAGACATTTTCACCAAACCTCTGGATGAAACAAGGTTTAATTACCTTGTCAGCAAGCTGGGCATGTTAAATAAGAGTGACTAAGTGTTCTCTCAGGTCTCTGAAGTTATATGTCTCACACTGCTCAAGTCTCTCAGAACAGCTTAGACAGAACAGGCTATGCATGTTCTGTACTTAGCCATTTTTCTGAAAATCTTGAACAGCTTGAGCATAGAACAGGCTGAACAACAAGTTGTGAGTCCAGCCTGCTCTGATGGTCCAATCCTCAACCTGTTCATTCCTTCACACTATCTTACAAACCTTTGACTTGTAACCTGTTCCACTCTTGAACACAACCCGTTCTCACAAAAAAGAACAGGCTGAAGGCACAGTTTGAAGGAAGAACAGCTTGAAGATTGAATAACTTGTGTTGACCCTGCTCATCATAGGTTTGACCAACAACGTAGACCAAAAGTTTAATTACCTTACTTAACAATTAAGTTACTTAAATTATGTTTTTATTTAACTTAATTACTGCGGATAATGTAGATTTCGTGTGTTAGTGATTAAAAAGGTCAAGTGGTCTGACAAATGTTCTGACATGGACAACCGTTCCGTTTTCCGTTAACCAACATTTCAAATCAAACCGCCCAAATCTTTTCTCTCTCATACACACGACTATTCAAATCCTATAAATACCTAAATACTGTTTCATCTTCGTCTTCCTCATCATTTCCAGAAATCCTCAAGAACCCTAAAAATCGACTAAGTGTCCTTTGCTTCTTCAACCTCAAAAATTCCCAAATGGCTCACAGACCTAATCCTTTTCTCCCAGTGTTCGTTGGTGATGATGTTGTCAAACACTCATCAATCACCACAATACTGACCATCAAACCCACTAACTACATTGCCAACCTCACAATCCCCAAAAACTATGTGGGGAAGGGCTATGACCAAATGGTGGAGTTTCTGAAAGTTCATCCGTTGAACTACGCCATGACTGCAACTCCTGGTGTCCTGTACCAGGAGATGGTGTATGAGTTCTGGTATACCTGTGCCTACATCCCAGAAACTAAAGTCATCAAGGGCACCATACTCAATGGGACTCAGACCATTGAGATCAACACTCATCTGCTCAGGGAAGTTCTTCGACTCCCTGTGGTTGAACAATATGATCGACCACAACCTGAAGATGAACAGATGAAGAATCTGCTGCACTTCTGTGGTGTAGCAGAACCAAAAATTGGAGCAACACTGTTCAGGAAGGACCTCTCTCCTACCTACAGCTTCTTATTCGCCTCTGTGGTGATGTGTTTCAGCAGCAAGGTTGGTTCTTTTGACCAACTGAGTCGTGATGAAATCCCTATAGTTCTGCAGCTTGTGGATGGAACTACCATGGACATGGCCAAATGAATTTTTGTAAATTTGAGGAACCTGGTGCAACAAGAGTCAAGACCAGCTACTGTTCGATATCCCAGGTTTCTGAGCCTCATCTTCAGACACGTTTGTGGTGAGCATCTCTATAACTCTCAGCCTCTACTTAAGACTGCTGCATTCCCAGTTATAGGGAATAGAGTTTTCTATACTCCAGTTCTACCCAATGAGCCTCCTCTATCCACACCAATGAGGAGGTTGTTAGGTTTGGTGGAAGGACCCTCTGATGTGAGGGTGGATCCAGAAGCTGCTGCTCCCGCCAGAAAATCCAAAGCCAGGTCCAAACTTGTCAAGAGGACCCTGGCAACTGCTGAAGCTGGGCCTGTGAAAAAGAAGGCCAAATCAGCTCAGCCTAAGTCTGTTCCTTTAGCCTCTGTGGCTGAGGGGGAGCAGACTCCTCACCCTGGTTCATTTGTTGAGCCTGAAGCCTTAGTGGCTGGTGCCTCTGTGGCACAAGAGACCATGGAACAGGCCAGCCCCACTGTTCCTAACCCAGTCTCACACCCTGTCCAGACAGATCCTCTCTCCTCTCCACAATCACCCACTTCATCCATTCACTACCAACGCAAATCTCTCTCCAAAAAGAAACCAGCCCAAAGAACCATCTCCTCTGTTCCCTCTCAACAGGGTTCAGTTGTAAAAGAAGCAACCCCTGCTGCCTCTCCTATTTTGGGAGCAGGTTCAGCCACTTTGGAGCCTGCTTCACTCCATTCTGAGTCTACCCAGAGTCAGCTTAGACCCTCTGGTTCCTCTCAACAGGAACCAGTTGTACAAACGGAGATACCCACATCAACTATCCCAGCCTCCCAACAGGCTGAGGATATTGAAAGACAGGAGTCCTCTCCACTCCATACTGCGTCCACACTGTCCCCCACTAAAATCTCCTCACACCCTGAGTCTGCACGAGGTGCCCACGCTGCTGATATAGACCAATCAGCAGCTCAGCCTTAAACTTCTGCTCCCAATGATACAGCTGTTTCACACCAAACAGCTGCTGAGGGACCAACATCCACAGCTGATGAACCTCAGGGATCATACCATCCCTCTGGTGAGGCTGCTCCCTCCATGCAAATTCCATCAGCAGGTTTCACCACTGCTGATGTTGAAATGCATATCCCATCTCCCAATGATGAGGTGCCTTTAAACCAAGGCACTGCAGAGGGAACCACCACTGGTCTTCATGAGGATGTTGCAGCACAAGCATCATGAAAGGCCCTCAACACCATCCCCTTCTCCTGGTGATGCAGCTACAGCCGCTGCTGAAGGACCCCTTGACCCCTCCAAGCTGGGCCATCTAACTTTTGCCCAGGCTATGGAGCTTCTTTCCAAAGTCTCTCTTCCCTCTCCATCACATCCTCAAACACCAGCCTCATCATCCTCCTCTCCATCTACCCACTCAAAACAATCTACCCATACACCTCCATCTCCCAAAGACCTGCCTTTGAAGGATCAGATTTCTTTGCTGACCAACAAAGTTGGTTCTTTGGAAACCTCCATGAACTCTCTACCCTCCATCATCTCAGACTCTGTGTCTGCACAGCTTCAGGGGTTCTTTGAGTCGTTCAAGGCCTCTTTCCCTACCACTCCACAGCCTGATCACTCTCCACAGCTGTTAGCACTCACTGCTCAGCTGCAAAATGTGTCCACCTCCCTCTCCTCTATTTTTTCCATACAGCAGGACTCTGTGTCCTCAATGACAGCAATTTCCCAACAGCTGTCATCACTTCTCACTTCTTGCACCTCTACTCTTCCAGCCACTCTGGCTAGCTTACAAACTCTAATTGGCTCCCTTTCAAACTCTGTGTCATCAGATCTTGCTGATGTGCAAGATTCTCTAGAACTTCATCTTGCACAGCTGCAAACTCTGCTGTTCACAGCGTCTGACAGGGACAATATTGTTAAGCTTACAACCCTTGCTGATTCCCACTCCTCTTCTCTTCAGACCTGTCTTTCCCAGCTTACAGAGGTGAAGGATAACTTGGCTTTCTTAGTGACTAGCCTTGTTGGTCCTAAACCTTCTACTAAACCTGCTGGCAAGCCTGCTGACTTTGTGTCTTCAGGCAGACCAGGTGTTGAAGTCGCTGCTTCATCTCCTTCAAAGGGGGAGAAGTCATCTGCCTCGAAGACTAAGTCTAAGGGGGAGAAAACTTCTTCTCCTAAGGAGATACCAGTGTCTGCAACTCACACTGATCAGCCAGCAGATGTTTTTACAGGTACAGCTGAAGGTGCCTCTCAAGCTGCTCTGCCTACTCAGGCTGTCTCTCCAAACCCTGCTCAGTCTAAGGGGGAGGAAGTCATTCCTGAGGACAGGCCTAGCAGTAAAAGGAGGCACTTAATTCTAACTGAAGAAGAAGAAGAAGAAGAGGAAATTCCTGAGGCTGCTGTCACTACAGCAGCAGCTAAAGGAAAAGAAAAGGCAGCTGATGATCCCATACAGCAGAAACAGGCAGAAATTCAATTTCACAAGGCCAGGGCTAAAGAGATGGGTCTTCCTATGCACAAGTACTTTGAGTTTAGAGAAGAACAGCTTCAAGCCCTGGAGGAAATGAGAAAAGAAGAAGAATCTGCTAAAACTGCCAAATCTTTTGCCCTCCAAGAAGCAAAGAAAATTAAAATGTCTACCTTGGAGGTGCAAAAGAAAATAATGGAAGCTGCTAGACAATCAGCAGGGGAGAAAGAAAAGGAAGTAGAGAAAGGTACTCAGGTCTCTGTGACCAAATCAACAGTACCCCATGCAAGAGCTCAATACCACTTTGACAACTTGGCTAAGAAAAAGTTTCATGATGTTGTTGAAAGAAGGCTAGCCAAGGAAGCAATTGTCAAAGCTGTCCCTGTATCAAGGAAAGGCAGTCAGTGGAAGCTTAAAATAACAAGGATGGGTGCAACAGGCCCAGAATTGGAAACTTATGACCACACTGATGTAGCACAAATGGGATACAGGGAGTGGATTGAGCTGGCAGTTGCCCTGAGTGAATCAAAGTCTGAAACTGCTAAAGAAATCAGGGCATACGTCAAGAAGTTGATGGAAAGAGTAAAGGATCTTGGCCTGATATCTAAGGAAGTTAGTGAAGGTGTCTTTGTGACACATCCAAAAATAAAGGCCAGGAGGACAAGGAAGGACACAAAGATGGAGCTACTCCTTACACTGATTGAACAGGGCGACTATGCCATTGAATTAAAAGGAGTTGATCATAGCCTGCCTAAAGGAATAGAGTTTGAGGATGGCAAGATTATTGAAGAACCTGAGCTGGGGGCATTTTTTGTAGATCCCCTAACTCAGAAGAAGTGCTTCCAAAGAGCCTCAGAGCTGTACAAAGTTGATCTGAGACAACTTGCCGCCTTCAGACTTGCAGTTTCATTTAGGCAGTCTAGCAAATGGAGAGCAGCCGTCTGGGATCAGCTCAGAGGCTTCTATGAAAGAGGTGAGCTCAATGATCCCAAGTTCATGGTCATCAGAATTGAAGTTGAGGAACTTGAGGATACAAGAGATGAGCTGGAAAAGATGTTCCAGGGTTCCCTTCCAATGGAGTAAAGTCCATCTACCGTCTGGGTAGGTGAAGAATGGAAGCTGTCCATCAGTTGGACAGACTTGCCATTATCTGCTCCCAACACAAACAGTCCAAATAATTTTGTACATTAGTTGTACATCATTACATAAGTTGTAATCTTTTCTTTTACATTAGTTGTAAAATACTTTAGTACATTAGTTGTACTCTTGTAAAAACATGTGTTGTTATATGTAATCAAGAATCAGTGTATATATAAACTGATCTTTTACTTTACTGTGATGTTGTAATTTCAATTCAGCAAAATGTACTGTAAAAATATATAGTGATTTTTGATAAGAACAGCTTAGACTGGTTATTGCAAATAGGGGGAGATTGTTAGGCACAAAAAGGCCTCAGTCAAACCTGTTCTACATCTGAGGGGGAGATTTATAATCAAACCTGTTGATACATTTGAAGGTTGAATTTAAGGCCTGTTATATGCCTTATTTGATATCTGAAAATGATTTGCAATATTAGTCTAAAGCTGTTCTAGGTGTTGCATGTGTTGCAACTAAGACAGTTTGTCCAAGCTGTTCTGTCTGCTGAACAGGCTGGACATAAACTGTCTACGCTGCTCTACACTGATGAGCAGCCTGGGCAATTTTCAAGTGTTCTGTTCTTTGTGAACAGAACCTGTTTTTTGTGAACAGGCTAAACACTTTATGGAATATGTTTCCAAGTCATCATGTATTGTTTTTGACTTCAAGATCAGTTTACAAAGTCGAAGACAAAGTGGAAAACAGAACTGCTCAGCCTGCCCAAGCTGTTCTGTAACATGAAGACAAAAGGTTATTTGAAAAAGGGTGACAAGCCTTTTTCTCATATCAAAATAGGCCTTTACAAGGAAGAAAGACGCAAAGTTGACATTCCTAAAATAGTTAAAGGCAATGCAACAGTAGACAAAGTAAAAAGACAAAAGTTCTGCACATGTGAAGACAAGTCTGCTTTTCAGAAAAATGCAGAAAAGGTTATGTTGTCTTTTCAACAAGACTTCTCCTTTTTCATTCCGTCCAATGAAGATGTTTCTCTTAGATCCTCTGAGTGAGTATAAAAGGAAGCTTCTAAGGACAGAAAGAAGTGAAGAAAGCTAAGTGCTGAAACCAAGAGTGAACGTGCAAGTGTGTTTTTCATGCATGCAAGCCTGCTGTGTAATTCAGTATCTGTGTGTCTAAGCTGCTTTACATAAGCTGTTCCCTTAAGTCTTGTAAACACAGTGAGTGCTTCTTAGTGAGTGTATTCATTGTATACTAGTTTGAGTTTGTCTTAGACTAGTGAACATACTGTTGTATCTGTCATCTCAGCTTGAACTATTCCGCATTCAAGCTTGTTTGTAATTAACAAATTGTTGATAATACATACAAACATTGAGAAAATAGTGTGTAGTTTTTAAATTGCTGTATTCACCCCCCCTCTACAGGTTAAAGCTATATACTTTGGGAACCTCTCGGGACCTACATGGACTTATTGCATTATTGACTTCTCGTGTCATTTCAGACTTTGTTGAATTAACTCATGATTTATATTGACATGATTTAATGACCTTATGTGTTTTTATACATTTCATGGGCATGTATTAGGTAATTCTTTGACTTTACTTGCATTTCTTATCATTAAAATCTTACTTTATGCTTTCCTTTAATTATCATGACAATGAAATACATGTACATTAAACATATACTTATTGAAAAGCCTTCATTCAAAAGATGATCAAAATGTTTATGAATTATTAGTCTTGTATCTATTGGACATAAACACATGTTTGATGTCAATTATATACGTATATGATCATACTCATGTCCCTATACTTTAATTTGATGCAATTATGCACATTTTTCATCAAGGTGAATCTCGGAAGTTTCATTTATACGCCAATACTTAAAACAAATACATACATTATGTATAGAACACACAACACACCCACACTCCTATACTTTAATTGTCTGTATATTAAAGGGTATATATATAAATGCCTCAATCATTCTTTTTCAGCACACAAAGTATGTGTATATGTATATTTATTAATGCTGTCACTAATTTGCACATGTATGTATCTATATATTTCAAGAATTAGTGATGTTCCTGTTTTAGTTTGGCAGCCACACCTACATTGTATACATCCAAGTAATTAAGGACTGTTGATTGCTGTTTTCTGTTTTGGACAGCCCATAAAACCGAATATGGGTGCTGTCACTCTTTTCTTCTCAAACCAAATCAGAAACAAACACCCAGAAAATTCTGCACACACACACATACTATCTTTATGAAAGAAAGATATAAAAGATTGCATATATATACGCACAGCACACATATATTCTAGATTTACATTGCTACAAATTAGAAAAGGAATGGGCTGCAGGTTGCTTTATGTTTTTGTTATAGATTCTGTCAAACACAGCTCACATAAGCATGCATCAACCGAGATAAATGATTAAAAGAGAGAGCTGTTGCTTTCTTCTACACACTCTGCACACACACACTTTATTTATGTAAAGAGAAACAAAATAAAGGAAATAAAGGTCTAGATGCTGGACTGTTACATTGACTGCCTCACATCAGAGAAAGCAAAGATTCAAGAAGAATTAAAATGGTTGCTGTGACTGTTTCTGTCACATTCGATCAACACACACACACATACTATAAATATGAAACAAAAAGCTACTGGAATTATCATTGTTGCTGTCCACACACACATGAAAGACTTGTCCTTATTTAAACTATTAGGTGTTGTGGGTTTTGTTTTTAACAGCTGCATACATCCGAGTTTCATGTGCATGAAAAGGGAAAAGCTTCCAATGGGTTTCGGTATCAGATGCAACAAATGTGCACACTACACTTTTATTGACAACCCACCTCCGAGAAAACAAGAAAACAAAGAAAAGAAAGGCTGATTTTGTTTCTGTTTTCGCTGGCACACACTACACACACAGTGCACACACTGCACATATGTATTTATATAGAAAGAAGGCTGCTGGATTTTGCTGTTTGGACATCTATACATCGACACACACATATACATTTAAAGGAAAAGGTTGCTGTTGTTCTATTTCTATTTATACACTGCACACACAAACTTAATTTGTGAAAGAAAAGGACAGGGTTGTGTGCAGGTTCTGTCCAGACTTCTTGCAACACACAAACACAACATGCATTCTGATTTTCTATCTATTTTCCTCTAAATCCAACAGTAAATTCAATTAGGATTAAAGGCGATTCATGCTTCAACAATGAACAAAATGCATATGTATATGTATATATCTAAGCCATGACCGAAGGCCAAATGGCCCTCTTGGCCATCAAAATCGTTTAGAAACAGATGCATGAACACATGGACAGATTTATATATTAGGTTTCCGAAATTGTGAATCAAATCATCAATTAAACTTCCATAAATTCAAAAATCTTTAATTGCTTACTAGTTAGGAACATGCATGATCTTATATTGAACATTGAAGCACAAAATGATTTTCAATTTCATGGATTTGGAACAATTTGAAGTATATATATATTTCCCAGAAACCGTATGATTTCAGAAACAAGAAGAAGTGATTGTTTGATGTTTACCTTGTTTTCTTTGTAGACTTTGATGCTTATTCTTGTTTGATGATTCCTCCTTTTTGTTTCTTTGAATTAATTTCAACTTTGTAGATAATATTGGTGATGGAACCATGAGTTTTGGGTTTGGGAGAAGGAGAGAATTTCTTGACTTATGAAAATCAAAAGCAGGTACCTAGTTATTTGGGGATTTATTTAAGACAAGTTTCATTTTTATCAATTAGACCCCAAAAGTTGTTTATTTTTCATTTCTTTTATTTTATCATCAAACTTTATAAATAAAACTTATAACTTGATTGTAACTTTTATTAACTTTTATATAAATACATACAAATAAATGTAACTAAAATTACATTTAACATATTATTTAACTCTAAACTTGTTAATCATTGCTAATCAGATTTATAATTGCTGATGACGTTAGTTAAAGTTCAGGTTGTTACAACATCATTTATTTAATATCCAATAATTAATAAAAGACTAGATAATTATTATTTAATTATCATCCAATGACAATTAAATCACTACAATATCTAATATTGTACTTTTAGTCCCCGTACTTTGAGATATAAAATCACCCATTAATTTAATCTCAATTAGCATTTCGTGTTATAAACAATATCCAATATTATTTATTCAATAGTTTAATTGCATCTGCTCAGTTGTGCTCATCGATGTGACCCTCAAGTGTTTTATGAAATCAGTCATGATGCAGTAGTAATGTCATCTTTATACACCATATACTAACAAAAACTTTAATAAATAAACTGAATACGAAAAAATGCATAAATTAACTATAAATAAATATAATTTTTAGTAAATAAATATAGATTTAATTTACAAAATAAATAGGTATAATTAATAATAATAATAATAATGAGAATAATAATAATATATTTAATAATGAATCAAATCATCATTTATTAACTTAATATTTCAAGTTTAAAACCAAAAATATAAAATTAAGAAAAAGGACCAAAATTGAAATTATCAAACTCGTAATTAAGAGAAGGGCAAAATCATCACTTTTACAAATTTTAGAAATAGAAGGACCAATTCTGCAAGTAAAAGTGATTTGAGAGACCGCCACTGCAACTTTGAAAGTTGAAGGACCGTTTTTATAACTTTGAACAAACCATAGGGACCATTTCTATAACTTAGTCTTATTTTTATATCTCATCAATTTATTCATATCGATTTTTCAAGATATATTGTTGTTTTGGTGTTTAAAATTTTTATGAAATTGCAATCTCATAAGTATGATGAAGCAACATGTACCGCTTTAAGAGCATGTTTGGTAAAGAGAAATGGAAATGGAAACAAATCTCTTGTTTGTTTAAGTCTAAGAAATGAGAAATGAGAAATAAATCATTTCATTTTCTCTACTTTTGTTTCTCTCCTACATGAGAGGAAATGGAGAGAATTGGAATTTTTAACTCTCCAGAGAGTTCACAAAAAAAGGCGGAGAGTTGCTGACCCCCTCCCCCCTCCCATCCCCACCCAAACCACCTGAATTCTCTCATTCTATCTTGCACCTTCACACAATAAAACCAGAAAACCCCCAAGGCGATTTCTCTCGGCGGCGGCGATGATCTCCTCCGACGACCTCCCCTTCCTTCTCCGATGACCTCCCCTTTCCTCGGCGTTCCTTCCCCTTCCTCCCTCTAGTAGCAGCGACCCTCTCTTTCCTCCCACCACAGCAGTGGCGGCGACACACACACACACACACACACACACATTCAGCAGCGACGCCCTTGTCTTTATTTCTTTCCTCACCGGTGGCGGCGTTCTTATCTCTGACTCTTTCCTCACCGGCGGCGACACTCTTCTCTCTCTTTCTTTCCTCACCAACGACCACACACAAAGGTGTCTATTGCTTTCTTGCTTGATGTTAAATCTCATATTGTCTCTTTCTCTCTCTCTCTCTATTGCGCGCGTTCTCTCTCTCTCTCTCTCTCTCTCTCTCTCTCTCTCTCTCTCTCTCTCTTTCTGTTTTGTTGTTTATGAATCTCAGATTTAGTTCAGATTTAGTTCATTGTAAACTAGTGTGGAATTATTTGATAGAATCTCTGATTTATATATTTGTTGTTTATGAATCTCAGATTTATGAATTTGTTTATGAACTATGAACTTGTTTTTTGGGTTCTCACCAGCCGCCGGCCATCGCTGTCTAGCTCGATCTTCATCACGAAGGTTTGATTTCTCCCTTGAATAGTATAAAGCCAGCTGTAATCTTCAATGGAAGATACGAAAGGAACTTATTCTGTAGCTTCGTAGTTCATACCATGTTCATGATTTTTTTTCATTGGATCAAACATCAATTATTATTCAAATTTTGTGGTTTGTAAATATTGATAGTTTCCAATCGAATTGCAAAACAAACAGTTTAGTTAACTTGTTGCTCTATGCATGCGTCCTTCTTTATATGAGAGGGATATAAGTTTGCTATTGAAGGGGAGGTTCATGCAATTTTTATTTAATTGCTCTTTACTGGATTATATGACAGGTTGAGATCCTTGGGATTTCTCAACCCATTTCATGATCATGATGAAGCAATTGACCCTGTACAAGATGAAGTGCCTACTGAAAGTGGCTCTCAGCAGTATATTAGTTGTTTTAAGATGATGATGAAGCAATTGACCCTGTACAAGATGAAGTGCCTACTGTACAAGATGAAGTGCCTGCTGCTATTGGTCTTGTCTCAGTTGATGATAATACTGACATTGCTGCTGCAACTTGCAAGTTTAGTTCATGGTATAATTTGTGTGATCAAAACCTTTATTCCACTTATATGTTGTCATTATAGTGTTGGAAGTAAAGTTTCTAAGCTTCCCTTGTGCTTTAGGTTTTATGGAGTTTGACATGACCTTGTTGCTGGAATCTGTCACATGTAACTCAATCAACAGTTACATCCATGGTGGTTCATGTAGTTTCTTTATGCTTGATTATATCGTAGTTTCAAAAGCTAGTATTTGATATTTGTAAGTGTTGTGTAAGTTACGAAAGATATGATTCTAGAATTATGGTTCCGCTGGATAATAGTTTACTATTTATGTTTCTTTGTTTAACAATTTGAAAGACTTTGTTTTGGTTTATTCAAATTGTATTACTTTGTTGTGGTTGAATCAAATTGTAGTACTTTCTTTTAGTTTGAATTAAATTGTAGTAATTTATTTAATATTAAATGGTTAAATTATTTTTTTGTTTGATCAATGAAATGTTTAATTATTAATATTTTTGGGTTTGAATAAGATATTTTTACAAAATAATAATGATTACAAATAATAGATTTTTATATAATCTCTGTTGAATTCTCTGCTGTACCAAACCAAAGACATGATTTTCTGTTACAAATCTCTGTTGAATTCTCAGTTCTACCAAACAGATGAATCAATCCTCTTTCTCTACAATTCCAGTCTCTGTTGTCATTTCTCTGCAATTCCATTCTCTGTACCAAACGCACACTACAACAAATATGTCATTTGTTCACATCATTTTTACATGCTTTTTTAAAAGTGTGTAAAAATTTAGTAAATTTTCTACACTTATAAATGTGTTTAAAATTATTGCAGTAATAAGCGTGAAAATATATACTAAATCATCTTAATTACCACATTTAATATCATGAAGAAAAAAGTTCACATGTATATGTGTGGACAAATTTTAATTTTTTCACACTTGAAAGTGTAGAGATAAATTTATCACACTCAATTTTGCCACGCTTCCTCTTATGCGGACAAATTAAATGTGACAAATTAATTTTCAAACTTTTAAGCGTGGACAAATTATTAGTTTGTCCACATTTATATCTGCAAACGTTTTTTAAAATACATATTTGAGTATAAAAACTCCACACTTGTAATTGTAACTAATTTTTACATTCTTATAAGTGTCAATAAACATAACACTTTTTTACGCACTTGCTAAAGGCGTGTAAAAATAACGTGTACAATTGACAATTTTTTTGTAGTGGCACCCTAACAGTCGAAATGTATAATAGATATTCTTTTATATTTATTTCTTCAAAAGGTTTATTATTTACCAAAAAATTACTTATATTCGAAAGTATGTCCATAATAAAATATAATATATTAAAACAAAGTCATTTATGCAAGGAAAATGTTTCGATTACATCATTTCATCATGCATAGTTTTACACATGTTTTACGACGTCTGACCATCAAATGTGTGCTTTTTTGATCAAACAAAATGCTTACATGGCTTATTAACTTGCCATGTTAACGAAACCATGCATGCATTGAATATTCTTTTTACATGGTCATTTTCAGTTAATGACATCGAACATCGGGCAACTTACCCTCACTCACATCTATGAACTAATTTCATGCCTATGGACAGGGGCGGATCCAGGAATTTTTCTTATCGGTGTCACTTTTTTAGAGTAAATTTAATACTTAGATTTTCTTTTAAGATGGATTGGGTCAGCGAAACGGGTTGCCAACACAAAATTAACTAATACCAAGATATGCTTCAACAATCGATAAACCAAAGGGTACGAAAGATGCTTCTAGTTTCCACCGTTAATTTAGCAAGCTCACCAATTCCATTAAGTTAGAAATTCTTGGATCGTCTTTCACATTCTTAATATATTATTCAAAGCATCACTCATCAGGTTAGGGTAGTTTTTTTGGGCTCTTAAAATTTTTGGGCTAACTTAATTTACTTAATTGATTATTTAATATTATTTTTATATTTTGTTGGGCTTTTCTAAATTTTTTTTATTAAAACTCAGTGTCATTTCAATGAATTTAAGTAATAAAAACAACAAATATAAATTAGATTTGTATATTATAATTGTATAAATTTTTCGTAGGTGTCACTCAAAAAAAAATCTTAGGTGTCACTTGGATTTTTGATACATATGTAACTCAGTATTTTGAAAATTTATCGGTGTCGAGTGACACCCATCCCTCAAAGCTAAGTCCGCCCCTGCCTATGGATTGTATGAAAACTAGATTATAACCCACGTATTACGTGGATATTTTTAATTAAATTTATTTATATAAAATGTATATGAGTAAAAATAAAAACATACAAAAATAATAATTGTGTTTATTTTTTATTATTTACAGATTAAAAAATAAAATATATTTATCATTCTTAAAAATATTAAAGTGTATTTATCTTATATTTTTTATAAGTTGTAATTATCTTTTTGGTGAACGTAGAGGTGACACGTGACATTTGATGTTTTCCTTTATTATACATAATAATAATAATTTTCACAACTAATTCAAATTATTACATTTGGATCTAATTATGATTATTATGGATAATAATGATAGATATTTATTTTAGGTAAACATTAGTTTTAAATGTTACAAAGTCCAATTTATTACTAATTAATTGATGAAAAAAAAATAAAGTCAAAAATTTAATGCAATTAAGTTAATGTGTTAAATTTGGAAAAAGATGTGGAAAAATAAAATTTTCTTGTATTGTAGAAGTGACATGTGACTTGAATTTTTTTGTTTTATTATAATATATAGGTTAATCAACCCATGCATTACATGTGTTGATTTAGAAAATACATATTTTTTTATATTTTAATAAATTATTATAAAATTTATATATAATTAAAATAAAAAAATTGAAACCTACTTAAATTAAAGATAAAAAATATACTTAGTTGTTTGATATTTAATAAAAAAATTATTATATTGTATTATTAAAAACATATAATATGTATTTGCAAAAAATGTTTCTTTTAATTTTTATTAACTTCAAATATGAAATATCAATGTAAGAAACAAAAACTTCAATTACGTGAATGTGTATATATTTTGAAAATGATAAAAATATAAAAATGAAATATCTGAAAATCAACAATCAAAATTTATCATATTCACAATTGAAGTTTTATCAATTAAATTTTATATCTTGTTAGCAAAATAATTAACTAAAATTTTAACTTTATTTACTACACTTCTACATTTAAATCCAAATTTTTAAATTTGAATTTAACTATTTCATTAAGGATAATAGTGACACATATTTATTTAAGGTAAATATTAATTTATTAATGAAAAAATTAAAATCAAAATTTAATGTAATTAAGTTAATGTAGTAAATTTGGAAAATGAATTAAAAAAATGGCATAGGTATAATTATTTATTTTAATTAAGGGTATAAGAGACATTTCATAAATAATTATGAGTTGTCATTAATCTGGACCATTGATTTCTTTTCATCCAATGGTTTAGAAACTCCAAGTGACTTTCTTATTATATATAGTATAAATTTTTAAATTTGAATTTAACTATTTCATTAAGGATAATAATGACACATATTTATTTAAGGTAAATATTAATTTAATATTAATTTATTAATGAAAAAATTAAAATCAAAATTTAATGTAATTAAGTTAATGCAGTAAATTTGGAAAATGAATTAAAAAAATGGCATAGGTATAATTATTGATTTTAATTAAGGGTATAAGAGACATTTCATAAATAATTATGAGTTGTCATTAATCTAGACCATTAATTTCTTTTCATCCTATGGTCTAGAAACTCCAAGTGACTTTCTTATTATATATAGTATAAATGTGATTGATGATGTTGAAATCACATGAGTTTGAGTGTTACAAATCAAAAGAGTAAATTACTTTGTTAATTTTTTAAGTTTCCCATTATGACTATTTCAATCCTTTAACTTTTGAAATTACTCAGCAAATCCTTTAAATAGGAGTTCTGAACGCCAATGGTGCTTTATTCATACGAAAAATGTTAAATGTTCTCACATTCCTCCAAACATACATTTGAATAAAGGACCATTGGTGTTCACAATTTTAATTGAAAGGATTGTCAGAGTAATTTAAAAGTTAAAGGACTGGACTAGTCATAATAAGTCAACTTAAAGGATCAACAGAGTAATTTACTCAAATCAAAATTAAGATAATAGGTGAATTCTATTTGATATTAATAAAGGAAATGAAGGTGTTTAGCAGAAATTTTAAGAGCGTGTTTGGTATGATAACATCTGAAGAATAGAATCGTTTAAGTTTACAAGATTGATTTGATTTTTCATTCTCTTTCCATGTATTGATAACGACAAAGTATATTATATAGAAAATGGAGGAAAACTTCATCCATTCTCTTTCCATACGTAAAATTGTCTTCAATTTTCAATCTGATGATGAAAAAAGAGAAACTAATTTTACATTAAAATAATTATTCATTCATTTTCGTTGTGAATTATCTTGATAAAAAAGCTTGTAGAGCACACATGATTTCATTCTTTTGATTCCATGGTATCTAGGGTCTAGGGAGGGGGGCACACACGGGCGACAGTTTACGGCATCAAACCATCAAGGGGTATAATTTTCAATCAAATAAGTAATATAATAAAATTTGTTTTGTTGTTCAATGTTCATATCTTCATTATCAAAGACAAAAGTTATAATCTTAGATGATGATAACAACGAAATGAAAGAATGTAACAAGTGACAGAAGAATATTAGTATCAAAATACAAAAGGGATTCTAAAAGAAACAACGATAAATTTGTTTTACTAATAAATTAGATAATTCTTTTTTAAATTTTAAATCAAACAACATTAAAAGTATTCAAATCTCTTTAAAAACTAGTATGTTGGTTTTTTAAGAAAATTTAAAGAGATATTATTGTTCTATCTTGTCGTGGGCATGAAAATGCTCAGATGCAGTCTCTATTGTACCAAACATACCTTTATAGTAGCGAAGAAAATGAAGGAAAAAAGAATAAAGTAAATGTTCGTATTGAAAAAAATACAAAGAAGATGAAGAAACCAAGTTTAAATCCAAAAGAACTCTGAAAGGTGTAATTAGTTGCATGGATCAATCTTAGGGTTTTAATTGATTAAACCAACTTTTGTTTTCGTTCTGTTTTTGCTTTATGTTTCTAACTTCTAATCAATAATGTGAAATCCTCAATGTCTAAATTAATGACATGATAATCTCATTTTCAACATGGATTAAATGATAATGTCATGTCCACATTAATTACCTTTGCAAAGAAGATCAAAATTGATTCTCACGTTTTTGGACCTCAAGATTTTGTTTTCAAGGGTCTGTTTAGTTTCAAAATATTTCTTATATTTTTATATTACTTTTCAAGAAAAAATGAAAACTTGTTTATTTAACAATAATTTATTAAATTTTTAATTTCATTTTCTAAAATACTACTTTTTATATTCTCTCTCTTACTTTACTATCACATACCCGCTACCCTATATTTATTTTATATACTCTATTTCTCTCTTTTACTTTTTAATCACCTACCCTATATTTATATTATTTTTTTACTTTTTTTTTATCACATATCTCAATTTTCTTAAAACTAAAAATTTTATCATATAAATAAATTTACATTTTTTTATAGAAACTTTTTTTTTTCTTGAAAACTGAAATGAAAAATGACTAGTTTTCGCTAACTAAACGCAAAAAAATTCGCGTTTTGCAAAAAAAAGACCCGACATAATTATGTTTTTATGTCCATGCAATGAGTCCTAAATTTAAAATATCATAAGTTTATACTTCAACGATCGATCCTTGAATTAAATTATGTAGTATAAATGTTTCGTTTAAGACTCGATTACTATATATTTCTTTATGAAATTTCCAAAAAATATGTAATAACTTATGTAATGAATGAAAATTATGTATGTAATTTACGATATGAACTCCTAGTGCTTAATCATCTAGATGAGATTTAAGTATTTAATGACGTAATATCCATCTAACACTTCGATGAGATTAACAACATATATGTAAGATGGCTCAAATATGAGTGATGAATATAAAATCATATAAATATGTAATACAATAACAATTAATTAATTATGTTACCTATAAGAAGCATATAAGATTGGATATGTAAAAAAAAATACGAATTGATTTCTTTCTTCGATTGTTCTTGAGACAGAATAAACAAACGACTAGTATGACTCAACAAGGATTTATCTCTATTAAGTGTAATATCTCAATTTTGTGAAATTATTTAGTTGGGTTGAGTTAAATATTAATGTTGAGTTGAACAAATTATTGAGTTATACGTGGAACCGTCACGTGATAACATTTTGAGTTAACCGGGTTATGAGATTAAGTTTTTATAGAAGATTACAATCCTTGTGATTATTAATTAATTTGGAACCCGGTGATATAAACTTGTGTTCTATGATAACGAGATTGGGTATTGAGTGTCAGACCGAGTTATATCCAAAATGTATATAATCTTGAGCTACTTGCTTGGTTGCTTTCATTCTTTACATCAAATCCCAAAAACTGTTTGTGTGTGTATTTGAATCCCAGCAGCAGCAACAAAAACAATTGAAGGATTGATTGAAAGTGAGTTATAATTCATCTCCAAGTTGGGCTACCAAGTTTAGGTAAGTTTTGGATTCAATTCGTGGCTTTCATGTTGTTATTTGTTAGATGAAAGTTGAATTGGGTTTATATATACTACGGAGTAAATTCAGAGTTAATTGAACGAGTTTTATTGAGTTAAGAGTGAATTTGGGGGTTAATCCCCTGGCTGTGAAGAAAAAGAGCATTCTGCTTCTGTTCGTCCGTGAGCGCGGCCGCGATCCCATAATCGCGGGCCGCGATGTTCTTGAGTGGAGCCCAGGCCACGTTGCCTTGGGCGCGGGGTGCACTAGGAGCGCAGGCGATGGAGGGTCGAGCTCGGGCCGCGTTGTGATGAGCACGACCGCGATGGGGAGCGCGACCGAGATCGAGGGAGCACAACCAAGATCGAGGCAGCGCGGCCGCAATGGTTAGCATGACCTCGACTCTGTGAGCGCGACCGCGATACGACTAGGGTTTAGGGTTAGGGTTTTGGGCAATGTGGGTCTCGTGTTTGGGTATCTGGGTTTGGGTGTGTTTCTATGGAATGGTGTAATGAGTCATTGAGCGTGTTTGTGATATCGGATTATTGTATTGTGATTCCAGGGTATCGAGTTGATAGGGTTGTGATACGGGAAGGGAACCGAGACTTGAGGAGTGAGCTTTCAGGGTCAGGTGAGTTTGCATGTTTTTCTGAGATATATGTACGATTATTTATTTAATACTTGCATGATCTTTTTACTGAGCTTTCTTACGAGAATATTATGAATTTTATTACGAGTTTCTATCGAAATATTATCATGCATGTATTACCGAGCTTTCTTTTGAACTGTGTTTTATTATATGAGATTTAGGACACATGAGCTACCGATATATTAAACCGCGCCGCTGGGCAGGGGTCGGGTCGCTCTCGATTCCCTTTTGAGTTCCTGACGACTGCTTTGTGCGGTTTAGGAATTTGGCTACGTGGATTCATCTACACGGGTTGAGTACTTATTCTGAGCTATCTTGTGGGATCTCATATACTTTTTCAGTAGAGAACGCTGAACACTTTACTACTGAGTTTATTATCTTTTACCGAGTTTTAATAATCGTACTACTAACACTTGCATTCTCACTAACATTTGCTGACCGTGTGTTTTAAACGTGTGTATCTCTAGTGACCAGAGTTCTAGTAGGCCTGCTGGACCCAACTAGGTTTACATATGCAGAGTTCGAGAAGGTAGCTACCTTTCTTAGAAGGTAGTTATATTTTGGGGATTGTATATATGTACTTCAGATATTGTGTAATTTAACAAGGGAATTCCGTGAACCATCATGTTAATTAAAGTTTTAAATTATCGGGGTTTCCACATGTTTAGCTTGGAAACAGATAAGGATTTTTATATTTATATTTCCATTGACGTGTTATTTATGTGGCATTGGGGAGTAGATCGAGGGTGTTACAAGCATGGTATCAGAGCCTAGGTTTAAGAGGTTAAATATCTATTGGATGCTTAAGCTTAAACCACCGAGTCTAGATCCTTAGATTGTAATCCGAAGTAGATCATTTAGGTGATAAACGAGTAGTGTGTAGTGTTATGTAGAGTTAATATGTGTTATTATTTTATTGTGCAGGTGATTATGGACCGTGAGGGCAGCAAACCTCAGGTAGATGACTCCAGGGGTGATGAGTATGTGCGTAGGTCTGACCTCTTTTCGATGCTAGGCCAGTTCTTTGAGGAGCGCTTTCCAGTGCAGGGAGTGGGCCGGGATCAGGGTGCATTACCTCCGCCAGAGACGGGGTCTGGGGCTGGTGCTTCTTCTAGCCACCCGATGATTTTAAGTAGTTCATGACGGGTCATCCTTTTGAGTTTTCCGGGGGAGTCAATGCCTCAAAGGCACTGGATTGGTTACAAGAGATTAAGGCTGCGTTTCGTATAGCCCATGTGGATAGAGCTGATATGGTGAGTTATGCTTTCTACCTGCTGAAGGGAGGAGCACTGCGATGGTGGAGTTCTGTAGTGAGTGCCCGAGGGGTTGATGTTGCTTATCAGTTGTCTTGGGAGGAGTTCCGGACGGAGTTTGAGCTGCAGTATTGTCCTCAGGACACGAGGAGAGAGTTGGAGCATGAGTTCATCCATCTGCAACAGGGGTCTATGTCAGTCAAAGAGTATATAGATGTCTTTAATGACCGAGCTCAGTTTGCGCCACATCAGGTGGCTACCGAGGACCGAAAGGTCAGTATGTTTATCAAGGGTTTGAGATATGATATCAGAGAGTTCGTGGAGATGCTGAGTGACCCCACGTTTTCATCTGCTATAGAGTATGCCAGACGCAGAGAGAGAGAGAGAGAGAGAGAGAGAGAGAGAGAGAGAGAGAGAGAGAGAGAGAGGTAGAGAGAGCAGTCGGCTCCTTAGAGACAGCGGGTCGAGCCGCCGAGTCAGAGATTGGGGTCATCGAGTAACTACCGAGAGAGTCAATATGAAGGGTATTCCGAGCAGCGGGGACAGAGTTCAGGGGCCCGTCGAGATCAAGGCAGGGATGAGAGGCAGTGTGGGTTTTGGGCCTTTGGGCAGAGTCAGGGTCAGGGCCAGAGACAGCAGGGTCAGAGTCAGAGGCCGAGCCAGAGCAGTGTTAGTAGGGGATTCAGAGATTCGGGTAGCAAAGTGGGTAGCCTGACAGCTGTTGAGCGAGATTTTCAACGATGTCGCCGACGCCAAGCAAGGCCGTGTGCTCCCGAGCACCTTTGGTGTTTCAGGTGCGGCCAGTTCGGTCACACTACGATTTCATGTTTGCTTCCAATGTGAGAAAGTGGGTCATATGTTGCGAGATTGTCCGAGTCCAGGGACAGGGTTACAAGGGCCGAGTTCAAGTGGGGCCGGAGCCTTGGGGTCGTCGTCAGCACCCCGTGGAGGTGGAGCATAGAGGGCTAGAGGTAGAGTTTTTCAGGCTACGGCCGAGGAGGCGAGGGAATCACCTGATGTTGTATCTAGTATGTTTATTCTTAAGAGAGTACATGCCTTTATTTTATTTGATTCGGGGTCCGATCGATCATATGTATCTGCATCTTTCTATGGTTATTTTACTGTGCATTCATCTAAGTGATCTGTTCCTGTGATTGTTGAGCGATTCCATGAGAGTACGGTATTAGTGAGTCGAGTTTATAGAGATTGCGTTTTAGAGATATATGGCCATCCATTTTTTTTGTATATGATGCCTATGGATATTATTAGCTTTGATGCGATTATAGGCATGGATTGGCTGACAACACGCCAGACGAATATCTTCTGTTCCAGGAAGATGATTCGGATTCCGGTTTTGGAGACAGAGTCAGTGACCGTGTACGGGGAGAGGTGTCGAGGAGAGATGAGTATTCTGTCGATGGCACGAGCGCTGAGATACGTGGCAAAGGGATGTGCCACTTATTTAGCCTATGTAGTGGACGCGAAGAAGGAGAAGAGAGAGATTGGCGACGTGCCAGTGGTTAGAGACTTCCCATATGTATTTCCTGATGAGTTGCCGGGGTTGCTGCCAGATCGACAGGTCGAGTTCAGGATCGACCTGAGTTACTGGAGCGGTGCCTATTGCTCGTACGCCTTATCGATTAGCGCCTGTCGAGATGTGGGAAATGATGACACAACTGCAGTATCTATTAGACCACAGTTTTGTTCACCCTAGTTCTTCTCCATGGGGAGCCCCAATGTTATTTGTGAAGAAGAAGGACGAGACGATGCGTATGTGTATAGATTACCGGGAGCTTAATAGAGTAACGGTGAAGAACCATTATCCGTTGCCGAGGATTGATGATCTATTTGATCAACTTCAGGGGCGAGCTACTTCTCTAAGATAGACCTGCGTTTCGAGTATCATCAGCAACGAGTTACAGACGAGGACGTGCCGAAGATTGCATTCGGGACACAATATGGTCATTATGAGTTCTTAGTCATGCTGTTTGGGCTGACTAACGTCCCAACAGCGTTTATAGACTTGATGAATAGGGTCTTTAGGCCGATGCTTGATCGATTGTGATTGTGTTTATCAATGATATTCTGATCTACTCGAGGAGCAGTGAGGAGCACGACCAACATTTGAGTTAGGTTTTGAGTACATTGCAGCGAGAGAGGCTATACACCAAGTTTTCGAAATGCGAGTTCTGGTTGAGAGAAGTGCAGTTTTTAGGGCACGTGGTGTCGAGTGAGGGAGTGAAGGTGGATCTGATGAAGATTGAGGCTATCATGAGTTGGGGTCAGCCCACGTCTGTGTCTGAGGTTTGAAGTTTCTTGGGGTTAGTAGGGTATTACCGACGGTTCATAGAGAACTTTTCGCGGATTATAGTGCCTTTGACAATGTTGACTCGTCAGTCTGTGTCATTCGTGTGGGCTGAGGAGCAGGAGAGCGCCTTTTTAGAGCTGAAGAATTGATTGTATAGGACTCTGATTTAAGCAATGCCGGAGGTTCATAGGATTTCGCCGTGCATTGTGATGCCTCATTTACTAGGCTGGGATGCGTACTGATGCAGAGTGGCAAAGTGATTGCTTACGCCTCGCGACAGTTGCGGAGTTATGAGTTGAGTCGTCCTGTGGATGATTTGGAGTTGGATGCCATTGTGTTCGCCTTGAAGATATGGCAGAATTATTTTTATGGAACGCGATTCAAAGTATATACAGATCATAAGAGTCTGAAGTAAATGTTCAGCCAAAAGGAGTTAAATATGATGCAGAGACGCAGTATGGAGCTCTTGAAGACTATGACTGTGATATTCAGTACCACCCAAGGAAGGCTAATGTGGTGGCAGACGCTTTGAGTTGGAGGTCTTACAAGTAGACGATTACGTCTAGAGCTTCAAGAGTAGAGGTCACATCCACGTTAATTGACAGTTTGGGCCAAGCTCAGGAGGAGGGGTTGAGAGTGTAGAATGTACAGAGAGAAAGATTAGCTGGGTAGCTTCAGTTACTGAGTCGAGATGGCAGAGGATTGATGACCCTC
Organism: Centrapalus pauciflorus; assembly: GCA_020465985.1. NCBI lineage: Eukaryota > Viridiplantae > Streptophyta > Magnoliopsida > Asterales > Asteraceae > Centrapalus > Centrapalus pauciflorus. The sequence continues at coordinate 313,582 of JAANYP010004076.1, forward strand.
CGTGACCGAGTATGGGTTCCCAGGGTAGGGAATTTGCGATAGCTTATTCTGAACGATTCTCATAAGTCTAGATTATCGATCCACCCGGGAAGCACGAAGATGTATAGAGATCTAAGGGTTCATTATTGGTGGCCAGATATGAAGAGAGATGTGGGGAAATATGTGGAGGCATGTATGACGTGTTTGAGAGTCAATAGTGAGCATTAGAAACCATATGGCAGGTTTCAACCATTAGAGATTTAAGAGTGGAAGTGGTATGACATCACTATGGATTTTATTGTGAGACTTCCATAGACTGTGTGTGGAAATGATATGATTTAGGTTATTGTTGATCGGCTCACAAAGAGCGCTCATTTCTTAGATGTTCACAGGACTATATCGATGGATCAGTTAGCGCGCCTCTACATCAGTGAAATTGTGGCAAGACATGGAGTTCCAAGATCGATCACATCTGACAGAGATAGCCGGTTTGTATCACGATTCTGGCAGAGCTTTCAGAGGGAGCCGGGTACCCGAGTTCAACTAAGTACAACTTATCACCCTCAGACAGGGTGTCAGACAGAGTGGACGAACCAGACATTGGAGGACATGCTTCGATCCTGTGTCATTGATTTCGAGGGTAACTGGGATTTACATTTGCCGCTTATTGAGTTTCCTTATAATAACAGCTACCATGCATCTATCAGTGAAACACCATTCCAACTAATAGAAATGTTTCACGAACAATTAACAATAATTAACAATAAATATATGCGAAATTGGGGTGAAATTTAAATTTTCAATGTACAAAAGCCATCAGCATGATTCTTCTGAGTTTGCTACCTATCAACGAGCAAAGTGTGGTAAATCATGAATCAAAATGTTTGGTGTTACAATAACTAAACATCCAAAATACAAGACCAGGTATCAAAGCAAGGTCTATTCACTTGTGTATAACAAAATGAGAGTCCACTATGGCCCAACCCAAGCATTGTCGAAGCTATACCAAAAGAACGAGCCGCTAGTCAAACTCCAAGTCTACTATCGAGATGGTCAAGCGTGACCCTTTCCCTTTCCTGAAAAGGTTAACAATTAAAGGGGTCAACAAAGTTGAGTGAGTTGCTAGATTAATAAGGAAACATAATATACATGCATACAACAATAATCAACGAGTATGTCCAACAATCAACACGATTGAGTGCTCAATTTAGGCTTAGAGCTAGCCCAACATATTGCTCAATTTTGGCTTAGAGCTAGCCCAACATCTTGCTCAATTGAGACTTAGATCTAGTCCAAAGTGTTGCTCAATTTAGACTTAGAGCTAGTCCAACATATTGCTCAATTTCGGCTTAGAGCTAGCCCAACGTGGATATCCAGGTGAGGTCAAATGAAAGCTTAACAAGTATGGTGAGTCTCAAGGTGCCTCACATATGCCCAATTAATCAACATGTAAGAATTGTGAGCAAATAGGCTACTACTATCAAGATATCAACAATTGGCTCAACAATATGTTCAACGAGGTAGAACAACAAGATACATGAACATTATGTAACACTAATGCTAGAACTCACAGTGGTTTGCACAATAAAGCTTCGGTCTGTCAAAATGAACCGAAACGATCAAATTCAAGTTAAGTCGCTTCCAATGGGCTCTGATCGATCCAATCACCTATAACAATTATAAATATATTGCTCATAAGCTCCCATACCCTATACAACTCTTAAAACCTCTCCGACAAGGTTTCAGGTTTTAAACCAAATGCCTCGGTTCGTTTCGGAAGCCTATGAGACCCGAATTTGAAATTAAACTTTTGAACCCTTTAAATACTTAATTTAGAGGTATTCTAGTAGCATTAGATGTTAGCATACGACCCCGTAGCTCAAAATCAAATTTTTGGACCGCCAGTATCGAGTCGTTGAGTCACTCACAGACCTATACTTCTTCCCCTACGGGTTTTACACCCGAAATTCCGAAATTAATTCTATCAACTTCCAATACTCCCAAATGATTGGTAAAGCATTTATAAGCATATTTGAGCTCATTTAGAGCTCCCAAGACATAAAAAACACAACATTTCACCCATTGATCCATAGGAGCTCAATTCAACCCTAAATTGGATTTCAACCAAAACTAACATGAACTACCAATTTAGTTACATATTTTGGCTCCATTTTGATCGTATAACAACATACTAAAATATTGGAGCCTCTACTTAACCACTCAACATAAACTCATTTGGAGTCTCATCTCCAAAAATGGAGGAATGTAGAGAAATGGAGAAGAAGAGTGAAGGTAGATGATTATACCTTCCAAGATGATACCAAAATATGATTTTGGAGCTTTAATATTCACTTTGATGATCAACCTAGCAAGAACCCTAGCTCTTTCTCTTCTTTTCTCTCTAATTGCAAGAAATGAGTGTGTGTGCAATTGTGTGTGCGTGCGTATGCATACAGTTCAAAGAAAAGGGAAGAGGGGAAAGAGTTTGGCCATTTTCCACTTTGCTCCTCCAACTTATCTCACACACAAAAGGTCCCTCCCTTAAACATCTTTTATTTAACAAATACAAACCACAATGCTACAACTTGCATTTATTTAATACTTCAAAACCCAAATAAGTAGTTTTGACATATTTATACTAAATGTGTTCAAACATCACATTAAACCATTCTTATGTCATAGCTAATCATTATTTAAATTGTTTTACAAATTTTGGGGTGTTACAATTACCCCCCCCCCCCCCCCCCCCCCCCCCCCCCCCCCCCCCCCCCCCCCCCCCCCCCCCCCTCCCCCCCCCCCCCCCCCCCCCCCCCCCCCCCCCCCCCCCCCCCCCCCCCCCCCCCCCCCCGCCCCCCCCCCCCCCCCCCCCCCCCCCCCCCCCCCCCCCCCCCCCCCCCCCCCCCCCCCCCCCCCCCCCCCCCCCCCCCCCCCCCCCCCCCCCCCCCCCCCCCCCCCCCCCCCCCCCCCTCCCCCCCCCCCCCCCCCCCCCCCCCCCCCCCCCCCCCCCCCCCCCCCCCCCCCCCCCCCCCCCCCCCCCCCCCCCCCCCCCCCCCCCCCCCCCCCCCCCCCCCCCCCCCCCCCCCCCCCCCCACCCCCCCCCCCCCCCCCCCCCCCCCCCCCCCCCCCCCCCCCCCCCCCCCCCCCCCCCCCCCCCCCCCCCCCCCCCCCCCCCCCCCCCCCCCCCCCCCCCCCCCCCCCCCCCCCCCCCCCCCC